>BSBK01002880.1:2500-602500 GCA_027943335.1 Chamaecyparis obtusa | reverse complement strand
GGAGTCCTTCCAGATGATCTTTTTCACGAAGCATGATTACGAGAATCTCTCTACGTTCTTGAATGATATGTGCATTGCTCAAGATTTGGTACTGGATTGGGATGACAGCTTGAAGAAGTTTGAGTGAGCAATGGTTGCCTTGGAGTTCAAACAGGAATCATCACCCAGCATCAACATGGAAGAATTGGAAACAGTTCTAGATAGATTCCAGACATTCAAGCAGAGAGGTCAAAGATAGGCAACGAATGCATTTAATGCATAGTGGGCGTACATAGTGGTCATTTATTGCACCCGACTCTCTTCCTGAATAGACATGCATAGTGGGCATTTATTACCCACTAAGGTAGTGGATTCTTTTTGGTTGGTCAAAGTTGACCTTGGCATTAATGTAGATTCTCTTTTCCTTGCCCTAATCCTAATTAGGGCTGAGATGGCAAAATTTGGGCCATTGGTTATTGTTTCGATCTGGGGCACTCATTGTATTCAAGGACCTATATAAAGGCCTCACTTCTCATTTGTAAGGTAGCAAATTTGGAGATTGGTTCTAAGAGCTATTGAGACGATAGAATTTGCATTGAAGTTTGGTGATTACTTGGTGTGTCTTAAAGCTTGCGTGGTTTCATAATTCCCTCATTTAGATTAAGTTGTTAGATAAAGTGTTGTGATTGCAATGGAAAATATGATGGTGTTTTGATGAATCCTTTTTGGTTCATACTTTTGAGAGTTTACTAATTGTAAGTCGTTGTGCAAAGTTAGCATGAACCCCATATGTCCTTATGCTTAACTTCTATCATTCATGTACATTGTTCTTCCTAATGGTGTCCATGGCAGTATGAAAATATCTTGCAATACCTTTGAAGATTGCACTAGTTCACACGTGGTTGTAGTTTAACTTGGCAAAGCGGAACTCAGTTGTTTGGAATTTGTCCATCATATTACTATTTGTTTCTATCATTACCCTTAGGAGTAGATTAAAATCTGTGAACCCTAAACCCCTTTTATTTCCACATATTTCTAAAAATCCAAACAAATGTTTCATTGCAAATCTTTCGATAGCTCCCATCCAGCATGATTGGAAATCTATTCATGACATGAAAATGTAAGGCCCCTTGTGATATTCAACAAATCACATCAATCACCGAGCTTATCCACAATCAAAACCTGGCATAGAAGGAACCTTGGAGTCATCGTATGATCTTTTCGCAATCTTAGCATACACGATACTTTGTTCAAGAGAGGATAAGATGCCTTAGTATTTTGTTCTACTATTTGGTGAGTCATAAAACACACATCAATAGTTCCCTAGTGAAACAAGGTATTGTCAAAGATGTTATTGTTGTTGAAGATGCTAATAATTGTTGAAGTGACACAAGGCATTATTGAAGATGTGGTACAAGATTTTGTTTGTAGTGAAATCTTTTGGAATGTTCTTTTGATCAAATTGATTAATGCAAACATGCCACTTCTCCTAAACCATGCATAAAGTCAAAATTATTTTAATCCTACCTTTATTTTGTTTTGGGTGATTTAGGATTGTTCGTGAATCTGAATGTTGTTGCATCAGATATACCAAGTTAATGAAATCTACCATGAGCTCTAGTTCATGCATTTGTTTTAAATCTGAAACTAAGGTACCTTGTTTACTAACTTCGAATGCACTCATCCTTGTTGCTTCTTTAATTGAGTTATTCTTCGATTTCACCAAATACTCATTATACCCTTTTCCTCAACTTCTTAATCACTCATGAATCTATCTCTGTTTTTACCTCATCTTGTTCTTTCGTAGGCAACTATCATATACATTCTCCCATTAAATAATTGGAAATTGTACTATCCTTTCCAGTTGTGGGTTCTTGATAGTAAAGGTACACATTTTCTACATTGAAAATTGGGGAGATATGCACTCCAAAGATCTCTATATCATAAGAATTCATAGAAAATTTTCAGAAGACCTTGCAAGGCCCCGTCTTCTTCCATTTCAACTTATTGTAAGCTCCTTGGGAAACTTTTCCTTCCACAAACGAGCTAAAATCAAGTCTCTATTATGAATTTTTTGTTAGATATATTATTGTGTTCAATATGTTGTTTGTATTTAATTGTACTTTGTTCCAATTTCCCTTCACTTATGTAACTCATGCATATACTCAACAAAATTCTTTCCCACGACACTTTCTCTTCTAATATTACCAATGCTTCTTAATTCATCTGCCCCACTATGGCTATATCCATACATGATTTAAAAAGGACCCTTAGTTGTATTTTTATAAACTAATTTGTTGTAAGCAAACTCGTCTTGTGCCATAGCAATCTCCAATTGATTTGGCTTCCTTCTTGCTAAACATTTTGGTAATTTTCTAAAGCTTTTGTTGACAACCTTTGTTTTCTCATTCATTTGTGAATGAAAGAATGAAATAAAACTCAATTTAGGTCCTACATTTTTCACAAGGTTTGTGAGGGACCATGAATTTTGCATCTCTATCCAAGGCAATGCTTATTGGTAATCTATGTACAATCTTACTACTATAACGAATAATGTAGCAACATGGATGACATCACTTACCTTCTTGCACATTATAAAGTGTGCCATATTTGAAAATTTATGTACAAAAAAAATCATTACCTCGTTGATTTCTTGGCTACCAAAGAATGAAGTCCATACATTTTCATATGGTCTCTCTAGTATGGGCAAAGGTTGACAAAAGCCTATATTTTGACTCTTCTCTTTGGTGTGTTGGAAAACACTACAATTATACACAAAATTATTTACATCTAACACTCACCCTGGCTAACAATAACTCTCACACATTTGCTCCAATGTCTTTTCCATCCCAAAATGTCTAGCTAGACCTTCACTATGCTTCTATCTCACCAAATTCGTCCTCAATGACTGATGAGGTATGCACAAACCATGCTCTTTGAACATTAAACCCTTTTGAATGCAATAATCTACGGATTCCCATCCATGATAGTTGTTCTTATGTGCTGCCCAAACTTCCATAAAAACTACATCCTCAAACAACTCTCTCATGGAGTCAAATCCAATAACCTCCATTCTTATCTCATTTTACAAAAGACATTTATATATATATATATATATATTAGCTACCCTATTAAATTTACCTAACACTTTAAAACAAATAAATGAATTACTGGCCCATGAATGGGCTTGGTTGTGTTAAGCCAATAACTATGGTTTTGGAGGCAACTATGTGGACAAAGCCAAAGGTTGGATGGTGGAAAGTGAATTTTGATGGGGCCTCAAAGGGAAACTCTGGCCCATGAGAAGCTGGTTTCATTAGTCAAGATTGGAACGGCGACACCATAGCTTTTGGTGGTAAGAAACTTGATGATGGAACCAATAATGTGGCAAAAGAAGAAGCATCCTTGGTGGTAGTTAAAGTGGCTAGGAGTCTAGGGGCTTCAAAATTGCATCTTGAAGGGGACTCACAGATTATTATCAATGCAATTATCAAAGGCACACTACAAGCATGGCATTTGCAGAATTATGTGGAGCTTATTGGCGGGGAATCTGCCTTCATGAATGATTTCAGAGTTTCACATGTGCGAAGGGATGGTAATAAGGAAGTTGATACTCTTTCGAATTGGTCCCTATTCTTTTCAACGAAAGGCTAAGTGCAAATTGAAGACTTTAGAAATTTGAATTTATGAAGTTGTTAAAAATTAAAAAATGTAAGGAAAATAAAAAGGTGGCAAGTAGGTTGGAGACACTATATGGTTGCAAGAATTTATTGTAGGTGTGAAAGCCGAAATGACAGCGGGAGAAATGGGAGGACAATGCATTTATTTTGGGGGATTTCCCAAAAATCTCATAAATCTCCCAATTGTTTATTTTATTCTAATTGCAGGTTAGACGGTGTGACCCAACGGTTTAACAATGGAGACTTCATTTACCTTTCAAGCAGCAAAACACCAAAACCCATTCTACAGACCGTTAACGAAGAGCAGGCTAAATGGGATATTTTTGATCCAAGATCATAGGCTGGTGGACAATGTTTTCCTTCTTCTCGGTGACATCTTTAATCAAGTCAAGAACCGACATAGGATCAATACCGACATCTACTCCATGATAGCGGCCTGGGGTTTGCAGCTAGGCGAGCCCATTGATAATGTTCGAATGATAATTTAAACTATTGTGCCTACAAAGTTCTTGGGTGACTTGGATGCTATTTTGGCCCGAGCGGTTCCAAGGTTGGGAATGAATTTTATGGATGACCCATTGCATGTAGAAATGGTTGATGAAACAAATTCACTCCATTTGTGTGGAGGTTTGAGGCAAAGAAGTGAAAACAAAGGTTTAAGGAAGCCAGGGCGAGGTGGTTGTGTTAAAAGTTGGTACTGATGATTCAACAGCTAGATGAAGAAATTGAGGAGATGAAAAGGAATGCAAGTTTAGCTGAAGTGGAGGTTACCAGAAGGCAATGCAAGACGACGCTAGAGGGTAGGTGGAGTTGGTGGTGAGGCTAGTGGAAAAGCAATGCAAGACGACGCTGGAGGCGAGGTTGGCGATGAGGCACGACCAAGTGATGAATGGTGGTAAGGCTGGTGGTGAGACAAAGCCAGGAAGTTGATGGAGTGAAGTACACAAATTGGAATGGCATTAGCATGCCAGTAATCAGCTGCACTAAAACCCTTTTTGAAATTGTTTTTTGTTAAAAATCCCGATGTAATTGTGTTGTAAACTATAATGAGGGCGGTTGGGTGTGTTTTTGGTGGTTCCCTGCAATTTTGTTGTGAAAAACGAATTGCAATCATGTTTTTCTCTGGTTCATCTTGGGTGCAGGGTTAGGGTTTCAAGAAATATTTGGTCTGTAATTGTTCATTGCAGGATAGGGGTAGTAGAGTGGATGTTTTGGGTGGTGTGTTGTCAAATTATGCTCTTATTTTGTACACTCACTTCATTCAATCAATAAAGCTAAAAAGCTATTACTGAAAAAAAAATGAATTACTGAAGAAATTCAACCAATTTAATATGTTTTTGCCCAACCTACCTTGGTTTTTTTTTAATAAATTATAGTGCTTGATGATCCTTGAATAGAATAAATTATTTTCGTAACAAATAGTGTGTACACTTCTAAATGATTGAATAATTACATAAATAGATCAAATACTTCTTTTTGGTTCCATTTAACTTCTCGTTATTGTATACAATGGGTATTACCTTTTTGGCTCACAATTCTACCTTTTGTAGTCCCACTTGAATCATTAAAGTATGCAATGGGTATTACCTATTTGGCTCACAATTCTACCTTTCATAGTCCCACTTGCATCATAGTCCACTTGAGATACTTACTATTTGGTAATGCTAGAACTAACTGTTTTGTAACTTTCGTCTTCAAAAGTTGAAAGTTATTTGCTTCAGCTCTACAATTAAATTCATTTCTATCATCCTTTATTGTATTCATGGCAGGTGCACAAATAGCACTAAATTTTTTGATATTTTTTCTATTAAAAACCATGCCAAAGTATGGAAACTTTATAGTTTATACCGCAAAAGTGCTCCTTGGCAATAACCACTCCATAATAGCTCTTATATTTTTAAGGTCCTCCAAACCTTCACAAACGCAAGTAACAACTCCATGAAACTTCACTTTTTCAACTAACTACTACTCTTCTTTAAATCATTGTAAAACTAGAACCATAGGTGCACTGAGTGTACATTAATTTTATAAAATATCAAGAAATCGTCCAAATAAACTATCATGAACTTAACAAGAAATGGTTTCAACACTTGTTCATTAGCCCCATAAATGTGCTCGATTCATTTGTCAATCCAAATAACATAAAAGTCCACTTGTACAACCCATGATGTCTTGAATGCCATTTTCCACTTATCCCTACCTCTAATATTGATTTGGTGGTATTTGCACTTCAAATCAACTTTCTTAAAGTACTTGGCTCCACTCAAGCAATCCTTAAATTGGTCATTTGTGATAATATAGTTTTCTTATATATTATTATCTTGTTGATGGTTTGTGAATCCATGGATATATACATCACTTTCCATCCTTCTTAGTGCTAGTATGGTTGGTATTGCATATGGATTCAATTTGTCATATTAAATGCTTGACCAACAGCTCCCAGACTTGTACCTTCACCTCGGACTTGAACCTTCACCTGTGGGTCCGAATGCAGATCGGAGGTTAAATGTTTTTTTTAAAATTATTTTTCCTCCAAACCCTAAAACGATCCTAATATGGAGCCTCCAAACACATTTCATTTCACATTTTCTCTCTCCATCTTGCAAGTTTGAAGTGAGGTGATTGTATCAAATGAGATCGATTGTGGACTGGCAATACCTTCCAAAAAGTAGATTTGAGTATTTAAGGTATGCATTTCAACCATATTCTTTAGTTTTTTGATATATTATTTCAAGTTTTTGAGAAGTTATAAAAAAAATTCAAGTTTTTGTAGAAGTGTTGAAGTATATTTTTTTTTCATTTTTCTTATAGATAGCAACGATGAGTAGTCAAAGCTCAGTGGGTGGAGAAAGATTTAAAATTGATAAAGGGTCTCGTTTATGGAGACACTACAAGAATTTCTCAATGTTTTGGAGGTGGGGGGGTTTATTTGGAAATGTAATTTTTGCAACTCACAATATAGAAGCTCCTACTCCCGAGTCAAACTTCATTTTATGGGCCCTGGGGGTCAAGGGATTAATATGTGTGAGGGCCTAGGGCCAGATAAGAAGGGGTTATCAGCTCTGCAAATAGGAACTTTCGTAAAAGAACAAGATGCTGACAAATTAGTTGCAAAAGGGAAACAATGTGCTTATACCGGGAAACAAAAAATAATACCACCACCGACTTAAAAAAGCTCTAGACAGCCCTTCTTGCCTATGCCTTCTAGGGAGGATGAAGATGTAGAACGACCACAAGTACCACCCACAAGAGAGGCCCATTAGATAGGGCATTTCAAAATGAGTTAAGAGATATTGCTGATCAAAAAATTAGATGTTGCCTCTTTGCAAATGGTTTTCCATTCAACTTAGTGAGATCACCTTATTGGAGGGAGATGGTGCAAGCAATAAATAATGCACCTACTGGTTTTCAAGGCCTTGGATATGAAAAGGTGCGCACCACCTTATTGCACAGTGAGAGAAAAACTGTGGAGGCCCAACTAAAACTAATAAGAAATTCTTGGGTTTAAATGGGTATGTCTGTTGTTTCTAATGGATAGAAAGATTGCAAAAACCGTCCATTAATCAATGTAATTGTTGTATCCGCCAAGGGGTCAATGTTTTTGAGGGCAGTTGATTGTGAAGGGGAAGTAAAAGATGCAGAGTTCATTGCCAAGATTCTCATTGATTCCATAGAGTCGGTGGGTCATGACAATGTTTTCCAAGTAATTACAGACACTGCAAAAGTTTGCAAGGTGGCAGGTGCTTTGGTAGAGACTAGATATAATCACATCTTTTGGACACCATGCACCGTCCACTCCCTCAATTTAGTGATGAAAGCAATTGGCACCCAAATAGAATGGGTGAAAAAAATATGAGGGTGAGGAGATTCAAATGTTTGTGACAAATCACCATATGTCACAAGCAATTTTCAAAACTTTCTCGAGATTGGAAATATTGAAGGTAAATTTAAAATTTAATTTATGTAATTTCATTTATAATTTTATGTCATGTTTTACATAATTGAATAAAATATTATTTGTGTTGCTTACATATTTTAAATGTGTTATTAACTCAATATTAACATGTTCTTAGGTGGTTGAAACCCAATTTGCATCTCACACAATTGTGCTTAGACGACTTGTGAAGGTGAAAGAGGCATTATCACAGATGGTTATTAGCAACCAATGGAGTGTTTGGAAACAATCCAGTACAGTGAGGGCCCAAAAGGCAAAGGCATTGATATTGAATGTTGATTGGTGGGCTCGTGTGGATTATGTATTGGAATTCATTGAACCTATCATGTCTATGCTTTGGTTTGCCGACATTGATGAACCATGCTTGGGGGATGTCTATGATAGCATGGACACAGTGTTGGAGAAAATAAAATTGGTAAGTTATAATACATTCCTCTATCCTTGTTTATTGAGAGATATCTAAATTGACATAACTTACATCAAGATAACTTACATAAACTATTGGCATTAGTTGATTAATCGGTAAGAATGCAACCGGTACATGGCAAAAGAGGTATTGTCACTGATTGGGAAAAAGGTGTTGTCATTTATGACTAAGGATACCAGTGTTCGATCTATGAGGCACGGACAGACACAGGTGACTACAGTAAGGCGAGGAGAGACTGGTGTGGAAACTGGTGACACTGTGCAAATAAGAAGAGACTATATCTATTACTAACAATGCTCTAACTGATCATCAAAGCAACCGGTAACCAAGGAAGATGCAACCGGTAACAAGAACCGAGGAAAGGATGCAACCGATATAGCTAGTGAAAGGGACAGTGACAGGTTAAAACTCTTACCTGTGCACAACCTAAGGATCTTAATTGATCAAGTGAAGACTTCATCATTATTGATGAACCAGAGAAAGTCATAGTTGACAAACAGTTGTCTAACTCTTTGACCGGGATTTGTTGCACAAAATCCGGTAGACTTTGAGTTATCAAGACGATCGGTAGAAGGCACGATTGAAAGTTATAATGTTGGAATTTGTGGCATTAAAACATGTAGATATCTCTTGTGAATGAAATCTTTTGATGCGCATCTGTCGTTTCTTTCATAAAGAAGATAAAGCATAACATGCATCGGATGTTTCCTCAGTGAACTAATACTCCACTGGGTGTTGGATCCGAAGGTGATCTTTTAACAGGTCATGCATGTAAAAAGAAAATAGGGCAAGAAGTCTATATATTCCTCTGCCTGACAAGAATATAGTTTGATGTCATGTTTTACATAATTGAATAAAATATTATGTGTTGCTTACATATTTTAAATGTGTTATTAACTCAATATTAACATGTTCTTAGGTGGTTGAAACCTGATTTGCATCTCACACAATCGTGCTTAGACGACTTGTGAAGGTGAAAGAGGCATTATCATAGATGGTTATTAGCAACCAATGGAGTGTCTGGAAACAATCCAGTACAGTGAGGGCCCAAAAGGTAAAGGCATTGATATTGGATGATGATTGGTGGGCTCGTGTGGATTATGTATTGGAATTCATTGAACCTATCATGTCTATGCTTTGGTTTGCCGACATTGATGAACCATGCTTGGGGGATGTCTATGATAGCATGGACACAGTGTTGGAGAAAATAAAATTGGTAAGTTATAATACATTCCTCTATCCTTGTTTATTGAGAGATATCTAAATTGACATAACTTACATCAAGATAACTTACATAAATTGTTGGCATTAGTTGATTAATCGGTAAGAATGCAACCGGTACATGGCAAAAGAGGTATTGTCACTGATTGGGAAAAAGGTGTTGTCATTTATGACTAAGGATACCAATGTTTGATCTGTGAGGCAAGGACAGACACAAGTGACTACAGTAAGGCGAGGAGAGACTGGTGTGGAAACTGGTGACACTGTGCAAATAAGAAGAGACTATATTTGTTACTAACAATGCTCTAACTGATCATCAGAGCAACCGGGAACCAAGGAAGATGCAACCAGTAATAGGAACCAAGGAAAGGATGCAACCGGTAATAGAAACCGAGGAAAGGATGCAACCGGTACAGTCAGTGAAAGGGACGGTGACAGGTTAAAACTCTTACTTGTGCACAACCTAAGGATCTTAACTGATCAAGTGAAGACTTCATCATGATGAACCAAAGAAAGTCATAGTCGACAAACAGTTCTCTAACTCTTTGACCGGGATTTGTTGCACAAAATTCGGTAGACTTTGAGTTATCAAGACGATCGGTAGAAGACACGATTGAAGGTTTTAATGCCGGAGTTTGTGGCATTAAAACATGTAGATATCTCTTGTGAATGAAATCTTTTGATGCGCATCTGTCGTTTCTTTCATAAAGCAGATAAAGCATAGCATGCATCAGATGTTTCTTCAATGAACTAATACTCCACTGGGTGTTGGATCCGAAGGTGATCTTTTAACAGGTCATGCATGTAAAAAGAAAATAGGGCAAGAAGTCTATATATTCCTCTGCTTGACAAGAATATAGTTTGCCCTCATTCTGCCAAAGAAAAGAGTGAACCTGTATGCTGAAGAAACTAAGGTAAAGAGAGGAGAAGAAAGTAGAGTGTGCAGAGAAGCACAACAATGAAGGGGATCATACTTGCAGTGACCAGTGATGATTCTAAATTGAGTATAACGGCGATCTTATCAAGCTTAGCAAAGCCATCATCAAAAAATCAAAACCCTCTTTTACTCTCTGATAATTGCAATAGTCAAATCTCAGTATTTTGGGTGGACATTAACAAGTCCCTTGTATTAAATCCCTTAACCGGGTGACATCTGTTTAGGTGTTCTAAGTCGTCTAACCAGGTAGGCTCTAATAGGCCTTATTGTATCAAATCCCTTAACCGGGTCGCATCTAACAGTGCGTTTGTAATCCTTTGACAGGGAAGGCTCCTTTATAGGGTGCACTTCAGAAGAGTGCAAAATTTGTGAGGTTTTCTCACATCGTGGTTTTCTCCCAATTTGGGTTTCCACGTGATAAATTTGGTGTTGCTTATTGTTGATTGTGTGATTGCTATTTCTATTCTAAAATCTGTCCTGCTTACAGTTATAGATACATTATATCAGATTTATTGTGAAGTTTTAGTAGGTGTTGATTCACCACTTCCCCCTTAGCACCGGTTGGGACCATCATTTGGTATCAGAGCCAAGTTTCTTTTCTTTGTTGCTTAACCGCAACAAGAAAAAGATAAGATGATGAGAAAGGAAGGACCAAAGTTTTCTAACGAAAACTTTACTCTGGGGTGCAGCAGAATGAAGCTGTACATGAAGACCATTGGAGATCAATACTGGACTAATGTAATCCATGATTACACTGAACCCAACGGTACCCTGACACCTAATGAACTAAAGATTAGGACAGAGCATACAGCTGCAATGGATATCATAGCAAGCACGCTACTTGATTATGTCTATGCAGAAATTGAAAATCTAGATACTGCTCACAAGATGTGGGCTAAGCTTTAAACAGTGTATGGTGGTGACCCACATGTTCAAAGAGCTAAGGTAGAAAGCCTTAGAGGTAAATATGATGATATGAGAATGAATGAGGGAGAAGATATTGAGCAATATAGCAACAAAATCAAAGAAGTGATGAACTCCATCAAAAGCGCTAGAGGAACACTGAGTGAAGAAGATGCGATAAGAAAAATACTGAGAACGTTGAGGCCTCAATATGCTATCAAGATCTCAGCCATACAAGAGATCAGATTAGTGACCACTCCCTAATTGGTAAGTTGACTGCATTTGAATTGAGCAATTTCGATGACAGCTTACCCATGCAAGAAGTTGCTTTTAAATCTTTTGTTAATACCTCTTCCACCAAGAAAGGAAGAGAAACCGGTAATAGCTCTACCGGTAAGGTTGGAAGTTTTGTTGAAAATCTGCTCTCTGAAGAGATGGAGCAAGATGAGTATGAAGCACTCATCACTAGGAGATTTTCAAGAGGAAAAGGGAAGTACAAAGGTAAACTTCCACTAAAATGTTTCTCTTGCAATAAGATAAGACATTTTGCTGCAAGATGTCTAGACAATGATAATAAAGAGAAGAGCAACCAATTCAAGAACAAAGCAAAGAAGGAATGCTACCTTGCAAAAGAAGTCACAGACAATGAATCTGAAGACTTTGAAGATCAAGAAATTGCATTTGTTGCAATAAAAGCAGAAAGCCAAGTGATAAGTGAAATGACACTTATCTCAAGATCTCATCAGCATGATGACTTGATCATTGACAGTGGATGCATTCACCACATGACTGGTGATAAGAACAAGTTCATTAGCCTAAAGCTCAATGACAGTGGATCAATAACCTTTGGTAACAATGCTCCCTATGTTATCAAAGGTAAAGGCTCTATTGCACTTAGCAATGATGTTGTATTTGAGGATGTGTACTGGGTAGAAGGACTTAAATACAACCTAATGAGTGTTGCTCAACTAAACAACAAGGGATATTTGTTGGAATTCGGGCAAGGTTCTTGTGTTGTCAAGAATCAATCAGGAGCTCATGTTGCTATCGGTAGACATAGTAAAGGAAACCTATTTTATCTGGACTCAATGGAAGGAGCTTGCCTCATTGCATCAGTAAAAGGAGAATCAAGAAAAATCTGTCTTATAACCAAAGAGGACAACATTTGGTTGTGACATAAGAGGCTCTGCCACATAAACTTTGACAGTATTGTCAAGGTGAGCAAGAAGAAGTCAGTTAGAGGATTTCCTAAGATTACAAAACCTGACAGAGGTATTTGTAAGGATTGTCAGTTAGGAAAACTGACAAGAACAAGTTTCAATAGTAAATCCTTTTGTGCTGAAAATGTTCTGGATCTTGTACACAGATTTGTGTGGACCCATGAGGACAAAGAGCTACTATGGAGATAGGTACTTCATGCTTTTTGTAGATGATTTCTCAAGAATGATGTGGACACTTTTTATTAGAGAAAAATCAGAAGCCTTTTACATGTTCAAAATCTACAAGGCTCGAGTGGAGGAGACCGGTAAAAGCTTGAAGTGTCTAAGGTCAGACAAAGGAGGTGAATACACCTCTCAAGAGTTCACTCACTACTATGAGGAATAGGGAATAAAAAAGCAGTTGTCTGTACCAAGAACTCCTCAACAAAATGGAGTAGCAGAAAGAAGAAACAGGATGCTGATTGACTCTGCAAGAACCCTAATAATTCAGAAGGATCTCCCCCATCACTCCTGGAGAGAAGCTATCAGCATTGTTGTTTACACACTGAACTGAGTTCAAGTCAAGAAAGGAACCGGTAAGACTCCCTATGAATTATGGTTCGGTCACACTCCTAGTGTAGGCTACCTTTGAATTTTTGGTAGTAAATGTTACATTAAAAGAGATATGTATTCTAGCTAGTTTGAGCCAAAGAGTGATAAAGGCATATTTCTTGGTTATTCTACCAAGAGTAAAGCTGACCGGTGTCTGAATAAGAGAACATGAAAAATAGTAGAAAATATCAATGTGAAGGTTGATGAATATTCAGAACCAAGAGGAAAAATCAGTCAATGAATATGACAGTCTGCAGGATCACAATGCTGAAATTTTTTTGGAATTCAATGAAATGACTACTACTGATGAAGGAGAAGAGCATGAAAACAGAACTCTGCAGCAGGATGTTGTACCTGAAGATGCAAGACCAACTTAAGAAGATGAACAAGAAGCTGTTCATGACCATGCTGAAGAAATTTCTCAACGGGAAGAATTAGACCGGGAACACCGACCAGTTCTTCCAAGGTATGTCACATACCATTCCACTGATAACATTATAGGTGACACACATGCTAATATTCTTACGAGAAGAAAGGCTAGAGAAAGTATTTGTTTGCTTTCTAGCATAGAGCCAAAAACCACCAAGGAGGCTCTAGAAGATGAAAATTGGGTCAAGGCCATGGAAGAAGAGATTGAGCAAATAGAGAAGAATGAGACATGGATTCTTGTACCAAGACCATGGGACAAGAATGTCATTGGGACCAAGTGGGTCTACAAAAACAAATTGAATGAAGAGGGAAAAGTGATAAGAAACAAAGCAAGATTGGTCTGCAAAGGATATGCACAGGAGGCTGGACTTGATTATGGTGAAACTTTTGCACCTGTGGCCAGACTGGAAGGAGTGAGAATCCTACTTGCTTATGCTACTCACAAAAGGTTCAAAGTATACCAGATGGATGTAAAGTTTGCATTCCTGAATGGTATATTGGAGGAGGAAGTTTACATTGAACAATTGAAAGGCTTCTCATCCACAGAGAAGAGTGGTATGGTTTGTAAACTGAAGAAGGCTCTTTATGGGCTAAAACAAGCCCCAAGGGCATGGTATGAAAGACTGCATTCATACCTCCTGACAATAGGATTCACAAGAATTGGAGATAACAACAATATGTATCTTAAGATTGGAAAAGAAGGGAACCTGATTGCTGAATTTTTTGTGGATGACATCATCTTTGGAGGAGATGACAAGATGAGCAAAGCCTTTGCTGAAGAGATGAAGAAAGAATTGGAAATGTCCATGATAGGAGCCATAAAATTCTTCATTGGACTACAAGTCCATCAGCTAAAGAAAGGTATTTTTATTTCTCAGTCCAAGTATGTAAAAGATATTCTTAAAACCTTTGGGCTAGAAGAATCCAAACCGGTTGGTACACCTATGATAACTAACCTCAAGTTATCAAATGAAGATGATGCAAAAGAAGTAAATGAGACTTTGTATCGGTCTATGATAGGCAAATTACAGTATGTAGTACATAGTAGACCGAACATAGCACATGCAGTAGGCATTGTAGCAAGATTTTCTTCTAATCCCAAAGAGACACTTGATAGCAGTTGAGAATCTTCAGATACTTGAAGGGCACTGAAGAGTATGGCCTATGGTTTCCTCACAAGGGAGGCTTCCAAATAAAAGTATTCATTGATGCAGATTGGGCTGGTAATATTGACGATAGAAAGAGCACAAGTGGTGGTGCATTGTTTCTTGGAGAAAAGATTGTGTTTTGGACAAGCAAGAAGCAGAACTGCATTTCACAATCCACAGCAGAAGCTGAATATGCAGCTGTAGCAATCAATTGCACACAAGTGATCTGGATAAAACAGATATTGGAAGTAATCCAAGAACAGATACCTAAACCGATTTCAATTTATTGTGACAGTACAAGTGCAATAAACATATCTAAAAATCCTGTCATGCACTCAAAGACAAAGCACATTGCTATTAAGTATCACTGTTTGAGAGAGCAGGTGCAAAATAAAAAAGTTAGATTAGACTATGTTCCCACAAAAGAACAGATTGCTGACATATTCACAAAGCCATTACTGAAGAGTACTTTTGAGTATCTCAGAGGTAAATTAGGGGTGATACCCCTTCCTGATCATCAGTAAATAGGCAAAGGTGTTCATCAATTCATTATGCTTCAACAGAGGAATTAACCTCATCTTAACTAGATTGATGAATACGACTGTTGCTCGTAGGGGGAGCATGATGCAGGGGCATTCTAGGGTGCTCGGTGAATCTGCATGGGAGGTGTATGTTTGGCCGGTGTTACTCGAGTGCAGCCTTGACCAACGGCCTCGGTCATTGAAGGAAGCTCGGTCGCTGAAGGAACTCGGTAACCTCTAGCGCTCAGTGAAAGTGTTACTCAGCGATGCTTGTGGTGCTCGGTCAACACTGGTACTCGACGATGCCTAACATGCTCGGTAGTTCTGGTTTACCGACTGGAGTTCTATGTGATTTGTTGGGCTGACTTGGTGCATTTATTGTTGGTAGCTGTTGTTACAGGCCAACATGTTGTATTAAATATTTGTAAGGCTATTTTGATGCCGACTTGTATTGTATTTAATAATTGTTGGGGGAGTTAATGGTTTCATCCAGCCGATTTGTGTCTGATGATTAGTATTTATAGGGGTGTTTGGGGTAGATGTTTAGGGGATCAGGAGGAGGAGAGAAGTTCATGACTTGGAAGACTTAGCGAATCAGATCTGAGATTCTGAAAGCTGGAGTTGGTGAAGTTGTGGAAAAGATCTTGCATGATCTTGCAGATCAGATTGATATCTGATAGTTTGTAGTTGTAGAGCTAGTGGTTTGCATACTTGGAGACAAGGAGATTTCTTGGAGGCTTGCGAGCTCAAGTTTAGATCTGCCTTAGGGTTTCCATCAGCTTTTGATTGTCTTCAGAGCTGAACTAGCTGGGATTGTATTGGATCTGTTGGATCTTGCAGAATTGTTTCTGATTGTAATTGGCCCTAACCCAGAAGGCCTTATAGCCGGGCACGTTAATGAAAATCAGAGTTAAACAATTACTTTGTTGTTGTGTTGTTGAGTATTCCGTTGTGTTGTTCTGAAGCTGCAAGGTTTGGACTGTCCTTAATTGGATCCACCATCCTTGACTGCGTCAGGTGGTATCAGAGCGAGAGTTGATCTTGTGGAGTGAAGGTTGACCTAGCAAGGCTGATCTTGTGAAGTTGATCTTGTTTGTGAAGAGATCGTATGATCTGGATTGCAGATCCGGAGCATTTAACTTGTGGATCTTGCCCTAGTTGTTTGTTCAAGGTGGCAGGTTGAGATCTGACTTGCATGCAACTTGGAGATTGCCACAAGGTGGTCGGTGAGGGTTTGTTGTAGAGGGTTTTTGCATATCTTTAAGGATACCTCTGAGAAGATTGGGCCCTAGAGTTATTTCTGATCTTTGTGATACTGTGGAATCCCGAATCACAGAGAAGGTGAAATTAGATTTCAGATATGAGATGGAGTTGATGAAGAATGACATGGTCGCCGAGATCATGAGAGCCGTTGCTGGTGTACCTCGGAATGTTGGTACTGAAGATGGTTATGAGGAAGCTGCTGAAGATTTTGAACCTGCTGGATCTAGTGGTGATGACTGGAGGGATAGATCTGGTGAAGACAGAACTGCTCGGCTGCCTAGATCTGGAGCTCGGTTAAGTTGTAGTTACCGAATGGAAGTTTCTACTTTCTCTGGTACTTTGAAGCTCAAGAACTTGATAGATTGGATTGGTGAACTTGAAGATTTCTTTGAGCTGGAAGAAATTGAAGATCCTATTCGGGTGAGATTAGCACAGACAAAGCTGAAAGGAATTGCTGCTCTTTGGTGGAAGGAACTACAAAGAGATAGAGAAGATAAAGGTGAAATGAAGATCAGTCGGTGGAGGTTGATCGTGACAAAATTGAAAGCTAAGTTCATACCTTCTGACTATGAGCTTGACTTGTTTAAGAAGTTGCAGAATCTGAAACAGAAGGATCTGTCTGTTGAAGATTATACCGAGGAGTTCTACAAACTTACTATTCGGTCTGGACACTGAGAGCTTGGTAAGGAAAAGGTAGCTCAGTATGTGAATGGTTTGAGATTCAATATTCAGGATGAGCTTGGTATGCTGAAGATTGATTATGTTGAAGATGCTTATCAGTATGCTCTGAAGGCAGAAGATAAGTTGAAAAGGAAACAACATAGTAATCCCTGAGGGAAGGAAAAGATTGATCACTCTGTGAAGGATAAACTGACTGATGCAGAAGATGAACAGAAACCTGTGGAACTGAAGAAGAAGACAGGTAGAGTTATCTTTAAGGGTACTTGGTATAACTGTGGAGAGGAAGGACATCGTTCTTTTGAGTGTACACAAAAGAAGCTTGGTGACTGACGAATTGCTGTGGTGAATGAGAATGAACCTGAATTTGAGAACTTGCTGCTTCAGCGAACTTTGCTCGGTACAAAGGAGGAACCTTGTTAGAGGAGTAATTTGTTTAGGACCCGATGCAAGTCTGGAGGTAAACTCTGTGATGTTATTGTTGATAGTGGTAGTACTAATAACCTTGTTGTTGAAGACATGGTTTAGAAACTTGAGTTGAATAGAATGAAGCATCCTTGTCCTTATAGGATTGGCTGGTTGCAAGATGTTCATGCTTTAGAAGTAAGAGAACAATGCTTTATTGATGTTCAAATTGGCCAATATAAGGTTCTGGTGTTATGTGACATTGTGAAGGTGAATAGTTGTGATATATTGCTCGGTAGACCTTGGCAATATGATTGCAGAGCTATGTATGACTGTGTCGGAAATGTGTTTACTGTTGAGAAGGATGACATGAAGTTTTCCTTGATGCCTTTGCTGGATACAATGCTCGGTAGGAGCAGCCTAAGTATTGGTAGCCGAGTTGAGATTGTGGATCTAGAGAAAATGAATGATCAGTATGGAGAACAAACCTGTGTTGTCAAGGAAAGACTTGAAGAGATAGAGAAAGCTAAAGTGGAAGAGAATGCAAGCTGAAAAGGTGGAGGACTTGTATGTGAAGAACCAGTTCGGGGTTTATGTGTTGAATCTTGGAAGATGTTCTTCTCACATATGAACATCTTTTCGAACCTGGGGTGTCTGATGCAGGGGCATTCTAGGGTACTCGGTGAATCTGCATGGGAGGTGTATGTTTGGCCGGTGTTACTCAGTTGCAGCCTTGACTGACGGCCTCGGTCATTGAAGGAAGCTCGGTCGCTGAAGGAACTCGGTAACCTTTGGCGCTCGGTGAAAGTGTTACTCAGCGATGCTTGCAGTGCTCAGTCGACACTGGTGCTCGGCGATGCCTAGCATGCTCGGTTATTTCACTGTTGCTCGGTAGTTCTAGTTTACCGACTGGAGTTCTCTATGATTTGTTGGGTCGACTTGGTGCATTTATTGTTGGTAGTTGTTGTTATAGGCCGACATGTTGTATTAAATGTTTGTAAGGCTATTTTAATGCCGACTTGTATTGCATTTAATAATTGTTGGGGGAGTTAATGGTTTCATCCAGCCGACTTGTGGTTGATGATTAGTATTTATAGGGGTGTTTGGGGTAGATGTTTAGGGGATCATGAGGAGAGAAGTTCATGACTTGGAAGACTTAGCGAATCAGATCTGAGGTTCTGAAAGATGGAGTTGGCGAAGTTGTGGAAAAGATCTTGCATGATGTTGCAGATCAGATTGATATCTGATAGTTTGTAGTTGCAAAGCTAGTGGTTTGCATACTTGGAGACAAGGAGATTGCTTGGAGGCTTGCAAGTTCAAGTTTAGATCTGCCTTAGGGTTTCCATCGGCTTCTGATTGTCTTTAGAGCTGAACTAGCTGGGATTGTATTGGATCTGTTGGATCTTGCAAAATTGTCTTTGATTGTAATTGGCCCTAACCTGGAAGGCCTTACAGTCGGGCACGTTAATGAAAATCAAAGTTAAACAATTACTTTGTTGTTGTGTTGTTCTGAAGTTGCAAGGTTTGGACTGTCCTTAATTGGATCCACCATCCTTGACTGCGTCAGAGAAGGTCTCATTAAGGTAGTCTTTCTGACTAGCCTTTGGCATTATTGTCAAAGGGGGAGAGTATGACTGGTAGAGGTAGAAATCCGGTATGGCATGATTTGATATGGTTTTGCCATCAATGCCAAAGGGGGAGAACTGTTGGCATTTGTTGATTAACCGGTAAGAATGCAACTGGTACATGGCAAAAGAGGTATTGTCATTGATTGGCAAAAAGGTGTTGTCATTTATGACTAAAGATACCAGTGCTCGATCTGTAAGGCGAGGAGAGACTAGTGTGGAAACCAGTGACGCTGTGCAAATAAGAAGAGACTATATCTGTTACTAACAATGTTGTAATTGATCATCAGAGCAACCGGTAACCAAGGAAGATGCAACGGGTAACAGGAACCGAGAAAAGGATGCAACCGGTACAACCAATGAAAGGGACAGTGACAGGTTAAAGCTCTTACTTGTGCACAACCTAAGGATCTTAACCAATCAAGTGAAGACTTCATCATGATTGATGAATTAGAGAAAGTCATAGTCGACAAACAGTTGTCTAACTCTTTGACCGGGATTTGTTTCACAAAATCCGGTAGACTTTGAGTTATCAAGACGATTGGTACAAGGTGTGATTGAAGGTTTTAATGCCGGAGTTTGTGGCATTAAAACATGTAGATATCTCTTGTGAAGGAAAGCTTTTGACACGCATCTGTCATTTCTTTCATAAAGAAGATAAAGCATAGATAAAGCATAGCATGCATCGGATGTTTCCTCAATGAACTAATACTCCACTGGGTGTTGGATCCAAAGGTGATCTTTTAATAGGTCATGCATGTAAAAAGAAAATAGGGCAAGAAGTCTATATATTCCTCTGCCTGACAAGAGTATAGTTTGCCCTCATTTTGCCAAAGAAAATAGTGAACCTGTACGCTGAAGAAGCTAAGGTAAAGAGAGGAGAAGAAAGTAGAGTGTGCAGAGAAGCACAATAGCGAAAGAGATCATACCTGCAGTGACCGGTGATGATTCTCAGTTGAGTATAACGGTGATCTTATCAGGCTCAGCAAAGCCATCATCAAAAGATCAAAACCCTCTATTGCTCTCTAATAACTACAATAGTCAAATCCCAATATTTTGGGTGGACATTAACAGGTCTCTTGTATCAAATCCCTTAACCGGGTGACATCTGTTTAGGTGTTCTAAGTCCTCTAACCAGGCAGACTCTAATAGGCCTTATTGTATCAAATCCCTTAACCGGGTCGCATCTAACTGTGCGTTTGTAATCCTTTAACAGGGAAGGCTCCTTACAGGGCGCACTTCAGAAGAGTGCAAAATTTGTGAGGTTTGCTCACACCGTGGTTTTCTCCCAATTTGGGTTTCAATGTGATAAATCTGGTGTTGCTTATTGTTGATTGTGTGATTGCTATTTCTATTCTAAAATTTGTTCTGCTTATAGTTATAGATACATTATATCAGATTTATTCTGAAGTTTTAGTAGGTGTTGATTCACCCCTCCCCTCTCAGCACTGGTTGGGACCATCATGAACATCATTTGATATCCCAGGTCATACAAAGGAGAGAAAATGATCCTGAGGACACCTTTTACAAAAAGGTGGAAGCAATTGTTCTTCATCATTGGAACAAGATGATCACACCTTTGCACCTCCTAGCATATGCTCTATCTCCTAGGTACTATAGCGCAGAAGTACTTGCTATTCTAGGTAGAGTGCCACCATATAGAGACGTTGAGGTTGTTAATGGGTATAAGAGGGCATTTGATAAAATCTTCTATGATCTAGATGTTGGGTTAAGTGTTAGGAGAGAATTTGGATCATTTATCTTAGGAAAAGATCTCCACCCTATAGCTATCAATGACCAAAGTAGAATGGATGCTATTAGATGGTGGTACCTTCATGGGCAAGATTATATATACCTCCAACCTCTTGCAATTAAGATTCTATCACAAGTTTTTAATTATTATTTTTTGGCCACTTGCATTGTAGAATTTAACATTTAACACTATTGAATTTATCTTGTATTTTCTATTTTTTATTTTGTTGGTTTTCTCTCTAGGTTGCGAGCTCTTATGCTGTTGAGTGGAATTGGAGTACATACTCCTTTATCCACTCATTGAAGCGTAACCAGTTGGCTGCAAAAAAAGCAGAAGACTTGGTGTATATTCACAACTAGCATGTAAGGATCCAAAATACAAGAAGAGGCCAAAGAAGCTTTGGGATGTAGCACCCGAGTTTGTTGACTTGGATTTGACCATTCAGGATCTTGCTACAACCACTTTGGTTGATGTGGATGATGATGATGATGATGACACAATACCCTCTAGTGCTAGTGGAACTGGTTTGTGTTCCAATGATGATGTTGATCTACCACTTGCAGCCATTGAAGGCCCCATTGATCCGGATTTTTTTGATAATCCATATGATGATTGATGAACACTTTCATGATTCATGAACATTGAATCATGTTTCAAACTTTAATGAACTATATTTTGAATTTTGATTTTGTAAATCGGTAATTCCATGTGATGATTTTCTTTAGAATCGTGAACATAGATCAATGATCAAGTATTTAAATTTTTTAATGTTTGTCTTTGACATTTGGCAATGATCAATGATCAAGCATCAGAGATTCATAATATGAAATGATTTAGTTTCACAATTATGTATATTTCTCTTTTTTTTTTGTCTATATATATACACACACACACACGAACCCATACGAATCATAATGGAAAAAAAAAAATAACGAATCCACGGACTGGATTCTCGTCCCCGAACCTAAACCAGTAACTTAGCATTTTACCCATCATCCCAACTTTTGTAGGTTTAGGAATAAAAGAAAAACAAGCTTTTTCTTTCATTTCTACTACCCACTTCTTCCTCTTTGCCCTTTGATGGACTCAAATGGATACTTCTTTCCACCCGTTGTAATAGAGTAGGTATTTACCCTACCATCATGCACAACCTTTCTATCAAATGGCCAATGCCTTCCCAACAAAATGTGAGAAGCATCCATAGGCATAATGTCGCATAAAATCTCACATTTATATGAACCAATCTGAAAAAACTGTCGAACACTACTTATTTCCAAAATTTGATGCCTTTATATAGCTACCAAACTTTGTACAGATTTGGTGCTCAATGTCATGTCCCCGTTCCAAATAGAATTCTAATAATAATAAAATAATAAAATATCGTTAAATAAATAATGATAACAAAATTAAAGTATTAAAATTAAAAATATTAAATAAATTAATTAACAAATAATTAATTATGATATATTATTAAATTAACTATAATATTAACATAATATATCAATCGATATAATATTATATATTAATGAATATAATTAAAAAACAATTTTTAACAAATAACTAGAACTTGCATCTAAAAGAGATGTAATAGTTACGCGGATCACAAGATATACCTTTTTTTTTTGTTTTGCTTCCTCTTCTTCTCATTCTTTTTCGTCTGCTCACTTAAGAAAATTCTATAGCCTGTAAGAGCTAAAGAAGTCTCTCAGGTGGACCTTACCTCAACCCATCAAAAGTATACAATTGTCCAGTAGTAGTTCCAAATTTTTATGGCATGCAAAAATAGTTTGTATTAATTTGTTTTGCTAGAAAACATTCTCCAGAACACAAAAAAAAATCCAGATATTCTTGATCATTCATTGCAGAACTGATTAAAATTGATTCCATTAATAATGGGAGTTTTAGAAGCAACTGTTAACAGATGCAAACTCTGTCTAGAAGCTTCGGAATCTACCTCTCTCCGGTTTCCATCATTCACCTTGGCACTGGCAAAATCGTTTTCGTTCTCCTACTTGCTTGCGGAAGGCAATCAAATATTAGACCCACTGTTTTCTTTTTCTTCATTTTGCTAAGAATTACCTACCGCTTTCTAAACCTCATTTGTTAATAATATTTTACAAATTTATTTATTCTGAACAAAGAAAGGAGATTTATATTGTGTTTAGTTCAATAAATGAACAATATGACTCGAATTACAGGATAAGAGCTGCAGTACATCAGAAATATTAGTATATTGTTGGGGAAATGAAATAACAGGAGAATAAGATCTATATTTGCGGACATCTTAAACAATAGATCTACCTAATACAAAATGAGAAAAATTAGATATGTTAAATAATATTGAAGAGTACAGATTAGAAAAGACTGATAATAATTGATAATATGACATAGTAAACATAAATCAACAGTCTAGATCCTTCTTATAAGTCTCTTGAGATCCTTCATTGTACAATGTATCATTGATGTATCTTCTTTATTATGTTTAAGGTTATCTCCTAATTAAGATTAGGGTTAATTAGGGTTAGCGATGTGGAAACTTAATGTCTTTGATCAATCTTATGTATCTAATTTCTCAATCAAAATTGAATTCCAAAAATTCATTTTGGTTATTTTCAAATAATGGAAAACTTTATTCTTCGTTGATTATCTACCTACCAATATGTTACCTATAGTAACCATTACACTAAAAGTAACAATACCTGTGTCACACCACCTATCAATACAGGGAAACTTGTATAAACAAGCTTATAAATAGGAATGTGCATTTTCTTACAAAGAGTCAATCTTCCGCTGTTGACCTTAATTATTAAATTCCCCAATTGCTTTACTCTGGTTTCTTCAAACAGGTGCAAAATAGGGTTCACCTTCAAGAGATCGACTTATCTAACCTGGATACCGGCATGTTCTTGGCATTCCATGATTAAGTGTCTCTCAACTTGCACTGCCCCAAGCTACAGAATAAGAATTTTGTCTCCTCCCATTCTGCTCTAGGTGTCAGCTCAACTACAGGTTTTAAACCAAGTCCAGAATAAGCCTATTTTCGCATCCCATTCTTCTTTTGGTGTCAACCCATCTATTGGTCCTTGTTTAGGTTGCCAGCATTTTCATTTTTAATGTAATGCTTGCTGCCGAGTGGATTGTCTGGATATGTTTGAATACTTAAATTAAATTCTTTGAGGTAATATGCTGCAATTTACATAAAAAACTGTGAGGTTACTTTAAGAAATTTCACAAAGGCTTTAAAGTACTTCTGTCTTTTGTTCAGAAATGCTTAGACACAGTGGCCCATTTTTTAAGTTACAATAGACGCTCTCTCTTAACTTATTGTATAAGACATGAGATTATCATTATTTATTAAAATTTTTAAAAAAATTTAAATTTTTCGATCCTAGGATTTCAACCTATATGCAAAACTCATGAAGCAGCTTGCTTAAAGTACAATAGACTTCCAATATAATCGATAACAGTACATATCTTTATTAACTCAAGTCCCAGTATGAAATTAATCAAAATAGGTGATAGAATCAATCCTGTCGCCGATCTTAAAATAAAAAATAATTACAGCTTTGACATTCTGAATAACTAAAGCGATTGCTGAAATGAACACAACAGAGCCGCGATTACGAGTTGTTCATGTTGCCATGCGCATTATATTTCTCATTTCTTGATATTACATTCTTATTATCTATATCGTGATGATAGATTGGTGTGATCTAAGACGTAAATGGAGAAATAATTAGACAAGCAAATCCAAAAATATTCTAACTAATATATCCGCAACCATCAAAATCAGAATCAAAACTACCTTCATTACAAATATTTCAAAACTACCCTTGTTACAAATATTTCAAAACTACAATCTTGACTCATTCCAGTTCGATGTCATCCACACCATCACAATTTTGAATTCCATAAAGCACCTCAAATCAAACCCCTTCGGATCCAGAGCCTTCACCATTGCCGGCAAAGAAAGATTCAGAAAACAAAAAACAAAAACGAGCTAATGAACTGAAACAGCTGTCAAACATGCATTTCGATTCAAACTCAAGGTATCTCTGATCCAGGGTTTGTATCCATTGCCTAAATCTAGGATCCTTTCAAAACATTGAGTTAAAGGCAATCTTCTGCATTTCCGTGATTTTCCATATGCCGACTGGAAAGAATGGCTTGGCGAGAAATCTCCATTTATATGTCTTATGGTGGTTTCTCGTCATGGCGGTGGATAACGGAGGAAGAACAAGTCATCACAAATACAATTTCCTCTGCCAACAAATGCCCACCGCAAAACAGGCCGTTTCCGATTGTTTCCTGCGTGGAGAGGTTTGGCGGTCCGAATCCCGTAGGTTATAGCCTTACCGGCTAATTCATAATAATATAAACATAAAAATTTTATATACTTATTATCATTATTTTACATATTGTAAATATTATCATTATCATAATATAAATTTGTAACTTACTTTAAATTAATAAAATATAAATATATGTTAAATATAATATAAATTTTTACCATTTGTTCTTCATGATCTACATAAATTGTAGTGGAAAACCACAAAATTTTTTGTAAAAAAACAGTATTTTCGTCAATCTGAAAAAAAAAGTTTGATACATTTTACATAGAAATTAGCTGGCCTAAATACAAATATAAAGAACCATAATATATTAAATCAAATACCAAATGACTGAAATGCGACTATATAGAAGTCTTACCAAGAAGAGTTAGGAATAAAAACCAAGTCCCTCCTTGATAAGTTTTAAGTTCCTCATGGCTGCATAGACATCTCTGTTATTCTTGGGCGCACAAATAAGAGAATTCGCAGTTGATTACTTGTGTAGAATAGTACAACCGGCAGGGCAGAGAAGGATAAATTTCTGAAACGATATCCTACATTGCTATTACAGTTTGTGAATTGGCATGTGGTGTGCTAAATATATTGTTATAACTTGTTTGTAGCCTAAGTACGGGTAAATTCTGAAAACAATCGTATTTATCTCCAGAGTGTTCATCCTTCCGTTTACTATATATAAGGTATTGTAATATTGCCATTCTGGGAAGATATATACAGTCCGCATTACATAGTCTGCATCATTCTGGATATTATGTTTTACTGTTTTGAGGAAAGAAATGTATCAGTAAGCATGTACCCGTAAAGAAAATTCTGTAAACCTGCACAAAACAATTATAATGGGGAAATGGTGAAAACTGTTTACAGAAGTAGTGTATTCAGGAAGCATTTTGCCAGGGGATATTACAGGAACTGAGATTGGGAAGAGTTTGGTTAATTGTCCCTTAATTCAAAGGAAGTCAAAAAGGGAACATTACACTCAACTTCATTCACCCTAAGCTTCTCTACCTTCTCATTCAACACAATTAATTGTGCTTCTGCCATTAACAATTACCTTGCAATATTTACTTCTCATTTAATATATAGTCATGAATAAATTCATTCTTTGTATTCATTCATGTTCCTTGGTTTCAACAACACTCTCTTCGTCATGAGAGAATCTCTTTTCTCCAATCCTTTTGTGTGCTTGGGTGAAGCAGGACTTTTCTTATCCACTTGAGCAATATGATTCCTTGCATCATTTGCCTGCTATTGTTTTGTTGTATTTGTGGATATTCAAATGCCCTATGACTAAGTTGCCTAATCAGAGTCGGAATCAGAATTGGGTATTTGGGTATGGTACGTTGGTATGTAAAACAAAAATTGAGGGGGCTAGGTACTTCAGTGAAAAACAAATTACAAATATATATAAAAAATTAAATATATACATTATAAATAGAAGAAAAAAAAATTAAATTAAAGACTGCTTTTTAGTTTTTAATTTTTATATTTTTTAATTTTCTCTCTATTTATGTGCAATTCATTAAAAGGAATAAACAGTGCAATCTGCCTTTAGACATTGCTAAGTTGCAAAGTTTTTTGAGTGGATCCTATAATGGTACATTACCCTTTTTGTTGGTAAGAATTTTAGGATGGATGGATGCTGTAACGTTTGAGAGTATGAAGATGATGCTTGTACTTGGACCTTTTACACAACAGTTCCCTGTCTTAACCTCTTGATCATGGCTTAATGGCCACATTAAACTCACTTTTACTTCACAATATTCATGGTGTAGGTACAAGTAAACCTTCTATGAAAGACCTCTTGTTTTCAAATCAAAATTAAGCAATCATATTTTAACTCAAAGGATGTTGTTAGAAGAGGGACTAGAAAGGGACTCCATAGAGGGAGCTACCTCTTAAATTTCAAAATCTAGATTGTTCCATGAAAGGTAAATATATTGCAGAAATCCCAAGTTTGGAATCTTCCCACAAAAGAGGAGCAACTAAGGGCAGCATCTGTGGATAGGGCCACATGTAAAATGTGATTTAGTAGGGGAGAGGAAAACAAAAAAATTATATATTGGAAAAAGCAAAGTGATAATGTATGTTTACACAATTTCTGGTGCCTGTTCGAGAAGATGACTAAAATTCTGCTGAATGGAAGCCTGCATGTGGTGTAAAGTTAATGGAGATATTATCTCAAACTTCAAACTATTATGTGACGGTTCTAGGTGCAGGCTTCAAAAGCTAAAACCCATCTCACATAAGACTATTTTACAGGAAAAGACCAGTGGGTAGCAACTGAAAAAGAACATTTATTGTGGCTACTGGAGAGGCTGAAAGCCTGAAAGCATAGTTCCCGGTCCTGGTGAGTTCCAAGTCAAGTCATCTTGGCCAAGTCCCAGTGACCCGTGATTCTCCAAAAACTCGGCCTAGGAAAAATCCCCCGGAAACCTAGTTTTTGCTGAGTCCTACATAATTTTTGTCGAGTCCTGCCGAGTTTTTGCTGAGTCCTACAGATTTTTTTGTCAAGTCCTGAGTCAAATCTGTGAACTATGGCTGAAAGTATGCAGAAACTGTTTACAATTTTTATTGCCATGGCACTACTTAAAACTGCTGCAAACAGACAATTAAAAATAGCAGCTTAAATACAATATATTTCATTGTTCTATAGAGATGCATCCGCTCAGCTCGAGCGCAGCCACCAATGTCCCAAGGACTTGGAGGAGTCAAGGGTACATTCACGTAAGATTGAACAGCCAGCTCCAATTGATGCATAAAGATATAGAAAGATAACTTTTAAAATACTATATTACTTAAATTTAAGTAGAAAATTGATTTAAGTGGCAGCATAGGAACATGATATAAGAATGCTAAAAAAAACCTCTAAACAGCTGGAAGGGGAGGATTGTCCTAGAAAGTTGAGTACACTATTTTTAATTTTAAAATATTGGCTGTTTATAGTTTGTTCAATTTTATTCAAGGTTGTCTTGGAAACTGTTTGCCTTCCCCAAAATTATAAAGTGCACAAACCATTATAAAACATCGGTGCCCAAAAGCCCTTACAAACACCAAACATACCACTTCTTAGAATTATCTTTGGCATGTGCAAAGTCATTCATTTTAACATCTCAATAGACAATCTTTACTTGAGGGGACAAATAAATTTAATTGGAATTAATTAATTATTGTTGTTAATGGACTCTTTCGTCTGTTATAAATTTGTTTACAAACTATAGAAATCTAGAGACATCTTAATAAGGATGTTGCAACAAATTTAATAACACAACTCTACAGCATTCTCCTACTAGATATTATACATAATAATCATAAATATAATGATAGGAACACAAAAATAATTAAGTACAAGAAACAAGGCCTATGGCTTGTAATAACAAGGAGCTTTTTGTGCTTAATGGGTTGGTAAGATAATCTACAACACACTCAAGCCTCTTTGTATCTCTCTCCCTATTGTAAACATAACATGGGGATGTTGGTAATGGACCCTGATTATCTTCCTACGTGAGAGGTATTGTTTCAATCACGTTTGGATCCTTGTAAGTGGATGGATAATTTATTGAAGCTATCACTTTTATATTGAGACATTTGTTACACAAACAACATCATTTGATAAGTGTACCTGTTGGTGTAATTAAGTATTTACTAATTACACTTTACTTAAGTTTACTTAGGATAATGCATTTACATATTAGTTGTCTTTGAGACACCTAGGAGTTTGCATTTCTTTTTAACACATGGTTAGGAGAATCTCCACTTTAGGTGTGATAGTTGTCATCACATACCTCTTTGTGTGTGAGATCCACCTTTAGTGCTCTTATCACATTATCATCCTCTCATTGTTGCACATACTTTCATGTACAATGGAGGATGATCCACCTTTGGTGGACATGTGATTTCACCTTCTGTGGGTGATATGTTATCATCTCCTTATCATGTAGTCTTATTGCATTGCCTATATTTTTAGGCACTCCTACATTGTATGTAATCATTCATTCAATCTATCTATTCATTATTTGATCAGTTGATCATATCATATTTTGTCTCTCTTGTGCTATCTCTTGAGCTTCTAGATCTTGGTTTCTATTCTTTGCCTTAGGCAAATTTTTACACGGTATCAGAGCCAAAGGAGTCTTCATTGCATAGCCATTGGAGAGCGATTGATTGCTTCAACTTTTGGAGGGCCACGAACCAAATTCGGGATCAGCATTTTGTGGGAGCGTTTTGAGCAAGATCGGACCTCACCATTGCATCCGGGTGGCTGTTTCCATAAATTTTGACTATAAATTTGCCTACCTTGGGCAAAAGTCAAATTTGAGGCAAAATTTTTTTGCAAATTGGACCTCTAAGGCCCGATCTGCAAAATTGGGTAATTATTTTTCCAATTTTATTTTAGATCTGAATTTATTCTATTTCCGTTGTTTATTTCGGATCTGCAATTATATTAATTTTCGGATCTAGGAATATTTTTTTGTTTTGGGAAAATATATATTGTTGCAAAAATTTGGCTATTTTCGGATATATTTTTTTTTGCAAAAATTGGCCTATAAGGCCTATAGTCTTCATAGACAATACAGGTCGACCGTACAACACGACATCACAAGCCAAGCAGAGTACAGTACCGAGCACCAACCCAAACCCACGCACCTAGCGGTACCGGCTCTCTTATTTGTTTTATGTAGTGGCGTTTGGGCTTATAAAGGCCACATAAAACATTCGGGCAACAAATGTGGGACTAACTGCTCCACATCCGCCACTCCTTCAAAGCCACGGACAGATTGCTCCTCAGACGATTGGTCGCCCTTCCACGCGGGCTGACAGCTCCACCCTCCCCCAGCCAGCTACACTCTGCTCCACGTGGGCAGATTCACCGGGCGCCCACCTCAGCGCACTGCAACCCTCCGCGGACTCCCAACAACGCCTCCTCTGCGGGCTCCCAACAGGCACCATCGACCCTCCACCTGCGCTCCTCCATAGCGGCCCTCCGACCCGCCACTCCGCACGGGAAGCCGTTTGTCTACACGCGGGCTCGACTCTGCTCTGCTCCACTCCGCTCCGCTCCGTGAACTCCACCAACCTCCGCCACAGCAGTCAACCGCCCTTACGTAGTTGGGAAAACGCCACGTCTGCAGCTCTCACAAGCCAGTCGCAAACCGCCACGTGGCAGGGCTTGATTGGGCATCAAAAAAAGGTATTTTTAAAAAAAAATTTCAAACTTTCGGCAATTTTTACTGTGCTAAATTTGATGCCCGTTTGGACGTCAACGAGGTGTTTTTTCTTATGTGGTGACGGTCATTAAGACGTCAATTTTAACCCCGTGGTTGCGTCATCTTTTTCTGAGGTTAATTTTGATGGCCGTTTGACCGTCAAAACTAGGCACTTTAACACTGTCATGACGGCCATTTAACCATCAAATTTAGGCCACTAAAACCAATGACGTCAGCAGTTTTAAAAAATTTCCAGCCCTCACCAATTGCATTTTGGATTTGGCAGTCCGACTTTGGGAGGACATAACTTGGTCATCCGAACTCCAAGTTAGGTGCAATTTTTTTTGATTTTGGCAAAATTTTTTTGAACTTTTCAATGGTGGTGTTATTTTCTGGTTTTGGATCACGGATTTTGCAGAAATTGTAGTTTTTGGTGACTGTACCTGTCTGATCCCTATTTTTGCAACTTTAGAGGCTTCGAACGGGCTCATACGGACACATTTTCAGGTGCAATTTTTTTTGAAAGTGCATGATTTTTTGTCTACTTTCCAGATCTAGTATCAGTTTGGAGAAATTTTGAGTAGACATAGTACTTTCAGAATATGGTCTATTTTGGCCTATTGTGGCACTTGTAATTGATCAGATCCTTAAGGGATCTTCTGTCCTATCTTCTTGAGTCTGTTGTAGCTTCATATTTTCAGTTGTAAACATCAAAATCAGAAGTCCACTTTGATCCATTTTGTCAACTGACAATTGTACACACACTAGCTATAAAGTGCCAAAATCATCATTTTGGGGGGGGTTCTTTGATTGAGTGAATTGGGGGGGTGTCTTGTGTGTTGGTGTCTCTCTCTTTATTGTGCTCTTTTCATTTTGCATCATGGGTTCTATTGCAAAATTAACTCCACATAACTATGCTACATGGAAAGATAATGTATGGAGCAAGTTAATGGTTCAAGGTTTAAATCCTTATGTGGATGGTACAATTAGAAAACCCGCTGATGATGATACTGCTGCAATAACTAAATGGTCATCCAAAAATTATAAAGCTTTAGGAGTCTTGAGAGAATATTTCTGCAGCTATCATGTATCACATCAAAACCATAAATAATGCTAAAGAAGCTTGGGATAAACTTGCAGAGTTGTTTGGTCAAGTGGACGAGGAAATGAGATTCACAATTGAGACTGATCTCCTCAAATTAGAGCCCAGGAACTTTGACACAATCCAAGATTATCTCAACAAAGTCAATGACTATAGAGCACAACTTGATGATTGTGGTAATCCCATAAAGGATGCGAAGTTGGTTAGTCACTTGTTGAAACATGTTCCTCCTGAATATGGAGCTTTTGTTTCAAGTTACAATACTCACAAGTTGACCATGGGTAGTGCCTTCATTAAGTCTTCATTTGAGTCATTTTCAAAAATGTTGGTCTTAGAACAAGAAAAGTTGATAAGTATGGATTCTCAAGTCTTCAACTTCCAAGGCATTGTTGGCTAATCATGAGAGTCAAGGCAATCAAAGTCAAAAGAAGAAGAAGAATTGGAAGTCTAAGTCTCAACAAGAAGGCACAACATCAACTTCCACACAACATGACATTTCTACATCACCTCCAAAGGGTGAATCTTCAAAGAAGGAGAAGCGGTTTTGTGCATATTGCAAAAAGGATGGACATGAAGAACACTTTTGTTATAAGGACATTGATGAATTGAAGAATCTTCTTGCCAAGAACAACATCAAATTGCCTTCCAGGATGTCTACCTCAACCTCTTCTTCACCAAATTCAGAAAAAAGATGAAGGAAAGGGTCATGCATTTGTCACTAAAAAAGGACAAGCTTTGTGTGCTTCTTCAAGTCCTGATTCAGGTAGATGGCTTCTAGATTCAGGGGCTTCTCATCATATGGCTTCTTCACAGTCCATGTTTTCATCATTTGAGCCTTGTAAAGGTCCACCTATTTTGATGGGCAATCACACTTACATGAATGTGATTGGGAAAGGAAGTATTGATGTTAGGGAGGGACACTTCAATGATGTGTTGTGTGTTCCCCACTTGACCAATAACCTTCTTTCTATCTATCAAATCACAAATGGTGCTACAAAGAAGACTGTGGAATTTACACCTGATTCAATTTTCATCAAGGGCTTGGAGAGTGGAGCAGTTATTACTACTGGGATAGTGGATCACTTTTCTCAGTTGTACTCCTTTGCAGTTTTTGTTCCTCTTGATGACAGTGATTCTTCAGACAGTGAGTCTTCAGCATATGATTATTATAGTGATGATTCAGATTTTGAGGAGAGTTTTGGCTACTTGAACTTGGGTATTCTCACTCATGATCAAGCTCTTGAGCCTTCCATTTCATCTCCTCCTATTGAGACTACTACTCTTGCTCCTGATGATGCTTGCATTCACACAGCCATGGGTTCAAGTGCTTCAGTGCAGCAGGATATTCATTGTCTTCCAAACTGGGTTCCATGGGATGACTACTTGACAGACATTGCAGGTTTGTTTGTGGAGTCCTATACTTTAGATTTGGGAGACTTCATTGATGATATTCATCTTCTCTTTAGTGAAGATCCTTCTTTAGTTGTTGCGAGGGAACATGCTGACCCTCATATTCATTCTCTACTTGATCATTCTTTTGAGGGTGACCTGATTGTGGATACTTTGATACAACAGTTGGAGGAGGTCACTTTCTCTTCAGAGGAGATACTTGGGTCTTTGGTAAATGTTCTACATTCATCCTCAGTTGTTCCTGATTTGTCTTTTTCAACAGAGTGGCTTAGTACACATGATTTGGAGGAGGCACATTTCAGCTTTGACATGGGGACACTTGATCAGGTTTCAGAGACTCCATCTTTTTTGAGGTTTCTTCCTAAAGATTGGGGAGGAGGCTTCATATATACACCTTTGGTCTTGTTTCTTCCTAAGGGGAGGAATGTTGTTCTACACTCATGGAGCAGTTTCTACATCGAGCCTGGAGCATCTACCATTGGTGTTCATTCTACATTGAGGGGGGGCTACTTGGTCTCTCTACCACTACTTCTATCTTATGGGGGGGATATTTTCCTCACATGAGGTCTTCTCTCTCATATTCTATTATTGTATTCATCTCTCTTTTTGGGGGAGGGTTTTTCCCATGAGGTTTTCCCTCTTTCTCCGATTTATGAGAGATTGTATTGTTCTTGAATATTATACATGGGTACCTAACATGGCCTAGTAGCCGGGACCCATCTTGCATTGTGAGCTTAAGTGCATTCCCCTAAGTTGCACTTAAGGGGGGGTGTTGGTGTAACTAAGTATTTACTAATTACATTTTACTTAAGTTTACTTAGGTAATGCATTTACATATTAGTTGTCTTTGAGACACCTAGGAGTTTGCATTTCTTTTTAGCACATGGTTAGGAGAATCTCCACTTTAGGTGTGATAGTTGTCATCACATACCTCTTTGTGTGTGAGATCCATCTTTAGTGCTCTTATCACATTATCATCTTCTCATTGTTGCACATACTTTCATGTACAATGGAGGATGATCCACCTTTGGTGGACATGTGATTCCACCTTCTGTGGGTGATATCTTATCATCTCCTTATCATGTAGTCTTATTGCATTGCCTATATATTTAGGCACTCCTACATTGTATGTAATCATTCATTCAATCTATCTATTCATTATTTGATTAGTTGATCATATCATATTTTGTCTCTCTTGTGCTATCTCTTGAGCTTCTAGATCTTGGTTTCTATTCTTTGCCTTAAGCAAATTCTTACAGTACCAATTGACCACATGTGCTAGACAAATATATGCAAAAAGTAGACCAAAATTTTCAATAATTGATCTTCCACACCTCTTCAACGTACCTGTTGGTTCTCAAAATCACAGATTGGAAGTCTAAGAGTTTTTCCACTCCTAAAGACTTCTCAATTGGCTTTGGCCAACGAATGGGAATGATCACTTGATCAAATTCTTCTGCACTTTAGGCTTCGCTAAACCAAGGCAAGTAAACCTTTACCTCAAACCCAATCTGTTGGTTGGAGGCTTTGTATAACGGATTTAACTCTTTGATGATCTCTTCAAGATGGCAATGATTCTTGAAGGTTGAAAACCTTTGAACACTTTTAAACTTTATGAGAAGAATGCTTTGTATAATTGAAATTGCTTTGAAAAAGATTGCTTTGTTGTATAAATTATTTGTAAAATGTAAATATAATTCTTGATTAGGATTGCTCTGGAGACACTTGATTAAATTACCTTAGATCAATATCAGATCAGTGTCTTTATCATTTGTTGAATCTTATCAATTCAATTAATTAACCCTACGTATAACCCCATGAGACGGTTTTAATAACTTACTCTTAAAGCAAGAGCATCACTTCAAAGGCATCTATATGCATTAATAATTCAAATTTCCTATTACAGTTAGTCTTATGGATTTTAACTTCCTCACGAAAGACAAATAAGACAGAATGAAGCCTTGACAACCAATCTTCAATTTGATGATCAAACTGAATTTTAATTCAAATTATAATAACATAAGATAGCACATTGAAGCATCCAAATGAAAGAGATTATCACAAAGAACTGATCAATTAAATGAAAAGATAAATACCAACAAAGATGAATACCAGAAAAGATTAAGTTAGAGTATTCAAAGACTTCCTGGATCCAAACTTTGGACTATGAAGGGCTTCCCTTCAGATGTAGGAAGTGCTTTAAAACGGGTCACTTGGCTGCCCAGTGTGGATTACAGAGGGCTAAGACCAAAAAGTTTGCTTCTTGGTGGAAGGGTGCTTGTCCAGAGCATTATACTGTTGCTAAGAAAACTGAGACTGATGCTCCTGAGGATGTTCTCCCTGATGGAAATGTTCCTTTGGAGCCTTCTTTTACGTCTGCTGGTAGTTCTAAGGTTTTTGCTAGTGTTTCTTCTACTGGAACTGCTTGTATGTCTGCTAGCAATTCTGTTGATGTTGGGGTTACTCCAGCTGGTTCTATTCTTGTTGGGGTCTTTGAGTCTACTCGTATCTTTGATGGTATTGTTCTTGTTGGAAGTAATACTTCTGTTGTTGGTGTTCCTCCTGTTGCTTATGGTTTTACTGGGTGTATTGTTACATCTGCTGGTAGTATTGGTGTTGGAATGTCTGCAGAGGCTGCTGGGTCTACTGGCTTCCTTCCAGCCAGTTCTATTTCGAAAGGTCCTTTTGATGTTGAGAAGTCTGGCACTAGCTGTAAAGAGGTTGTAGTTGGTTCTGTCTAGACTTCTCATGTTGGTTCTATTGTGGTTGGTTCCTCTGCTACTTCTGTCTGGCAGGAGAAAGCTTCTTTGGTAGAGGAGGGGTGGACTCTAGTAATAGGTAAACATAATAGAAAGTCCTCTCTACATTTTGATATGACTCTCCGCTCCCAGAAGAAGGGAGGCAAAGAAAAATCCTAGTTTTTGATTGGACTGACAAGTGTGGTCTAATCCTAGATTTGGATTTTTAGTTTGTTTGGGTTTGTATGAAGGTTGTTTCATACATTGTCTCATCTAGGTTGTGGGAGCCTATTGTAAAACCCTCGCTTTGGTCTTGATCCGTTCCATTTTTTGGGCTTATTTGAATATATTTTGTGGTCATTCTGTACAGGGTTTCGGGGCCCCTTCAAAACCTTCTTTACCTTAATCAAAAACAAAGGTGAAGAAACAAGTGAACTTGTATTGAAATAAGTATAATATAATCCAACTGGTTACCTAATGTATCATTCCTTTTCCCCAACAGTGTACCTTTCAAGAGACAAATACCATAATGTACAAAAAGATATAATTGTGAATGTAAAAATTGTTCCTTTTAATCTAGAAAATGATCCCCTCTATATAGATGAGGGTTCGGTTTTACATGCAAGGGCATACCCTTTCACCAAGAGACAACTAATCATAACTAACTACTTGACAAACTGAAAGAATAGAAAAAATCCTGGAGACAACAATTCGAAAAGCACGTAGAAACAAGGGCTAATCCCCTAGCATCTCACCACATTTCTTGATATGCTTGAGGTATCTCTCAGAGGCATAAGTGCTTGCATCATGAATGGTGTCCCTAACCATGATTTCCAGCGTGACGAACCATTCTATCTGTGTAGTGGCCTCTTTCAACTCTATTACATCAGTCCGGGCAGCATCAAGGGCAGCAGTGAGAAGATTCTGACATTCTCCTATCCATTTGTCTTTGTCCTTAAGATCCCCTTTCTGATCCACAAATGATGGCAGTCTGTGCTTGATTGCATCCCTGAATTCTTCATGCTCCTCTTCCAATTTTTCATCAAATTTATCATGTTTTGCCATTAGTTTATCTATCTCTTGTATTTCTTTTGCATCTGCTCCCTCCAAGTTCTTCTCATGCAACTTTACCCCTGTTGTATTTTTTATCCTATTATGGGCCACAACATTATCCATATTTCTTCTATATGCTTCCCATAGGCTCTCCAAATTAATCTTCAACTTTTCAAACCTTTTGTTCAACAGAAAGGTGGTAGTATCTTTCCTCACACTCTACATTTGCTTGATCAATTTCTAGTTTTCCTTTTGGAATTCATCATCTTTTTTCTTCCATCTCAAATTATCTGGCGAGGGCAACATGTGTTAGCATGAATGATTATGAATGTTGTTAGCAGGACAAATTGGATGTTGATTAGAGATGATTGAGTTCTTATATGTTACATCCATGATTGGGTTTGTCATTGATTTCAACATATATGCTCTCTGGACAAAGTTAATAGAGTTACAGACACAGAATTGGTTCGCGAGGTTTTATGCTGATGAATTGAGTTATGTGAAGATATATTTGAATTCAGGAACGTGTTATGATGATGTGGTTGTAAGCACAGAAAAAGTTATGCAAATATGTTCGAGTTATGTGAAGTTTAGTAAATATTGTTCTCAGTGAGTGTTACTAGGAACTGGTGACAGTTATTCAAGATTTATTGTTTTGGCAAGGTTGAAGTTAGTTCAGCGAGGTTGATATGTTGTCTATGACATATTTAGGATGCTTGGATAAACATGACAAAATCTACTTTGCATTCCGCGAAGACTTGTGAATGATGTGAAGCGTATTACTTCTTTGTGAGCCAACTACAGATTAATAATTCTACGGAAGTGTTTAGATGTAATGTAACGTGTATTGTAAATTCTTATTGATGTCCTATATTATTAATTGTAAATTGAGAAAGCCTTTGGCCGTCTCAATAATCATTAGGACTTGGTATAAAGGAAAGGTATCAAAGGGTATCAAAGGGATATCATGCGGTCATAAAATGTTGTGCGAGCTTTGAATGCAAAATCTTTATGATCAAAGCAGAAGATGATGTTGTTGGATTGTTGAGGACTTCGAAGGAACTATTTAGGCAAAGAGAGTTGTTGTTTTAGTTAGTTCACCCTTGGATGTATTATCCTGAAGATTGTTTAGTGAAGATAGTCTCGAAGCAATTTGGTCAGTGGGTTCAATTGTTTTCATTGTGTTTCTCAATCAACTCCTCATAGGGTTGGGATCTTTTAGCAAGGATCCAAAGTCTCCTAACAGGGACTCACATGTACTGATTGTATTGTAACAAACTTCTAAGAAGGTCTATCATTTCACAAGGAACTTTTATATTAGTACATCATCTTGTGGGCATCATTCGCACCAGAGTTTTACCTCTGATCAAGGGTTTCCCTAGTTAACAAATCTGGTGTTATTGTGTATGTTTATTATCTTGTGGTTATTGTTGTTATTGATTAAAAGCTTAAGATTTGATAAAGTTGAATTTAAGTTAATTAAGCTCACAACTGATTCACCCAGCCCCCTTCCCCCCCCTCTCCTCTCAACTTTGGTGGTGGACTTTGCTTTCTAACAACAGGGGCACTGGTTGTCCACTTCCCTAAAGGCTCTCTTCATACATGGCCTTGTATTGCTTGTTTTCCCTTACTACTATGATCATTTGTGCTTTGTTGAATTTGGACACATTCACACCTATATCAATGGAGACTATAGGCTCAATTTCTCCCACTTTCAACTTCATCATGTGTCCAAAAGCTTTATCCACATCAATGATTTTAGGTCTTTTGTTAGGTGGGTATAGGGCCCATAACAACAATGCCTCTTCATCTTGATCAAATCGTGGGCCAATGAAAACATCATTAACACCTTCAATGTCCAACTTGAAATCCTTATTTTTATAATGAAGCAAACTATCAAAAATAAACAATGCACTAAGATCCCAGCTAGGAAAAAGAATTACTCACCTATATCAACAATTGTCTACCCTTTTGTGGAGTCATGACGCCAACCTCGACTTCTATATCATCCTTGAGTTTCTTCAATAATTCAGCCTCATTATCTAAGGTTATGTTAGGGATAGAATCCCTAAGTTTCTTCCCTTTGAAGTTATATAGAAAAGACTTAAATTCCTTGGATTTTACAAAAACGTCATCTGAGACAAAAGTAGAATATTGATCCAATTTAATATCTTTATGAACTTCCAATTTAGCCGCAATTTCCTCATCTTTACTTGGCTCTTCTTCAACTTCCTTTGTTTGCAGTCTGGAAATGGCCTCTATGTCATCTGGCTCATTTTCTGTCGTTTCCTCTTCTGACTTCATCTCTTCCAATTGTTGCACATTTTCATCTAGCTCCTTGTTATATTTGTCAATAGCTTCTTGGGCCTCATGATCCCCGAGATTCCTGAATATATCTTCAATTTCTACTGCTTCATGCAAGTAACCTCCCAGGCTCTACTTCTGACAAAAATGGATATAACCGTTTGGATCATAGTTCTTCTTTGGGCAATGTTCAAACAGGTTGAACTCCTCCATCAATTTCTTCTTAATTACCTCATACGCTTTGGTCGAAACAATGGTGAAGTCACCAAAGTTGAGTGTTCCTGGTAAGAAGGTCTGCTTATTTAAATCCCCAAAGTGCTTAGCATTTGAGATACTTAACTATCTCACTATCTCCAAATAAGCTATCCTGTCTAGAACAACCTTTGGCAGCATGTACGGGGTTCCCTCAAACCCATAGATCTTGAAACATGTGAAATCTTGGTATACATACCAATCTCCCCAATTATGGTTTACAATTTTTCTTTTATCAAAATCCTTCTGCCTCAAGAATGCTTTAATTTCATCAGACACGGATCTATCACAAGGAAACCAATATATCTGATACATTGACTTCACAATCCATTCTTCGAATTTGATGTAATTTGATCTCATGTATCTTGATGTAATGACCCATTTCTAAACAAAAATCTAATAAATAAATAAATAATAATATTGCAATATCAATAAATAAATAATAGCATTAAAAATATATGACTAAATGACTATAATATCATATAAAGTGACGAGGAAGCCCTCATTATAGATGGATTAAGAATAAAGAAGAAAGAGTTTAACATAATTCCTCTTATATAGAGAAGACATATATAATTATTAAAACTATTACATAATATATGATATATATCTATAGTCTAATATATATATACAATATACAATATGTATATAATTTATTAATACATATCCCCGTTAATAATAATAATATGTAAGTTTATATTAATAGAAACAAACAACAAATAAAAATAACTATGAATCGCCAGACATTGATTGAAAACATCCTTTTAAACATTTCAGCCTAGTATTGGATATCGTCAATACTATGTGAAGCATTCGAAGAAGCCATCAATGTCAAACTGGATGTCGTCCTGGCTGTTAGATAAAATAGACTATCAAACATACAAGTATCGATTAAAGGAAATTGCAGTTGAAATACACGATTAACTACTACAGCAACTAAACAAACAAATCGACCATTTTGATTAGTTTGGAAAATAAGATCTTAAGAAAATACTAATAATGATCAAGACACCTGTCATTAAGCATGTGTAACCATTGACCTAAGGAAGGTACGATTAACAATATAAGCTGATCGGTATAGAAGAAGACATAATTAACTACGGGGGAGTTGCGTTTAGGAAGAGATGTGTCTCTTCATCTAAGGGATGCCTTTATTCAGCTAAAGACTATATAATAAGAACATAGGAAAGAGACACGGGGGATAGAACAGAAAAATAAAAGATAAAGAAGGATATAGAAGAATCTGAAATCAGCACAAGAACAGGGAAAAATAGTATATAAGAATATATAGTCAGCACTGACAGGAACAAAATAAAAAATAGCAATGCAGTCTCATACGAAAAGTATTGTATGTACTCTAAGACAATTCAGTGATGTTTATATATTCACACTAGCTTATGCTAAATAAATAGGGGCTGTATATATATAGTAATAAATATATGTAGTAGAATAAATATATTTATAGTAAATCAAAATATATACATATAGCATAGAGGTGGTTAATAATATATATATAGCACAGAGGTAGTTAATATATATATATATATATATATATATATATATATATATATATATATATATATATATATATATATATATATATATATATATATATATTACAGAGGTGGTTAATAATATGTATTAAGATATATATCTATTAACAAGTATAACTATATATATATATATATATATATATATATATATATATATATATATATTATAATAATCAGATTGAGTCTACATATATAGGCATCTGCTAATAATAATAAATTAGAATCATTCATATATATAAATGGGATAAACAATCTTATATAGTCTATTATATGTTAAGAAGGATGAAAAACAGAGAAATATAAAAAGAAAGATAAGTAACGAACAAAGGAAAAAATTAGAGATTTTTGTAGTCGACAGTAGCAGTCATCGACTTTGGTATGTAATTAAAAATGAATGAAACAATTTTATTTATTAATTTATATATATGTACAATTACGATTTACATAATTATGTTATATGCATTTTTTTTGTGTTTTTGGATTTTTCTTTATAAATCTGAATATATGATTATATAATTTGCATTAAATTATGGTACATTTATATGTCCACCCAAATTGATGATATGAAGATCATAGAGAGAATGAATCTTATATTCATTAAAGATGGATCCCATATCTGGAGAGGACTAGAGGTAATTGTTATAGTTTCCCTAGTCTTGAGATTATTATAATCTCACATAGGCAATATATATATTGATGCCAATCATATGCATATGTGTAGGCTTGGATATCATTTATTGCTTCCAAGAGATTCTTATGGGTAGTGCTCTATGGGATGACATGTCGATGGCCCGGTTGCTTAGAGTGGATCTTATATCCCTCAAGCCAAGAATCGGGAATTCTATGAAGCTCGACCTAGAGGCAGTCTTAAAAATCAAATTCCCCCCTTACTAACTTAGAGTAGAGTATGAGTCATGTAAATATTGTGTAACATTTTGTACTAATGTCGATTTTGCAGGAAATTATAAAAGGAGAATAAGAAGGGACATTACACTTGAATACCTCAAAGAAGTCCATAATTGTATTGGTTGTTCTTCCCCTTCTTTGCTTCTGATATTTAATCTTAATTCATCTGGCCACATACCCTTCTTGTGTCCATAAAATAACACTAAATGCATCAACAAAGAGTAATATTTGAATTAAGGGCATTCATTATCCCTAAGGTTCAGAAAACTTTCATGGAGTTTCTCCACCAAAAAAGAAGCATAATTGAAAGGTCTAGGTTCATATATTTGAATGTCTGAAGCTAGAAGCCTAGAACCATAGGACCAATACTCATAAGATGGGGAACTTCTAACCCTCCCAATTGTCCATAAGACATATATGTATACTGCAAGTAATGCTTGAACATATTCAAATTGAAAGGCGGCCTATCCTGTGTTGTAATCTTTCCTAGTGTTCTTATGAACCGCTAATTTCCAACCAGTGTATGTGGTGTCCATCCTATAAATTTGTCTTCCAATTCCACAAATGACAAGGGCTTATTGCAGTTGGGATCCAGGTTAAACACTTCATTTAAGGTGTTCATAGAAAATTTAATAAAAACATTTTCACTTGGGTCTTTGATGCATCTCTCAGCTAGATCATAACTTCTTACCAAAATCTCCAAAAGTTTCAAATTCACAGTCATTTGGGACATTTAACTTACCCAAATTTTTCATCCACGAGTTGCATAATGGCACCTCCTTGTTTCTCCTTAAGTAATGAAAAAGAAAGAGTTCATGCCCTTTTACCCTAGTCCATACATCTCCAACCTCCTTGAATTTATCTTCCAATTGATCTCTTCCCGACAAATGTTGTTTAGACTGTCTTGATTTAGGGCTTGGAGCCTGCATTTGGTCAATCATATCCTGGTTCAGCTTCCTAATTGGACCACTTTCCTCTATTTTCGACTTCTTCACCTTAAACGTCGTGCTTTTTGCTAGCCTTTTCTTTCCTGTGAAACTGGACGCTTCCATCTTTTCAACTGTGATCTCTTGTTTCTCGCGGGCTCAATTTGTTTTTTGCAAAATTTTGTGTCGAATAGCCTCAATTATATGATGAATGCATTAAAGTGACAATTCACAATGATAGATACTTCATAAATTTGCTTCTTGTGAATCTGTGGATCTACCTGACGCCAGCATTTAATGGAAATCATTTGCTTCGGTTTTAAATTTCGAACTGATACGACAATGGTTCCTCATCGGTGTAGGCTTCCCCTATATTTTTATCATTGTAGGATATCGCGACAATGTCATCGGGGGTTGGCACAACCATTTTATACCTTCTCTGATGCTTTTGGCTACTCCGATGGGATCCATCGATATTGATTTTGCCGATATCCCTTTCTCTTTCTTGGAAAACTAAGTGTTACTCTCCAATCAGCATAGGTCCTATCGATGTGTTCATCGGGGATCAACAAGCCTATTGAAGCACTATACCAACAACAATTTTCATACTGATGACATTTATCGAGGTAATTCCTGTCGATCTGTCACTGGCAACATCGATGTATGTCTATCCGAAGACTTAGGGTAGTTTATCTTCATTTTGTTCCATCGAGGTGACAACTTCCTCTCTTAGTCGACAATGTGTTTTCCCTTTATCGGTGTAAGTCATCTCGATAATCCTATCGGACATGGATGTAGCTCAAAACCTACTTCACCAATAAGTATTGTTGTACTAATAAATCCATCGGCATAACTCCTCCCAATGCTTCTTTTCACAATGGCCTTTGAACATCTCATATCACTATACGATACACTGATGTACTCATCGGGTATCAGGGAAACCCAAAATTACTCGTCCCAATCGCTTTATTCACATCAATGACCTTTATCGCTATAACACCTATCGATAAACTAATTTTACATTCCTCAGGATATGTTTATTGATAACCTTATCGGCTATCGGCAAGACAAGATTTCCATTGCACTGCTAGTGTTTACTTCGTCGATGGGATTCATCGGTGTATGTTATATCAACCCCATGCATTTCCTTTGTTTTATTCTTGCTTGTTAGTGTAACTCATGCCGATGTGCCTATTACTTTATTGCCTTATCTCTCCATCAATGTATATTAGCTAGATCATATGTTGCTATTCTGTTGAAGTATTATCATCGGATTGACTTTTGTCGATGGTGCCAATTTCAATCGGTATATCTTTTTGCCTTTTCTTCTACATACAAATGTTTACAATTTGCTTGGTGGGTTTAGACAGTTCGAACATGACTCCTTTTGTATGTATGAGATCAATTGACATCTGCTACTCACTTTGATATTTTGTGTTCTCAATTACAATCAGAGATATCTGACAACTTTATCTCCTCCAACTTGAAAAGGCATTTGTTCGTCCTGCCTCTCCTCACTGCTACCCCTAAGCTGCCCAGTTGATGGTTGATTTTCACGAGTCGAGCACATATGGATTGTTCAATTGATAACTACTCCCTTTTCTTTAACCTGCACATGGACAATTCAGCAATAACTATTCTCGTGATTTTAAAATGTGCTCATAAAGTGCTTATTATGATTTGTAAACTAGGGACATCTTGAACAACAAAGAGATACCAAAATGCTAAATGGGAAGCAAAATCAAATTGAAAATTTGAGTGCTAACCATACCTATTGCACACCAAGGTATGATTGCTAGTTTATTCATTTAAGAGGAAATGTGACATGAGGAACATAAGCATGCGTTCATAGTTTTTTTGTATTAAATAAAACTAATTCGTTGAATATTCCACCCATTGAGTTGATGTAGTGATGAAATGTTAACCTTTCTTGAACTTTTTTTTAGTAAGAAGGGTAATATATACTTGTAAAATATATAACAAGAATTATACACTTAAAAATATTTGTGTTTAAAAAGAAATGAAATTTGAAATTTGTTAAAAAATAACAAAATGATCAAATTTTAGGACAAAACAACTTTATAACTATATGCCTTAAGTAATTTGTCTTTTTATGTTTTACACAATGAAAATATGTTTTGTTGAATCTGAAATATATGAAGCACAAGAATGCCTTTTGTGAGAAATTCAAATTTGATTTATTAGCATTGTATTGTGAACTAGAACAATGTTTAAACTAATAAAATTATCACTTATATAACTTGTATAAAAAAATAATAAAATTAGATGTTTGAAAAGTAATATAAAATTATTATTTTTTAATTATATCACAATTGTATATTTTGCATTTGAAAAGTCCCTCAATTTTTAAATATCAAAATATGAGCCAAAATTTATTACATTATATTATTTGGAGTGAAAATAAGTTTTAAGGTGTCGCATTATTCATTATTTTCATATTTTATTTTCTCTGAGGTTTTAACATTGTAAATTGAACCTATTTGTTTGCATGCACATTTCAGGGAGTGGCTTAGAGATGGGGAGCAAGATTTAGTACAAAGATTTGACCCTTCTAGTAGTTTGGATACAATTGGCTTCTTTATTGCAAAATTCAAGGTCGGGGAGAAGAATAGCAATTAATGAGACTGTTTCTTTCTCAATATAATCATTTTTTAGAGAATAATCTATTTCACTTGAGAACCATTTTAAACAAGTCTATATTGTTCAGATGACTACAATACATAATATAAATTAGAATACTTATATGTTCAATTTTTTCTTTTTTAATCATTTTGAAGAGTATAAGCCATAAACATCCACAATGAATGGGAAAATGTGTAAGGTGATCTCAGCATGTTATAATGCATGCACACATGCATATAATAATATTGTATTTTAAGCAATAAACATTTTTTTATCGTAATCATAATGTCACCATGCCACCAACTCATTTGAGTATCAATTGTGAAAAATGTTGTCTAGAAACATGTATTTTGTTTCTAATGTAAATTTTATTTTGTTGTGCCAATGTTTACTTTAATTTGTTTATATTAGGGATTTTATGATCTTGGAGTTGGTATTAGGCAAATTTGTATTGTTTAGCAAACAAAGTGAATTTAAAATTTGTCTTAGGCCCTTTGTCATAGGCTTGAATTATTGATGTTAGACATGCATTAAGATTTTTTTTGTTATATTTTGAGTTAGGAGTATGTCAATATTACATCATAGTGATTTTTATCATTTTAAATAAAGAATACATACAATTTTTGTTTAATTTTTTTATTTAATATCATTTTAGAATAATATTTGATTATTTGTTGTGAGTGTGTGTACATTTAACTGATAAAAATTTAGAATCACATCTCATTATCAAATACAATAGTAGTGATGGTTTCTATAATTGTTCAATAATAATTCACTTGTATCAAAAGCACATGCAAGATACCAATAAACACAAGATACGGGAAAACCTTGAACTTTGACACGTCAATTTCAACAAGTTAAATATTGAATGCAAATTAATTGAATATAAGTATTATAAAATAGTGTCAAGAAAATAATTGTTTAAGTTATTATGATGGTTTCTATATTCAATTGTGTTAGTATTTGCCTTAATAAAAAAATGTTTTATATCACACTAATTGATCCATCGTTAGCATGAATTAGTGCTAATAGAGTAAAAATTACTAAGCAAACTTAAAAGACAGGGTAAGGAGGTGACATGCAACATGAAGTAGAAGGAAGAAACTAAAAGAGAAAACATATGATAATAGGTGAATAAATAAGAAAATATGAATAACAATCAAGATTAAGGAGAATTTATTGTAACAAAGACCATGTGAGCACCTTTCTTCTATTTTAAAGACTTTCAATTTAGAGAAATGCTTTGGTATGATTAAGAGAATATTCAAAGGTTTGATCTATTAGACTCACAATATGTGTAGATTATGTAATTAAGTTTGCACTATTTTGTAGAAAGTGCAGCTGCTCCATCCATTGCTAAAAGAACAGTCGAAACGTGAGCAGAACAAGCTGTGAGAGTGGGAACAGGAACAGGTCGCGTAGGGGGAGTAGGAGCCATCAGACAAGCAGGGAACAACAAGGCATTGCAGGGTCCCACAGTTGGATCTCGCAGGGCAACAAGAATCGCGGGCTCCACAACAAGAAGAGACAAACACGGTTTTACTCTGGTGGAGCAGAGTGGAACGGGCTCCACATTCTTCAACAAATTTGTTGGGTGAAAACTGCGGGCCACTGTGGAAAGGGATTGTTGTCTGCAAAGTGTTTGACAAAATGCTTGATCTATGAGTTTTAACAGTGATAGTATCTGGACGTTTGACTTGCTCTTGTGAGTCATGGACCACCTACCTGATCCAGGCACACTCCAACAACTCGTTGACCGCTTGATTATAGTGGAGATTGACAATGCAGCCCTGAAAGATGCTGTTGTTACGTCATCCACACTCTCTGTTAAACTCTTTGATCAATTGAATAAGTTGGAAGCTAAGAATCATATTCTCTGGGATATTGTGCAATCCCTAGTCGCCGAAACTGCAGGCCTCAGATCGAATTTGAACTATGTTATCGAGCAGCTCAAGGAATTGGACATTATCAAAGAGAAACAATCAGAGATTGTGGAGAGGCATTCCTCTCTATTGACAGAAACTGAAGACAAGGTGAATACTTGGGCCTCTTTGTTCAACTCTGCTGTTGTTGCACCCCTTTCAAGTGTTGAGAAGTTGGTTCAAGGGAAGATGGACGATGAGCGTGTGAGGCAGACTCGTGAATTAAACCTACGGATCGGTGGTCTCCCCTCCATTGCTGACCCAATGGCGGCTGGGTACTCCTTCCTCACAGACCAGCTTGGCATCTCAGACATCACACTTGATAGGTGTTGATTAGGCAAGGATGACATCCTCTTTATCCAGTTTCTCTCCCTTTCTGACAGGCTACGAGCTCTTAGGGCAAAGAGGAAGTTTTTCCCTCTTTCCCCTAAGATTTACTTAGATGAGGACCTCACTAAATCCCAGTTGACAGAGTTGAAGCATTCTAGGAGCCTCGTGGCTGAGGCTAGGCGCAATGGTAAGTGGGCGGTTATCTGTAACCTCAGGGCAGTTATTCGCGATTCTCCTCCTAGTAGTTGGGTAGTGAGATAGGCCCCCAAGGTCGCATGACGTTCTCTCCAGCAGTTGGTCAAGGGTGGACCCTACTCTGACTCTCTTCCTATCAACTACTGGAACGATAACGACTCTCTGTGGCCCCTCTCGGGTCTCCTCCATGATGTTGTTGGTTCTGCGAATATACCAGTTGTCACTGAGACACATGAGAGTCTGGTTAGTCCTCTTCCGAGTTTTGTTGGGTATCAGTGGCTTTCTACTTGTAGGGAGGAGGTGCGGGCCTCTGGTGGTGTTCGAAGCTCGGGTGGTGTGGGATGTCTAGTCAGAGATGATCTCTTTAGTGCTACCTCTTTGGTTCACATTGACGTCCATGCTAGATTCATGTGGATCCGTATTAGTCCTACTAGCCAGCATTAGAGGGACATATTTATCACTGTTTGTTACTTCCCGCCTACTTCTTCCCCGTATGCCATTCACAGTGCAGAGGATGGGGGCCCATTCCTTGACTTGTACGAGTGCATCTCCAAGTTTGCGGCTATGGGCGACATCATTTTACTAGGGGATTTTAATGCCTAGACTAGAGATTTGCAGACTCCTATGCACGACCGCCACTTTGATTGGACTTGTACTTCTGAGACAGATCACGCTAACCTGGATCTTCAACCCACCTCAGAGGATTGTCAGGGGCCACTCTCTATTTACGGTCGTCACCTCCTTTAGCTCTGCGAGTCCTTCGACCTGGTGATTCTGAATGGCCTCCCTTGTGTTAGTGATTTTTCTTGTTGAATCCTAACACACAAGCCTTGAATGCTTAGATATAACTCTATGATTCCTAAACTCCTGATTCAAACAAGAAAAGACTAATTAACAAGGACAAAGTCCTTCACTTTGAGGTCTTGGCTACAGGCAGGTGTACCTATTAGATCTACTTCTTCAAAGTATTACAACAATAGTTTATATCCTTGATACAAACCTAATCTTCTTAGCTCTACAACATACATGAAGTAAATATTCATTGATTTTGATTTGATGATGAAAGATGCAAAAACAAATAGTGACCAGTGTCTTATTAATTGGGTAATAGAGTTAGATGAAAGCAAATCCCTAGAACTCTTATGATTTCAAAACAAATAAAACCCGAATGAAATGCCTTGCAGATCATTCTCTCAGTCCCCTACCCAGACATCAGATTCATACACTATTAAACTCTCAGAATTGTGCCAAAGATTTATTCACTCCTTGAGAGAAACTAAGAACACAGATTCACAGTTACCTTGTAACTAGCATATCAGATTGCCTTACAAACTAATACACAAGAATTCAATACAATATATATGAAGACATCACCAATAAAATATTGGGATTCCACTATTTTTCATTCAAAAATCTCTGGTTCATTACAGTCAAGAACTATGAAAACCTTAAGAAACAAGGGCTCAAAAGCCAAAATACTGCCTCTGCAGTGACAATTCCATCATCTTTCTAACAATGGAGAGAAAGGAAAGATAAAGGAAAACGTCAAAGTAAGTCCTCACTGACAGTTGCCAATTTTCCAAAAAGTCTTCTCTTCCCTCCAATTCTGATCCTCTTTCACTTAGTCATCTACAAATGCCTTTGCAACCATTTCTCCCTCCAAGTGATTTGATTCTGAAAATACCAGTCCCTACTGCTCTTTCCTATTGCTTTGAAACTGAAAATAAATATTTCCACTAGATTCCTTGTCTTTTCCCATTTCTGAAAACATATTATATGCCTATGTTCTGATAAAAATTAAGCTCTAGGCATTATGTTCTGTGAGCAACTGCAACCTCTTGAAAATTTTGAAATTCTACTATAGTCTAGACTATGCAGGCCTTTTAAATCTTTCTGCAACTTTTTAATTTGGGTGGGCCCCACAGATGCCACGTGGCATCAGCTGATTGGATGCTCCAATTTCAGCAGTCTTTAGATTCCAGTGCATTCAATCAGTTGATGCCACGTGACATATGTGGGGCCCACCCAGATTAAAAAGTTGCAGAAAGATTTAAAAGGCCCGCATAGTCCAGACTATAGTAGAATTTCAAAATTTTCAAGAGGTTGCAGTTGCTCACAGAACATAATGCCTGGAGCTTAATTTTTATTAGAACATATGCATATAATATGTTTTCAGAAACGAGAGAAGACAAGGAATCTAGTGAAAATGTTTATTTTCAGTTTCAAAGCAACGGGAAAGAGCAGTATGGACTGGTATTTTCAGAATCAAATCACTTGGAGGGAGAAATGGTTGCAAAGGCAGTTGCAGATGACTAAGTGAAAAAGGATCAGAATTGGAGGGAAGAGAAGATTTTTTGGAAAATTGGCAACTGTCAGTGAGGACGTACTTTGATGTTTTCCTTTATCTTTCTGTTCTCTCCATTGTTAGAGAAAGGATGGAATTGTCACTGCAGAGGCAGTATTCTGGCTTTTGAGCCTTTGTTTCTTGAGGTTTTTATAGTTCTTGACTGTAATGAACCAAAGATTTTTGAATGAAAAATAGTAGAATCCCAATCTTTTATTGGTGATGTCTTCATATATATTGTATTGAATTCTTGTGTATTAGTTTGTAAGACAATCTGATATGCTGGTTACAAGGTAACTGTGAATCTGTGTTCTTAGTTTCTCTCAAGGAGTGAATAAATCTTTGGCACAATTCTAAGAGTTTAACAATGTGTATGAATCTGATGTCTGGGTAGGGGAGTGAGAGAATGATCTGTAAGGCATTTCATTTGGGTTTTATTTGTTTTGAAATCATAAGAGTTCTGGGGATTTACCTTCATCTGACTTTGTTGCCCAATTAATAAGGCATTGGTCACTGCTTGTTTCTGCATCTTTCATCATCCAATCAAATTTAATAAATATTTACTTTTATGTATGTTGTAGAGATGAGAGGATTAGGTTTGCATCAAGGATACAAACTAATATTGTAATGCTTTGAAGAAGTAGATCTAAATAGGTACACCCGCTTGTAGCCAGGAGCTTAAAGTGAAGAAGGACTTGGTCCTTGTTAATTAGTCTTTTCTTGTTTGCATCAGGAGTTTAGGAATCATAGAGTTCCATTTAAGCACTCAGGGCTTGTATTAGGATTCCTGCAAGAAAAATTACTAACACCTTGCTTTCACGGTACCAAGTTGTTCACTTGCTGGCCCCACGGTGGGGGTGCTAGTGTGGTGGATTATGCCCTCGCTTGTGCCCCCTTCATTCATCGCTTCACCGTCACCCTCCTTCCCCTAGCGGACCATGCTCTTCTCAGTCTTGTGCTTCGCTTCTCCCACTGCCGTTTGCCTCCTCCCCTCATTTACCCCCCCTCCAGGGCCCAGCAGGTGCCTATCTAAACCCCTGTCTGCTTCCACTTCCTTGAGAGTGATAGTGACCTTTTCCTCTTCCATCTCAGACGACTCCTTCCCCATGTTGGCTCCCTCTTGTCTTGCGAGGTCTCTTCCATGTTCGACATTTTGGCCGCTACTATTTGGGAATCTGCTCTCCTCTCCATCCCCCATTGCCCACATCGTCGTTCTTTTCGTCGTAGCACTTGCCCCATGAATCATTGGTTCGATGATGACTGTAAGACCTTCCACCGCTACTTGCGCTCTGCGTTCTTGTCACACTCCGTTGATTTCATTAATATTCGCCGCTCCTATAATCGCTTCCTTGGCTATAAGAAGTGTTCATTCTTTTCTTCCCAATGTCGTTCCCTTTGTGACACCTTATCCCGCAACCCGAAGCTCTTTTGGTGTACTTTGCTCCCCCGCTACTCCTCCCTTCCCTCCACCCTCGACCTCCGCTCCCTCACCACCCATGCCTCCACTCTCTATGATATCCCTGGCCAGCATCCTCTCCTCTTTACCCCACCTCCCAGCTACCACCTCTTCACCCCGTCCATCATTCATGAGGCCATCAGATTCATGAGCTCTAGTAGAGTTGTAGACGAGGAGGGTTTTCAGGCCAAGCTCCTCAAGCTCGACGTCCCTGTCCTAGTTTCCTTTCTTCTTGTGCTCTTCAATGGTGTTGTTTGCACTAGTTTCCCAGACTCATGGTCGAGGCGCATCATCTATCTGATTTTCAAGACCAGCTCGACTTCGGATCTAGGTAACTACAAAACTATCATGATTGGGCACACCTTTGCTAAGCTTTATGCTACAGCCTTGAACATTACTCTTTCTAGTGAGCTTGACAGGAGAGCGTGCAAAGCCAAGGGTCAGGCTGGCTTTCGGGCTGATTACCAGACCATGGACCATATTTTGACGTTGCGGGCCATCATCGAGGAGGCTCGTCATCGCTCTGACAAAGTCTACTGTTGCTTCGTGGACTTTCATAAGGCCTTTGATACCATCCCGCGGGTTGCCCTTTTCCAAAGATTGAGGGACATCGGTATTTCAGAGATTTTGTTGACTACCATTATGAGATTATATGAGAGTGTTACTAGTAGATTCAGGATGCCAAAGGGTTTCTTTGCCCCTATTCAAAGAACTATTGGGGTGAAATAGGGCTACCCTTTTTCCCCCACCTTGTTTGGTATTTATATTGATGAGCTGGAGACCTTCGTAAAAAACTCCTCACTTCCTACGAATGGTTGCTACCTGCATCAATTCTTGATCTCCATTCTCTTGTTTGTTGATGACGTGGTCCTTTAGGCCTCCTCTTCGGAGAGTCTTCAGAGACTTCTCGATGGCTTGGCCTCTATCTGTGACCTTCGTCAGCTCTCTGTGAACCTGAGCAAGACTCAAATTATGGTCTTCAACTGCCTAAAGACCTCTCATCTGCACTTCTACTTCCAAGGTCATGAAATCGAGATCACCACATCATATGTGTACCTTGGGGTCAAGCTCTCTGGACTTCGCTTCACTTTGAGACCCGTCATCCAGCCTAGGGTTTGTAAGGGTATGGGCTCCCTTGCCATGCTCGAGAGACAGTGCTTCAAACATCACTTCTAGGACACTTTGTCCAAGTTGTCCCTCCTGCAGTCCTTGGTCCGACTGATGGTTCTTTATGGCTCGGTGGTTTGGGGGCCCTCTCTCCTTGATTCTAACTGGGCTTCCATCGAGCGTGTCCAGACCCTTTTTCTTCGGCGTATTATCAGATGTCATCGATTCACCCCCCCACAGTATTGTTCAGGCTGAGTTTGGGGCCCATCCCTTTAGGTTGGCTGCCATTTTCCACATGATTTGGTTTCTTCATCAGCTTCGTGGTTTTGTTGACTCTACGGATAACCAGTGTAGATATTCTTACTTGGCTTATTGCTCCTCTATCTCTCTGGCGGATTCTATGTTGAACTCCCGGACCCGCTGCTGGTTCACGCAGGCTTCATCTTTGTTGAGCTCGATTGGGATTGATATTGACCACGTCCCCCCCCTCTAGTTCTCTCTCGATGCTCTCGCCCACCTCCTCCCCTCACATCAGGAATTGAACTAGCATGTCAAACTTGACATTTATAGACACGATATCACCACGACTTGGTGTAACCCTTCTGGCAGGTTACGCCCGAAGATGGCCTTTTATGCTGATCACTTTCTGGTTATCAGAGACCGTATTATTGTGCCACCTAGCTACTTGTCTGGGCATTGGTTTCATACCTTAAGCATTTCTCTGGGCTCCTTTAGGGTTGGCTCCCACCGACTTCAGATTCAAAAAGATCACCACATGGATAGAGAGGACCGGACTTGTCACTTGTGTACCTTGGGCACGACTGAGATGGAGATCCATTTCAGTTTTCACTGTCCTGCCTACTATGAGATTCGTGGGAGATTCTATTGCTTATTTAGGGATTGCAACTCCCTCACGGCCTTCTTCAGCTACACAGACCAAAGATGCCTTGCACTATAACTCAGGGAGACTATACAGCTCTACGACCACACCTTACATCTCTTATTCCCCCACAGAGAGACCCCAGTTTAGCTTATCACCTCTTTCTTCTCTCCCTCGTCTCCTGCACGTGGGACAAAGTGGCCTTCTAGTGCCAGCATCACCAATCACTCTAGATCTGTGAGAACTCGTAGTTGTTATACTCGTCAGCGGCACCCTCCCAGCTTTTCTCAGCGTCGGTTTAGGGCACCTTCTCACCCTAGTCTGTACCCTTCAGTGCTTGGCTTCTTTTTATCGAGGAAGGACCCTTAGTCCTTGTCTCGCTCTTGTGCTCTTTGCTTCTTCTTGTATCTCTTGTTTTCCCTGTTTGCTTTCTTTCCTTGGCACCACTTGGTGCTATTGTTGTTGGTGGTCTTTTATTTTGTACACTCTTCAATCCCATAGACCCTTGTGGTCTCTTGTTGGACATTAATAAATTTATCTTATCTTATCTTATCAAGAAATAAATACATGAAAGAAAAAAATGCATGAATATATAATTAACATGGCCTATATTTTGAAAAATCTATGTAGAAAGTGTCGATAGATATCAATTTTAAGGTGTCTACTTGCTTGAAAAATTATCTAATAAAAATAATTATATTTTTTTCCAAAGAGAAATAAAAGAGCATTTTAAAAAAAATATAAGGTTGGAAGCTCAAAGAATCCATTTGTAAGAGTGACATAGAAAAACAACATAGGGCGTAACTATATATTGTAGATATTGGAACCTTTGGGGAAGTAAAATGCATCATAAAAGAATGGTATCAAATGACAAACAAAATAATATTTCAAGGAATACAAAAGAAAATAATTCAAAGACAAAAATTAAGGATTGCTTTAAACATACAAATGCAATAGGGGTGGCTATTATTAATTAAAGTACAATTAGGGAGTGAGTGAGAAACCATACAAAATGTGTAGAAAAATGGTTCACAAATAACTATTCATCTTCGCCTCCACTCAAAGTAGAAGCCAAAATAAGATACACGAATATGATTTAGCTACTACAATTGTAATGACACTTTTCTGCAATATTCAAATAAGTAATTGCAACGGGATAAGTAGATTAAACATTAATGTTAAGATCAATTGTAAGATGTAATCAATTAAAATTACTTCTTAGATAGTCAAAGTAACCATGACATGAAATAATCTTTAACAAGAATTATAAAGACAATTGCTAACACAATTAACTTAATAACATAGCCACATAATTCAACCATATTATCATCAATCATGTATAAAATCTTCTCTAAATCTAATTATAATCTTTAACCTTATCTTAATCTTGACCACTTGGAATGGTCAATTCCCACTCTAAGAAGATTCCAGTGGCCTTAGGTCCTTTATAGCTATAGCACTCTTGGAGGTAATTGGTTCTTACGCATAACCCACCGATTCTTACTTATAACTCAATCTGCCTTCACGACATAAATAACACAGCCCTGGCCAGGACACTCCAAAGTGTACAGTGAACCTTGAGTTGGACACACACTGTATGCCCATTCCCCACGTGTCATAGCCCACCAAGTCACCACCTTCTTCTTCTTCTTCCATGAGTGAACCTTCCCCCCCCTCCTCAAGTCTCACATAATGACTTATATAACCTTTTAAGGGGTGGTTTCCAAACCATCACACCTTTAATTACCTTTTAATAAATATAGCCACTCTTCTCTTTTAAGAGTGTTTTTGATAAATATTCTTTATTAGTATTTCTTTAAATCAAAGGATTATAATATCTTTTATTTTTTTCTCCCCTTTTAATTTTAGAAAGATTATTTTATAACTTTATTTTATCTTGGAGAAAATGTCACATAACAATTACCCCCCTATGGTGTTATGTAGCTAAAGAACTCTGATGCCTGCTCATGAGGCTTTTCAAAATGTTGCTTCCAATCACCGTTTTGCTGCTTCCCTTCCTGCTGCGGTGATCCCTGACTGCAATGGGGGGTGTTCAACGACCGTCATTTTTGGGAAGGCTTATGCCCTTGCTGCTACGTCTGCTTCTGGAATGTCTCTATCGTTGCCAGGGTCTTCCCAGACGACCCTCTCAGGGTTTCAGATTGTTAAGGGGAGGTCAGCGATTTCATTTGTGGATGTGGCTGCTTTTGAGGCAGGTATCTATGGTCCTGCCTCTGCTAGGAAAGGGGGATCCCATCCTTTGGTGCTGCCTATCTTTGTAAGAAGCCCCCTCATGATCAATCTTGATTCAGATACAATGGATGAGATCTCCAAAACTACGGAGGATTTCTCTTCTACTGTTGTTATTTTTCATTTTACGGGTTTTTGGCCCTCTCTTCTTGATTTACATGCTTGGATTTCCAAACATTGGGAACCCATCATAACTGATACGGTTCAGATTTACCCTATGGCAAGGGGTTTTTTTATTGTGAAATTTGATAATGATGCAGATAGGAACACCATTTTGTGTAACAATTGTTTCTCTTGGGAGGAGCGGTTCCCCCTGAATGCTAAACCTTGGTATCAAGGGTTTGATCCTCTCACTGAATCCTTTAATAAAATACCCTTTTGGGTAAGATTGCCGAATCTTCCCCTTCATCTATGGCTGGATCTGTCCTGAAGTTCGTGGGGGAGGCCATTGGGGATTTCCAAATAGTTGATACAGATTCTTCTGATGTTTTTAAGATGACATTTTCTCGTATTCTTGTGGAGGTTGATGTTTCAAAGGGTCTCCCTGAACAGATAACTTTGGCTTCTCCAAATGGATCTTGGACCCAAAATCTTGATTATGAGGGTATTCCATTTAGATGCAGGAAATGTCATAAGACTGGACATCTCGTTGCACGATGCTCCTCCGATAAGGTTAGATCGAAGAAATCACCTTCTTGGTGGATGGGGGTTTCAGACCATCATTATACGGTTCGTAAAGTCTCCAAGGACGGGGGTGTGACGGATTATTCACCGCAGATTGATCATTCTTTGGTAGCTACTACTGCTATTGTCTTTGATGCTACAGATGTTGTCTCTAAGGCAGATTTGGTTCTGAATGTTAAGGCTGCCCCTTCTTTTGTTGTTGTCTCTATCCAAAACATTGAAGCTAGCGCTGGTTCAACTGTCTTATCTCCTGTTGTTGTGGGTATTGATGCCCATGTCTCGCCTGAGAGGGTTTTGGGGATTAGTTGTGTTACCCCTATCCCTTCTATGGATACAGATGCTTCTTTGGATTGGAAGATGGCTGCTGAAAAGGTGGAGGATGGATGGACATCAGTTAAAGGAAAAAAAGTCAAATCCTCCAAACCTTCGTTTGATATGTCTTTATGTTCTCATAAGAATGGGCTAAAATGTAAATCTTGATGGTCCTTTGTTGTGTTTAGCTGGGCTGGTTTTTTGCCCTCTTGATGGGAACTATGGTGAGTTCCTCTAGTTTGTTGGGTGGTGTTCCACAGTTGTTTTAAGATATTTCATTGCTATATCTTTCTTTACTCTTTGTACAAGGTTTCGGTTCCTTTCAAAACTTATTTTTACTTAATCAAAATAATTATCCCCCTATAATTTAGTTGTTGTCCTCAATAGCATTGATAAAATATATCTACATTATAACTTAGAAAAATATATGATCAATAATTGGATATGACAAGATTGAATGTTTATACTTCATCGAATACATTATTTGAACTTCTTGTGATTCATAAATCTCTTTTACTTTTATTTATTTTAAATTAACAAACAATTTCAAGAGAATTGTTTTCCTAATCAAAATTACAATGAGAACTAAATAAACACATATTTCTTATAATTATACCACAAATTTAGAATTGCAAATATTAATAATGCTTAATCTTATATATTTTAACTCCATCAATTTGTCTTTTTATGCAATCTATTTTCATATAGATTTTTTTAGCATGTAACTTCAATACTAAATTTAAAAGAATCACTCTATGTTGACATAACATTTACATAGTGAATGACATGCATATCCCATACTATGCAACCACTCATCATTATATATTCAATATATATTCTAAGATGATAATCATGCATTCTAGACTACATGAGCATCCTCTTTTACTATAGCTTAAATCACATGTACAAGTTTATTGGGTTGATCAAGCTCAATAACAAAGTACATTAGAGAAAGATAGTACTAAAATCTTGTTACTAGCATCTTAAAAGAAAATTGTAATGCATTATGATAAACCATAAAGTGCTTCATAGAAAATAGTTTTAACCTTTCTTTTGTTTACTTATAACTACAGTATTGAATTTAATTTTAATTCAGTGATACTAAGCTAAAGATAAAAAAATTAAATTTAAATTTAAAGGTCATCTCTCCCCCTGTACAATTCAACATGTTGCCATGTTTCTTCTTAAAATATTTTAACTCATTTAAATATCTTAGGTTCTAGTGAAATTGATCCTAGGTCATGTGGAATATGGCCTGACAATGTAGCTTATGTTAAACAAATACAACTGTAGGTTTGGAATAAACATAAGAAACCCAATCAAAATAGACACAAAACCAACTAAAAAGATAGTATAGATATGCAAATTTCATACTAAAAAGTATTAATACACTATCTCTTATTCTAAGGACAACTTCTACAAGAAGGTACTTCCCAAATAGAAGTATGGGCTTGATGTCATCTAATCAATTATCTCTTGTTTTAAGTCTTGTGTTGGAACTTTATGAAACATTTAAATAGTTACATAGACTCATTAAATGAGAATTACTTTTAAGATTATTTATTCAAATAAGGATCATGTATTTAGTTATTTGTTTTGTAGTCAAGCTACTAAATATTGTATGTGGTGAATCTTGGCTAAAAGAAGCATCCTTATATATTGACTGATACTATACCAATCTTAACTCATTGTGATACCCGATTAAGGATTAAAATTTGTTACTTATTTTTTGAGGTTGAATTTAAGTGCAACTCTCATTTTCATATAAAACTCTTTATTATTGAAAAATAATTATCTTTATTGGCTACTTTATTCATTAAGAGATAAAGCCATACTCATATCATCCCTTCTTATAGTTTTATTATTGGCTCAAATTATTATAGTTTAGGCAACAAACTAGGGGTATTTAAATTCCTATATAAAAATCTAAATATTGAATAAGAATACGTCTTCCATTGATATATTTATCATTTTTTTTATTAAAGGCAAAAGAAGGTTTTGAAGGGGCCCTGAAACCCTATACAAATATGAAGATTGAGATAATGCTTTAAAAGTCCCCAAAGAAAATAACAAGCCAGCCAGAACAAAAGGCTAGCCCCCTAAACAAAACACATAAGGACATTGCAAAAGATTAGACAATGAAGATGGGCAGCCCAGAATCAAATACAATCATTACGATTTTCCTTTAGTTCCCAACCTATGGGATTGAAGCTTCGTGTCAAAAGAAGGTGTGGACCGAATGAAATTTTTAACTTTAACCATGATCCATCCTTCTTCAACCTTGGCAGCCTCATCCTGCCAACATAAGGAGTTTAGAACGGAGAACCCAATAGCCTGCAAATGAACGTCCAATTGAGAGAAACCAGAACCAACAACAACTAAAGAGGAAATAGTAGCAGAGTTTGTAGGACCAACAACAAAAGATACACTAGCAGAAACCCTGGCAATGTCTAGCAAAGCAACAACAATAACAGAGCCAATAGGACCAGTAGAAGTCAAGTCAGTCGATGAAGGGTCAACAGAAACCCCAATTGATATATTTATCATTAATCTTTAAGTGTATCAATCATTTCAAATAATTATTGAAACAAAGTTTTGAGGCAAGTGTGATTCTAATAAGGATTGTAATATAAATTATCATGTTATTAATAATGTTTGCAACACTTAATAGATCTTTTAACAAATATCATTTTTTGAATACTTGTAAGGAATTAATGATATGACAACATATAGATATCTTTTATATAATATGATGTTAAATGTTACAATATGGTCTAAGTTAGGATGTGAATCCAAGGACCTATGAGTTATGAGTCCATACTAAAACTTACATTACAAATCTAGATGTCAAGTTTTATTGTTAACTAACTAGTATAATATTACTATTACATAAAATCAAATAGAAATAAACATACATATTCAAATTTTGCCATTACTAAAATATTACCTCTATTTTAAAAGGAATTTCCATCTAGAAGAGGGTGCTAACTAAATAGAAATAGTAACAAAGTTGAGTTTTCTATAACTAAGAGATTATCTATATATAGCTTATAAAGTTGTGAGAAATTTTTAATTTTATTTAATATAAACAAATCTTACTTTTTTGATGGGTAGCTAATGCTATTAGAAATAGATCCTTGCAATAATGCATTAGGAGCATCAATAATGAGCTAGAAGAGGTGAAATTGATCAATTGGAAGGACTAGATTACCTTAGCAAAACTATGCCTCATTTTATAGTTATCCTAAGGAAATGAACATGACTTTATGCTTGGTCATTCTTATCCCCAAATTTTATTCTCATTGAGTTCGTGTTAAAGGATATGACTTGTAATAGTCAATAAATCAAAAGTGGGTGAAAAATCAATTAGGTTAATATATGGAATGATCAAAAAGTTGATATCATTAAAATTTAGTTTTTCTATTAGAAACTAATTTGATCTGGGATGTTTGTCTTTTGTACTATAATGCAACATGTTTGATCACACTTTCATATTATGCACTATGTCAACATATTTATAGACCTCATCAAATCATAATATTTATATTCCTAAATAATTTAGTGGTCAATGACTGGTTAGAATAATATCCTAGTAACACAAGGATTGGACACCCTTAAACAATGATTCATTGCTGAAACTCATCATGTTTCTACTTAGAACATCATGCTAGACTCATTTAATGTATCAATCCGGGAACATGAACTTGAGACAGTGATTGCAAAGTTTATGCTTTAGTTCTTCTCAATAGTCATCATTACTAAGGTAAAGCAATTGCTACAGGAAATTTATACTAGAAACTGAACTTACACATTAATTCTCATCTTGAAGGAAAAACATAACAATAAATAAGTAATGCTTTGGAAGTAAACCTATGCTGCAGGATACAGTCAATGGTTCTGCTACCAGTGGCTGCAGGAACAACAATACTTAATAACTTGAAGGAAACTTAACTGAACTAAACTGAAATGAATTCTACTTAAGCATGAACAAGGAATTCATCTCCCGTGTGGGCCCCCACGGAAGTATGAATGAATTATAACTCAGAGATTGAAACGAAGAACTGTCATATATTCATTCAATAAAACATGGATACAATATAGAATATCAAAATGCTTTACTCTATCGCTTGATTACAACATGAATTTCTCAAAACATCTAATTAGCTTGGAAACATAAGTTCCAGCTTATTTAAAGGAAACTAGGAAAAACAGAACGCCTACAAACTAGGTCTTCCATTACATAGCATAACAACTTTTAGTTTCAGGAGCGACAACATCATTTATGCAAGAAGATAAGCCACATTCAATGCTTCAGAAATATAGGAACGCTCGGCAACTAGATTGTCTTGGACTAAATCAACAACTGCAAAGTGATGGAAGGAGTGGAGCCATAATGAACTCTGAAATAGTCACCTGCCTTGAAAGACCCAATCATCCTTTAGTCCGCACTCCTTGCTTGGCTTATTCTTCCTACAAAAGGTTAACACAACAAAATCCAAAACACGAATCCAAGGCATAGATCATAATAAGTTTTCCCTATTTTAATGTAGCCTTGTCACACAACTGCAGGAGGTTTACCCATTAAAGCTAGAGAAGAAATATACCAGATTTACCATGACATTCATTAATCTAGATATATATTCAGTATTGTCTTTAAGTCCCATAAGTATCAAATATACATATAGTTAAAACTTATAAACATAAAAGATTGTATCATGTTTATGAAAAACTATAAGATATTCAAGTCTGTACTTAGAAAATCATAAACAAAACACCCTATAAACTTGACTCATCAGTCAACTTCTTAAGCCCCATTTTTATTATAAAAAATTATAATTAATTTAACTTTCATAAGGTACAGAAGTTTCCTATAAGATTTCATAAATCTAATAAAAATAATTAAATTATCATAAAGATAGAGAATTTAAATAAGAACATGTTTACGTTTATCCAACACATTGTCAAATAATCTATTATAAACTATGGATAGAATTGCAATATATCATCTATTCCTAAATGACAAAAAATCGCACTTGAGAATCTATCTTTTTCTTTTTTCTAGTTGACCATGTAAATGGGCATGTAGCTCAAACGGTAGAATGTTCATGTTGCATGCAAGAACCAGGGGGTTTGATACCTTACATCTCCAATGCTCGGGAATTTGCCTATTCTTCCATGATATGAATTTACAAGAAGAGTTAGGTAGATCCCAATTAGATATATTTGATCTTATGAACCTATATTTTATGCCTTGTCTTAAAAAGTTGTATGGAAACAACAATCATTTTTTTGTACTAAATATGCAGACACCAAAATGTCTCCACACATGAACACAATTGACCTTACCCTATCCTAGCCAATTAAATAAATATTTATTATTTATTTAATAATCATTTACCTTTACCCTATCCTTAATTAAATAAATTTATATTTATTTATTTAAATTTAGCATCCACCTGTATTTTTTATTAAATAAATTTATATTTATTTAATCTTATTTTATCCCACTATTCTAGAAGTTGAATTAATCTTAAATTAATTAAACTAACCTATAACCTAAATCCCCTCACCTTTTTCTAAATTCTATCCATTAATTATTCTTTAACTAATTAATCTAATTTATTGATTCATAATTACATTAGCCATTTCCTCTAATTTAAAATTTGTCTCACACATGTGTGAAAGCATTTTCAGATTTCAAATTAATCCACCTCTTACATCTCTTATAAATAGCCACCTTTCTCTTACACCTTTGTCCCTTGGTTATCATTTTCATCATCTTCCAAAGTTTACTCACACGTGTGAGCACATTTTCAAATTTTACCCACTTGTCATTTTCATCATCTTCCCAATATTTGTTCACACATGTGTGAGCAAACATTTCAAATTTAACCCACTTTTGTAATTTTTATCCTCTTCTCAATGTTTGCTCACACGTGAGCACACTTAACTCTTACACATGTCCGAAGGATAAACCTTTAATCAATGTCTTCTCCTTGAATCAATCCTCATCATCCATTAATCATTCAATCTTTTCCCTTGATTTCTCTCATGAAAAATTTATAAATGTAGGTGTTTTCTCTCATTCCTCATATCACAGCTTCATTGGCATTGCTATACTATTGGATTTGTGTGCAACCACATTCCTCCAACAATATTATCAACATTTGTTATTTGAGTTTTGCATGTTCTTGTTGAGTAGATTAAGTTTGTTTCTTATTCTTTTTTATCACATTTGCATGCATATTAATACATCATTTTGAGGTTTGCATGTTCATGTTTGAATAGGCTTAGTTTGCATTGCTTATTCTTGTAATACCCCAAAAATGGGCTATAAGTTCATTAACCTCCTATATCATCAAATCATATGAAATCGACATCAAAGTCCTAACCTAAGGCACATCTAAACATCATCGAATCTAATTGATTATCTTAAATTTTGCATCGGAGAATATTCCTAGTAATATTCCTAATTATCTTAATTATCTTTAATTTTATAATTATTTGGCAATAAATCACATTTATCCTAAAGTTTGATTAATTGAATATTTTCATATTTAATTAATTAGATTTAATATTTGCCACTTAATTGTGTAATTAAATTTAATTATATCTATTATTAATTGTATTATTTAATTTTGACAATAAATCTAATATCATATGAATAATTGATTAAATTTTTATTTAATTAATTAAAGCAAGTTGTCATTATTTAATAATATAGTTTTTAATAAAAGTTTGATTAAATAATTGATTAACCCATAAATCAATTGTTTTATTTTTAAAAGCAGTTAAGTTGGAAATAAATCACTTTATTATTAAATTAATTCATAAATAAAACATGCACAATCATAAAAGCAAACAACTATCAATTATCAATTAAAGCTAAACTCTATTTTGAGTTAAAACTTAGCTTTTGCATGTTTTTGTGAGTTAATTATCTTTTATTTAAAAATAACTCAAAAATCAAGTTGAGTTATTTGAGTGATTTATGGCTTTTTCCCATGCACCTCCAAAGCCCTGAATTTCTATAAATTAAAGGCTTTAGCTCTTCACAAATCATCTCATATTTTGCACAATCACGCTGGAGAATTAGAATTGAAGAATCAAAGCTCTTGCGAATCGACATCTTTGTGAGATCAATCTTATTTTTGCATTCATATTTCATATCATTGTTAGATTAGCATAGCATATCAATTTCATATTAGCATAGATTCATATCAAGTTTTTATCATTCTTATTGCATAGAAAAATCCAAAAAATATAGATTAATTGCACTCAATTTCATATCTATCTTTTGCATTCAAATCCTTCATTTAGGTGTCATCTAGGTCACTGATCTCGATAATAATCTGAGAACATTAATCTCGCACCTACTAGAAGGCAGTAAATCGCTTGGTTAGATAGCTTTCAATTTTGCACGATTTTGATTATAGCTAACCTCTAATGTTTTACTGAGTGTTGTGTTTACAGATCAGGTATAATTTTCACACACACATTTCTGGCACCCACCGTGGGGCAACCCACCTTTGCATGCTGGTTTTGATTTTTTTTGGGAGCTAAAACCCCAAAGTTTCAAAGATTTAATTTTATCTCCCAAACGGCTTAGAATTTTGGTTTGAAATTTTTTTTACAAGTTGGTGACATGTTATGGAAGCTACAGTAAAAAATTTAGAATTTTCTGAAATGTTTTGAATTTTTAATAATTTTTTCTTGAAATTCCGGAAAAAATTAATATCTGACGCAAATCAGCATATTTTTCGAAAATTTTTATATTTTCGGAAAGATCTTTAAATTCTAAAGGGGGTCCATTCTTTGTGTTTTAAATTTGGACATGATATCATAGCTCAAATAGTCAATTTATAAAAATTGGTCTGTTTTGATAAAATGGGTCTCTAGGGCACAAATGAAGAGGTTTTTCTAAAATTTTTGCATTTTTGGAAAGCTCTCTATTTTTTAGTAGGGGTCTCTATTCTGAATTTCTATTTTTGTGGCCAAAATCATATCAAAAAAATTAGATCTTGTTGACTAGGTCAAATGCAAAAAAAATAAAAATAAAGTTTTGTGATGGGTATGCACTTATTTTTTTTACATGGTTCAATGAATGATATGAGTTGTCATTTGGGTTGATTTCTGGTTATTATTACTGATAATAATTGATTTTTAGAGCTAACCCTATGGTTTTCATAAGTTGAATATATTTTGCATATCTTGTTTGCTTGTTTGCTTGTTGGAGAGTTCGTCACTTGCTTGCATGGAAAAGCTCAACAAAAATTGCTAAAAATTAAGTAAAATCTACTAAGCGCGTTGCAAGGATCCCAGGTATTCTCCTTCATCTAATAATATTTTGATTTGGGACTTAAAATAAATCTCTTATGTGTCAAGCTTGTGTGCATCTTTTCATGCTTTTGATCTATTTCTACACACTTGCATAATTGATACTAGGTTGTGAACCCTTAAGGATTCATTAAGTAGTCTTAGAATACTTGCGATTGATCTTGATTGCTATCTTGGGTTATTGGACTCGCTAATCCGCCGGCCCCTCATTTCCGCCCCGTGGTTGCAATCTTAGCGCCATAAAGGGGAGGGGTCAACAGGACAGAAGCGTTAAATGTTCCACTTGGCAACCCTTTTGTGCTTTTAGGAACTCCCTTGTTTTCTAAGTTGTGGACTCATTTTTAGCTTGTGTGAGGTGTTAAGTGTTCCACCTTGTGGACTCATCTCATATTCGCTTTAAACGTTAAGTGTTCCTCTTTCTACTTTTTGGATGCTTTTGGTAGATTTGCTTTCGGAACATACATCTGTGCTCACATAGTAATTAGGCCCTATGAACACTATTTGTGATTCTTGAGAGATTGGATTCCTAGCGAAATCCTTCTTGACGATAGAATCCTTGTAGGTAGGGAGGATACTTAGTGCATTTCACATTCAACTTAGTTAGTGAGTCTTCTCTTATTGATCGACACATTCTCTCTCCGGAGAGGTTGATAGATCACGTGGGGTTGATATCACGAGCTTTGGTGAATCAAAATTGGTTAGTGCATCTTCTCTTATTGATTGATACATTCTCTCCCCGGAGAGGTTGATAGATCACGCGGAGTTGATATCACAGACCTTGGTGGAACAAAACTTTGTCTTAGCGTGTCGGATTAATCTGCTTGCTTTGTTTGGGTTAAAAGTGAAGAGGTGTCAAAACCTTGAATCTGGAGCCAAGTCCCCTTGTGGTATACTATTGTGAGTCATCTTTAGAGAGGGTTAACCGTAGCGGACAATCCCTTCACAGGGCAAACTGCATTGACGAAACCTCAAGCGGTAATAGCCATTTTCACCATGGTAGTGACAACCGCTATATAAATGTCCTTGTGGAAAAAATCTCCACGGGTATGGTTCATTGTTGGGTTGTCAGATCTCCCTAGCAGCTCTTGAAGATTAAGTTCTCGGACTGTGTCAAAACCCTGGTGCGCCGGGATTGGAGTTCACCCCTTTGAATCATAAAAGTTGCAGAGTCAAACCATTACTAAAAACCCTAGAGAGGCCAATTTTTCACTTTCAGGTATATGTGCGTTATTGCAAAACTTTTTCAGAACATACACAATTAGTACTCTCAGGGATTAGCACAATTTGGTCACTTGATTGTTCATGCGCAAGGTTGCTTTTGCCCTTGTTCATTATTTTCAGACGTGCTTGGAATCACTTGCTTGCTATTCTGCGTGCTTATTTATCTACTTGGCTATTAAAAATGATCAAATCTGGTATAACCTTCAAAATCTGGACAATACAATTTGCAAACAATCCAAAACTGAAGACCTTACATTTTGCAAAAATTGACGTAAAATCTTTTCTGGAGTCAAAAGTCATTTCAGGAAGTCAAAAGTCGTACGAGTTTTGTCAAGTGTCATTTCAGTATTACCCAACTGTCGTATGAGTTTAGCAACTGTCATTTCATAGACTACCCAGTGTCGTACAAATCTACAGAGTGTCATTTGGAAAAATTTGAGAGAGTTGTCAGAAATTGTCAAATTGCAAGATATCCAATGTTTCCAGCCTAGTTCTAGAATCTGTCAAAAATATCATTGTGTCAGGAATAGAGCAATAGCTATTGAGAATCAGTACACATGTCTCAAAGAATCAGTACACATGAGGAAGAAATTCTGATCGCCGCTATAATAAAACAAATACATGCTATGCAAGTCCAGCTTGACAAACTTGGGAAAGAAAAGGAACCTCTATACTCTTTTCCATTTGATAAAGACTTGTACATGTCACCATGCCCCCGGAAAAAAATTGAGCAATATGATACCTCTTCCACGGAGAGTGACACATCTAGCTTTGAAGACTATGATGACTATGATGACAGAAAATGTAATGATACCTATGACACCTCTGTTCCTAAGAGTCCTCCTCATCGTTCATTCCTACTTACTACAAAGGGGCCGTCACATTGGATAGATCGTGATGGTGATCCATATGATTCTGATTTTGAAAGAGATTTTGATGGCTTTTGTGGACAATACCTTGATGATGATCCATCTACTACTGCTGAGGACTATAAAATACATCGTGCTAGCTTGAAACGTCAATATTATAAGGATCTCTCCTCTAAGAACTCTCAGGCTGAAAATAAAGATTACACTCTCAAGGAAGATCATGTTAATGTTGGACCTTTGTCTTGTGACGATTCCATTCCATCCCCTACTTCCTCCAATACCCATACATTTCTTAAAGCTTCCGAGTCTTTCAAATCTTTCACAAAACCTTCATCCGACACAAGCCTTGATACTTTTCATGCGATTCCCTATAGTTATCCTCCAGGGCTACCTCTTAAAGAAACTCAAGCTAACCTTCACTTGGCTGCAAATACTTTCAATAATGATAAACCTAAAGAGCCTAAGCCTTTATGCGCTACAATCCCTACTTCAGCTAGTCCTCCACCATCTCTTCCAAAGTCTTCCATACAATCCCAACATGCTTCCTTGTCCTTAGAAGTGGCTCCATGTCAAGAGGACTCTAAAAATAATGAAGAAAAGAACATAAAAAAAGATCAAGATCAAGAACCCTCCATGTCATCCACTCCTTTTCACGATGTCTCTTATCTGCTTCATGGTTCTTTTGATCCTATACCCCCTTTTTCATGCATTCCACCATGTCTTAAGTCTTCTCCTAAGCAAGATCAAGCTACTACTTACACTGTTGAGCTTATTGACAATAAAAATAACCTTACTACGCTTGCGCTTTCCAAAGATGATACTTCCATTAAAGTTGGTAAAAATGGTGTTCCTTCCAATGTTAAGCCTATTGAAAAACAAGAGAAAAATTATGCGCTTATGCTATCCGAAGATCCTTGTCAAGATCAAAGTCTTTCATCTTCTTGTTCTACCACTCCATGTTCACTTTCACTTTCTACTCTTCCTAAGTCTTTGCAAGCTTTGAACAATCCTATCAAAGAAGGTGCTCATATTCAAGATGTCCATGATTCTATTGAAGATCCTAATGCTCACTCTAAAGATGCTGATATCCTTGGTTGTCATATAGATGCTGATGAACTTATTGATTATCCTTTTGCATCTTCCACTTCCATCCTTGGACCTCTTCCACCACTACAAAGATCTTCACACCTTCCTTCCATTTTGGGTCCTTATGTCCCTTCACTTTCCCCTCCTAACTCTCCTAATTTGCCATCCATCTTGGGTCCTTACATACCTCCATCTCCCATCTTTCCTCAAGATCAACATAGATGCATACCCTTGAATCCTTTTCATCCACCCACCCATCTAAACCAGTCGTATCCTCCCTCTTCCACAAATCCTAAGTCTTTTGGAAGTAACTTGAATGTTCAATACAAGAAAAAGAAGCAATACAAGAATCCATCAAAAAAAGATCACCATGTCTCCTCTAATAGACATGGAAACATAAAGTCAAAAGAGATATCTAAGAAAAAAACTACAAGACAAGTATGGGTTCCAAAATCCATCATTCAAGATATTCTCTCTAAGTCATCAAAGGGAAATAAAAAGCCTAAGGCTATATGGATTCCAAAGTCTCTCATAAGAGAGTCTCATGTTGAACAAAAAGTGAAATTGACATTCAAGCTTCCAAAGGCTTCCACTTCATCTCCCTCCAAAAATATTCTTCCATTCCATGTGCCTAAACCACAACCTCTGCTATCCATTCACCATATTCCTTCACGTATTCCTTCATTCAAGATTCCTCCATCCTCTCACCACCCTTCAAGGTATGTGTTGACGTTGATCTTGCCTTCCTTTCCACCTACCCTTTTACAATCCTTCCATGCATTATCCTTTTACCTTCTATCATTTTTCCTCATTTTCCTATTCCTCCTATCTTCCAACCTCACTCGCTTTACATAAAACCTTATCCTCCATTTTTCTCTTTCATCTCCCTTTCCCTATTAGCATCTTTGAGCGTGTTATTTTGAATCCTTGGCATATCATGGTTTATCCTTTCAAGGAGCATTATCTAAAAAGCTTGCCTTCTTCCAAAAAAAAAAAAAAATTGAAAAAATTGAAAATGTGCCTTGGTGAAAACCTGAAAACAGGCGCCTTGGTAGCAAAAGTAAAGAGAAATAAATTCATCCTATGGTGAAAACCACTCCCTTGTGGCACCTTGGATAAGTACCATGATGAAAACCTGGCAATCAGGCATCATGCGTAGTTCTTCTACATATTTCATCCATTTCATCTTCTCTCTTTGATCTTGACAATGTTGATCTATACACGAACATTTGGCTATTTTGTGAGTTGTCTGATGATGATCTTGCTTTCATTCCTTCCATGTTTAGCCTTCATATCCATCTTCCTCCATTCATTTTCACCTATCGCTATCCTTTTCCCCTTTGGTCTTGATCTAATAAAAAAAGAAAGAAAGAGTAAAACACAATGCTATGAAGCCTCTTGACATGTCTACTCCTTTGGACTGCATCCTTTCCTACTCTGGCATTACACTTTTGTGACTTATCATATGCTGGCCTTTCCCTGCTTGTCCAAATGCGCTTTACATGACAATTTTTCCCTAGCTTGGGTATTCTTGAGGAGTTTCCCCTTGAGGATTTCTTCCCTTCATTCTCCTTCATTCTCTTATCTTCCATCTCTTCCACCAGCTTGCTAATCCCTCTTGTTCTCCACCTTACTAGACATTGGGACTGCACGATATGATCTTGCTTGGGAGTTTGCAAATGGAAAAAGATGCTATCAAGTATACCAAGTATCAGAACTAGTATCAGAACAAATATCAGAACCAGTATCAGAACTAGTATCAGAACAAGTATCAGAACCAGTATCAAAACTAATATCAGAACAAGTATCAGAACACCTACTGGGGCTACACCATTCGCTTTAGTTTATGGGTCTGAAGTGGTACTGCCTATTGAGGTTGAAATCCCATCACTCAGGATCAGAATGCATGGACTTGTCACTAATGAAGACTACAGAGTGTCTAGGTTACAAGAACTTGAATTACTAGATGAGCACAGGCAAGCAGCGTATGATCATCTCAGAGTGTATCAGAAAAGAATGTCTAGAGGCTACAACAAGAAAGTTTGACACAGAGAATTTCAGGTTGGTGATCTAGTCTTGAGAGAAAATCCTAAAAATGAATCACATCGAGAATGCAAGGGGAAGTTCGAACCCAATTGGCTGGGTCCCTTTGTTATCACTGCTACTTTTGGCTCTGGTGCCTATCAACTCTCAATGACTGAAGGAGAACAGCTCCAAGAACCAATCAACGTTCTCCATTTGAAGAAATTCTACACCTAAGGCATTCAGTGCTTGGTAAATTTCCTAAAAAAAATCAAAAAATCAAAAAAAGTCCTGAAAAAATGAACATCTTGGTGAAAACCTAGCAATAGGCGCCTTGATGATTCACAAAAAAATAAAAAAATATCAAAAGTACAAAAAAAAAAGAAAAAAGAAAAAAAGAAAAAAAAAGTGCCTTGGTGAAAACCTGGAAACAGGCACCTCGGTAGCAAAAATAGAATCTCTACCAAGATGGTGAAAACTCGGCAAACGGGCACCACTTGTTCCAAAATGCTCCATCTATCAGCACAATCTTGGTCTTTCCCAGCTTTCAGTCTTGCTTTAGTTTGTACATATCTCCCGGTTTGTTTCTACATATCCTGGTTTCAATAAGTCGGTCTGTACACCAATCAGCTCAAGCGTCTGTATCCTATCAATGTTCAAATTTGGGGGCAATCAATGTCATATCCTATGGTCTCCTATGTATCTTAGACATTTCCTATCCAGTCAGAGTCCTTTGAAGCTTCCTGTTGAGTCAGTCAGTCAGTCTCGTCTCCAGAAAGGATTTTGCATCTACAACAATCAAACATCAAAACTCAACTGAAAAAAATCTATGCTTTTTACATGCTTTTATCTCCTTGTATGCTTACTGATTCGCATTGAGATTTTTGCATATTGTGTCCCTTCAAGCTCTTCAATGATGTCCTTTACAGGATTTAGAGAGTGATGACTGAGGGCATAATCTTTTCTTTGTCTTCTACTTGTATGTGAAAATCTAACAGCTTTGGAAATTCTGGATTGAAATGGTGTCCGACTGTAAGAGCCTCTATCTCGAATTGGATGGCCATGCGTACCTCGACCATTGATACCAAAAAAATTCAAGGAAGTTTGATCTAACTATTGTCTTTTTTAGTAAGTTCTTTCTCCTACTGTGGAATGCAATCTTGCCTAAGGATGTGAACGATAAAGGGTCACTACGGGTAATTCACATTGGATTTAGAATGATCTCTTAGCTGTTTGATGTGTTTTTAACACAAGGCGTACTCAGGTCATCACAACGTTTATGTTTTGATGCTTGTACAAATTGCTATATCAAAATGGACATGATATTCAGGTCATCCTGGCGTTTGTGCCTTGGTGCTTATATCTAATCCAACATTCCGAAAACAAATCAATATTCATATGTCCATGGTTGTATAACCAGTGGGTGTTGTATTGATTCTTGCACATACAAATCAATATTCATATGTCTATGGTTTCATGGCTAGTGGGCATTGTATTGATTTATCCGGTTACCTAAAAGTTCAATGATGATAACAAATCGACACATGATCAGTGACTAGGTCCTAGGTCTTAGGTTGCATTTCATTTTGCATGTCTCATTGCATTTTGCATGTTTACATGATCTCACAATGATTAAACGAACTTCAATGCTTAAATGATTCTTCAAATCGCATCTTCAAGTCTAACAAGAGCTGAATTTCACACGAAGGTTCCTCCAATGAAATAGCAAGTAGAATCCTTTTTCGGGATCAAAATTCAAATCTGAGATCATTCATATTATTAACTACTTGCATATTCGACCTTCAATCATCACAGAAATCCAGTATTCAACTTAACTGTTTATCTTACATCAAACTATCAAAATTTCAACTTGATCAACCATGGTCAACTCATGGTCAAACCTAGTCAAACTTGGTCTTTTGGGACCTTCCAACGATGCAGAATGCGTTCTCGGATGTCAATAACCACTTCTCAGATCAATTAACATGCTTCTAAACTATCAACGCTGACTTTTCTTGTCAAATTTCAATTTTAATCCCGAAGGGGGCATGGTATTGCACATCATTCAAAGTCTGTAAATCAAATTCTATCGATCAAGTCTATCAATATCTTTCATCAGTGATCAAGACAAACAATCACGTCTAGTCGCTGATTCATCAAAAGTCCTCATCGCTCGGGGAAAATCTATCATCACTTGGGGCATATCAGATTCATCAATCCATATCAATCTGGTATTCTCCTAATCTTGTAAACTGTATCAGTTTTTGCAACCATCAGATCATAGTGTTCTTTCCTTGGTTCTTCGACAACTGAAGGGTTTGGATGTGATACTTGCTAGTTCTGCTAAGACAATCGAGTCTAGAACGGGTCACTCACTTCTTATCAATCCTAAGGTTCAGAATCAGGTGTTTTGACACTTTTTCGCAATCATAGGTTTATTTTCTGCTACAGTGAACATTATCTCTGGTCATTCAGGACCTCCTATCTCAATATCTCTCAATCAGTTTCTATCTTGAGATCGGTTTATCTTTCGAATCAGTTTCATATCTCTATCAAACACAGACTTTATTTGAACCACTGCGCTTCGCACAGTAATTCAAAGAGGGGCAAAATGTAATACCCCAAAAATGGGCTATAAGTTCATTAACCTCCTATATCATCAAATCATATGAAATCGACATCAAAGTCCTAACCTAAGGCACATCTAAACATCATCGAATCTAATTGATTATCTTAAATTTTGCATCGGAGAATATTCCTAGTAATATTCCTAATTATCTTAATTATCTTTAATTTTATAATTATTTGGCAATAAATCACATTTATCCTAAAGTTTGATTAATTGAATATTTTCATATTTAATTAATTAGATTTAATATTTGCCACTTAATTGTGTAATTAAATTTAATTATATCTATTATTAATTGTATTATTTAATTTTGACAATAAATCTAATATCATATGAATAATTGATTAAATTCTTATTTAATTAATTAAAGCAAGTTGTCATTATTTAATAATATAGTTTTTAATAAAAGTTTGATTAAATAATTGATTAACCCATAAATCAATTGTTTTATTTTTAAAAGCAGTTAAGTTGGAAATAAATCACTTTATTATTAAATTAATTCATAAATAAAACATGCACAATCATAAAAGCAAACAACTATCAATTATCAATTAAAGCTAAACTCTATTTTGAGTTAAAACTTAGCTTTTGCATGTTTTTGTGAGTTAATTATCTTTTATTTAAAAATAACTCAAAAATCAAGTTGAGTTATTTGAGTGATTTATGGCTTTTTCCCATGCACCTCCAAAGCCCTGGATTTCTATAAATTAAAGGCTTTAGCTCTTCACAAATCATCTCATATTTTGCACAATCACGTTGGAGAATTGGAATTGAAGAATCAAAGCTCTTGCGAATCGACATCTTTGTGAGATCAATCTTATTTTTGCATTCATATTTCATATCATTGTTAGATTAGCATAGCATATCAATTTCATATTAGCATAGATTCATATCAAGTTTTTATCATTCTTATTGCATAGAAAAATCCAAAAAATATAGATTAATTGCACTCAATTTCATATCCATCTTTTGCATTCAAATCCTTCATTTAGGTGTCGTCTAGGTCACTGATCTCGATAATAATCTGAGAACATTAATCTCGCACCTACTAGAAGGCAGTAAATCGCTTGGTTAGATAGCTTTCAATTTTGCACGATTTTGATTATAGCTAACCTCTAATGTTTTACTGAGTGTTGTGTTTACAGATCAGGTATAATTTTCACACACACAATTCTCTTTTATATACATTTTCATACAACACAAAATATAAACTTTTCTAATTGAAACCAAGTAAATTGGAACTAAAATTGAATGGAATCTAAAGGTCAATAATATGTAATGTCCCTATTTTTTAACGTGAAAATTATTTAAAATGGTTTTTATTAAGTTGTAAAAAATAAGTGATATATTCAACACTGATGACAATATAAATTAGTATGATTGAATAATAATGAAATATTATAAAATTTCACTTTACTAAATAAAATTCTCCAAATATGATTAAGTCGGCCAAATGTTCTAGATTCTTCTTTGAGTTCTTTGTAAGAAGGCTAGATGGAGGACATAAGGCATGCTTTAAGATTTGATAATTTGTTAAAAAATTTGTATGAAGCAAATCTCTAAGGATGGAAACCTTCAAAAGATCTATAGAAGGGTTGGACAAAAAGCTAGCTCTTCTTAGGAGTGGATTCATGGAGTCTGCATTTGTGCCAAATTTTTGAAGTCTCTAATAGAGACAAATTTTGCAGTAATAAAGTTATTGGTAATAATAAAGGTATTTGTGGGTCTGAAGTATTTATTCTCGATATTGGGAAATAAAGATTAGTTTGATCTAAATACTATGTTTGTGTAATATTTTGTGGGGCCTGATTTATTATTTGGCTTCGTTCTTAAGCTTTGGTATGAACTTTAATTATTTTGATAATAATAAGTTGGTTATTCATCATCTTCGTCGACAATTATATATATCAAAGATTGTTGACCATTGGGAAGATATAATGTTAGTTTGATTAATCTTGGAGGGGGACTTATGATAATGCTTTTTATTTTTGTTGTGATCTCCTCCTTATCGTCGTAGCACAAATATGTTATTTATTGGGGTGTTTCATTAAGTGTGATAAGATTATAACTGATGTGGGAAATAACATTTGTGAAGGCCTTTGTTCATTCTCAAAGACCCTTGATGATGTTGACATTGTTGGATTATGGAGAGGGGGGGTGAATCAGTAGTCCCTGATCCCAAATACCTAATTTTATTTATTTTTTATTAACTCGGTAACAACTCAGTAAAACACACTTTTCTATTTACTGAAAACAATAAATAAACTTTAATAATCAGTAAATCAAACACACAAATCATGCATCATGTGTAACACCAGTATTTAATGTGGAAACTCAACTTTGGGAAAACCCACTGTGGGAATTATCACCCACTAAGAAAATACTCTTCTGAAGTACGTCTGGTTAAGAGACAATCCTGTTAAATATTACAATGTACACTCTTAGGTGTGACCCAATCAGGGGATTTACCTTAGATCTGTTTGGATATTCACCCTATTAGGAGTGGCTTGGTTAGAGGGATTCAAACTCTCTTTAGAATGTTACATTTTTCAAGGATATTACAATAAGACTATTAAGTCCACTCTGTTAAGATATCTCTATGTTATAAATGCTAGTACGAAATAGTAAATGATTTGAACTATAAATTTGCAACTATCTTTGTTTAATCATATCCTTTGTGCGCTCTTTTATCTTCACTTCAATTCTTCACTTTCCACTAGCATCAACACTTCATCAAATCCTACTTTCGCACTCAGAATCTCTATGTTTCTTCTTCACTGTATCAGTCGGTGACTCTTCAATTCTCCAATTTGATAGCCATTTGTTCATACAAATCCATCCTTTATATAGACAAATTTTTCCTCTTAATCTCCTCTATTGTATTTTTTGTTAATCAATCTTAACCGTCCAATTCATTATACCTTGTATTTGGATCTTAGTAACACGTTTTATTTTCACCTAGGAACTTAAAATTTCTTGAAACTTGTTTCTTCTACTTTAATTGTTTAGATCTAAGTCGTAGATCTTCACCTTGAATTTTATTGTCCATAGATCTCTGTAACTAACTTTCCTTGTCATCATGATCATCCAACTCATCATAGCTAATCATTAAATACCGTTCCAATCCTTATTTAAAATTTGTTCCTTGCTTGATGTCCTCCATATGTATTTTAGTTAACTTCACTCGGTGCCTAAACCTTTCTTTTATGTTCGATGCCTTCGATTCATTTTCCTTTACCGAGTGACATTTCCCGCTCGGTAGCCAAAACTCTTTTGCTTACCGACTTGACAAATATTCATCACCATGCTTTACCGAATTAACATAATTATATGTTAGGTAGAAAAATTATATCAAAATAATCTAATCATTGTTTGATCTATATTAGTTGCCCTTTTAAGTTCTTCATCTTCGCAACATCTCATTTCTTCATCTTCTTAACTCATTCAACTTATATCATTACTGAATGATGTGGCAACATAATATAAACCAGAAATCAATTACTTGACATCAATGACAATACAATAACTGATCTAACCTTTCTATTATCATGTATTCCTCTGATCTTGGTTTGTCTTCATCATCTTCACCATCAAATAATCAATCTTCATCATTACAATCAGTTATGGTAAGAATCACCCTCTTTGGCATTGATGGAAACACTAATAATATTCAGTATTCAATTGATGATGGTACACTTCACTGTCATTCTTGTACTCCCTTTGAGTTGTAACTTCTCTTTGTTGTTCATATTCTCCCTCTATCAGTAGTAGTCTTCTTTATTGTCCCTATGACAATTTCTTTTCTGATCTTCATTGTTCATCTTCCTCTACAATATTCATCAGTAGTATTTTCCCTCTCTGATCTGGTTATAATCAATCTCATTCACCTATATCATCTCCCTCTTTGATAACAATTCCAAAGACATACAAACTCAAATCATACCTAAAATGTATTGATCTCTCATTGCAGTCATAAACTTATTTTCACAACTTTAGGCTTCACCTAAAGAGTGAACACTAGCATCAACTCACAAAATAGATATTCTATTGAATACTTGAATTGATGCATCATGCATCATGCCTTAGTGAACATTGGATAGGGGAAGAACCCCTAACTTACATCGAAGATATTCAAAAGAATTCTTCGATAGTGGTTTGGTAAATATATCAGCTATGTTTTCTTTAGAATTCACATACTCCGATATCACATACTTATCTTGTACTTTCTCTCTTAAGTAGTGATACTTGATAGATATATGCTTTGTCTTTGAATGCATCACCAGATTCTTTGATATGTTAATAGAACTTGTATTATCACAATAAATTGTAATTGAATTAGTTTTCTCTTTTTGCATACCTTCAAGTATTTGTTTGATCCACACAATGTTAGAACAATTCATAGCTACAGAAACATACTCAGCTTCGATAGTAGATTGTGAAATACAACTTTGTTTCTTGCTTAACCATATCACTAGTCTTTCTCCTAAAAAGAAAGCTCCACCACTAGTGCTCTTTCTGTCATCAATATTTCCAGCCCAGTCAGCATCAGTATACACCTTGAGGTCAAAATATCCTCCTTTTGTGTACATAACAGGCCAAAAACTTCAGTCCCTTTCAGATATCTAAATATCTTTTTCACTACAGACATATGTGTCTCCTTTGGGTTGGTAGAAAACCTTGCAATAATACCTACTGAAGGTGCAATATCTGGTTAGTTGTGGACAACATACTATAGTTTACCAATTATGGATTGGTAAAGTGTCTCGTTTACTTCCTTTGTGTCATTTTCATTTGACAATTTACAACCAGTAACCATTGGTGTTCCAACCGGTTTAGATTTTTCATATTGAATGTCTTTAGGATCTCCTTGATATACTTAGATTAAGTTATGTAGTTCCCATCCTTAACTTGTTGAATTTGAAGTCCAATAAAAAAATTAATCTCTCCTATCATAGACATCTCAAATTCCTTTCTCATTTCCTCGGCAAATGATTTAGACATTATCTCATTTCCTCCAAATACAATGTCATCAACAAATATCTCAGCAATCAAAATCTTATCAATACTATCACATTTCAAGTATAAATTGTTGTTACCACTAGTCCTTTGAAATCCAGTCTTGATTAAATAAGAGTGTAATCTTTTATACCATGCTCGGGGTGCTTGCTTCAATCCATAGAGTGCTTTGCATAGCTTACAAACCATATCTTTATTAGAATTCTGAACAAATCCTTCATGTTGTTCAATGTACATCTCTTCTTCAATAATTTCATTCCAAAATGTAGACTTAACATCCATCTGATAGATTTTAAATCCTTTATAAGAAGCATATGCAATTAATATCCTTACACCTTCTAATCTAGCAACAGGGGCAAAAGTTTCACCATAGTCAATACCTTCTTCTTGTGCATACCCTTTTCAGACTAATCTTTCTTTATTTATGATCAAATCTCCTTTCTCATTGAGTTTATTTATGAAAATCCACTTGTTCCTATTACATTCTTATCCTTAGGTCTCGGTACCAATGACCATGTGTTTTTCTTTGCAATCTGATCAATTTCTTCTTTCATAGCATTAATCCAATCTTCATTTCCTAGTGCATCCTTCACTAATCTTGGCCCAAATTCAGAAATCAAACATGTTGTATCTTTCAACTTACTTCTTGTCATGACTCTTGCATTCTTGTCTCCAATAATTTTTCTCGGTGAGTGATGTCTTCTCACATATTTTGCTAATACAGGCTCGGTAGAATTCTCATTAGTGTTTTCATCTCTTGATGGAGGGTCATATTTCTCATCGGTTCCTTCTTGTTGCAGCTCAATTGCTTCAACCGAATTACCTTCCTGTACATAAACAAACCTATTGTAATCCTCCAGTTCCCTTTTGTTATCCTCTTCATTCCTTTTTGCAAATTCATCAATCCTCACATTTTCACTTTCAACAATTTTATCAACAGCCTTGATCAAACATTTATATGCTTTTCTCTTTGATGAATAACCAAGGAATATACCTTCATCTCCTTTTGAGTCAAATTTTCTATTTCTAGCATCTTTTTTTATATAACACCTACTTCCAAATATTTTAATGTAACTTATATTCGGTGGGTGACCATACCAGAGTTCATAGGGTGTCTTGCTTATTCCTTTCTTCAATTGAACTCAACTGAGTGTGTAGACATTAGTGTTTATGGCTTCTCTCTAGAATATTTGTGCAACTTCTTTATCAATCAATAGTGTTCTAGCACAGTCAACTATAGATCTATTCCTTCTCTTAGCTATACCATTTTGTTGTGGATTCCTCGGTGCAGATACTTGTCATTTGATTCCATTTTCATTGCAGAAGATAGTAAATTCATCAGAGATAAGTTCACCTCCTCTACCTATTCTTAAACATTTCAGTTGTTTTCCTATTTCCTTTTCAACTCTTTTTGTATACCACTTGAACATTTGGAATGCATCGGATTTCTCTTTTAAAAACATAACAAACAACATTCTTGAATAATCATCAACAAACAAAATAAAATATTGATCTCCATAATAGCTTTGAACTCTCATAGGACCACAAAGGTAAGTGTGAACTAATTCCAAAATACCATTGGTAGAGTAAGATTTGCTTCAGAAACTTGACTTAGTCATCTTACCAATATGTCATTCTTTACACATAACTTTATCAGGTTTTCTTAGTTTCGGTAGACCTTTGACTCTATACTTTTTTCTTATTTTAATTATGTTATCAAAATTTATATGACACATTCTCTTATGCCATAGCCATACATCTTCAACTTCAGTAGTTAAGAAAATCTTTGTAGTAGTATCAAGATAAAATAAATTACCTTTTGATTGTTCACCAGTTCCAATCAGATCTCCTTCAATACTATAAATCTTCACCTTTCTATTCTAAAATACCAGTTGGTGGCTAGTATTGGTTAGTTGTACAACACTCAACAGATTATAGTTCAGTCCTTTAACCCAATATGCATCATTACATCTCATCTTTTTATTCAATATAATTGATCCTTTTCCTTTCAGAAGGCATGGAGCATCATCGCCAAATCTGACAAATCCTCCATCATACTCTTCTAGGTTATCAAACTTATCAATGTCACTAGTCATATGATGTGAACATCCACTATCAATCATCCAGGGGTTAGCTGTACTTACATGAGAAATAATTTTTTTTTATCTTCATACTTTTCTTCATCTGATTCTTCCTTTACAAAAACATAGACAACTTCATATCCTTCTTCAATATTTTCAAATTCATCATCTGTTACACCTTACTTAGCTAGGTAGAAAACTTCTTACCTTTGTCCTTGTAATCTCTAAATCTTCGGTGTTGGTTGTTTCTTTTGTCATTCTATAATTCCTATCATTGTCGGGACATCTAGATGCAATATAACCAATCTTATTACAATTGAAATATTTCAAGGGTAATTTTCCTTTGTACTTTCCTTTACCTCTCGATAGTCTTTTAGCTAGCAGTGCCTCTAACTCTTCTTGTTTTTTTTCTTCATTCAAAATACTATCGTATTCATTTCCATATGAACTATTGTGAATCTCTTTATCTTTTCTTGATGTTCCAATGCTTAGATATGACTTGAATGTAGTTTTAATGGTTGGTAGACTATTATCATAATTACTTAGCTCAAAAGAAGTCAGCTTATCGATTACGGCTTCAAGAGTAACAACATTGTTCAGTATACATCTTCAACACAAAATAACTCCTAAAATAAGATAGGATGGAGCGGGCAGGCGGAACAGGGAGCGGGAAAGGAGGAATTCAAATTTCAAACGTGTCTAGCAAGGGGAATGGTGGATTTGATGATGGTCCCTCGGGGGGTGATGGTCAATTGGAGGACACATGCGCAAATGAAACTCAAGGTAAGATTCCTGATGTCGAACTTGGGATAGGGGACCCAGGAGGGGGACCCATGAAGGGGCCATGTGATTAGAATAGGATGAAATCTGATGTTTTTGGAAAAGGTTGGTTAGGCCTTTTTGGCGTAAAACCTACAAGTAAGTCCTCTCTCACACCTGTGAAAATCTTATCCAAGACTGTAGAGGGAACTTTTGCTATATCCATTCCAGATCAAATAATAGATGTTAATATATCTCGAATGGCTAACTCTCTTATGGGGAGATTCCTGGGATCTCGCCCTAATATCGAGGTGGTTAGGGATTTTGTTAAAAAGAAATGGGTTTTGAAAGGCCAAGTGGAGGTGGTTTCTCTTCCCAAAGGATGCCTGGCTTTTTCCTTCTCATGTGAGGAGGATTTAAGGTTTATTCTGTGTAATGGACCTTGGATGATAAGAAAGCATTCTATGATTCTGCATAAATGGTGTCCTAATCTGGATATGCAAGAAGATCTTAATGTGTAGGTGCTAGTTTGGGTGACTCTTCCAGGCTTGCCTCTTGAGTTCTGCATGGAAGACATCTTTAAGGGCATTGCAAATGTCTTTGGGGAACTCCTTTCTATGGATCTTGTCATGGTCTCTAGAAGGTGCCTTACGTATGCTAGGATCTGTGTTGGGGTGCAACAGAGAGTGGATATGCTAGAATCTATCACTCTTGAATCCAAACTTGGATCATGGATCTAGAAGATAGAGTATGGATCAACCCCCTTTTCTTGTTTTCATTGCAAGAAAATAGGCCATTGGGCGAAACAATGCCCAAAGCAATTACCCCAAAAGAAAAAAATGAAAAAGATATGGGTAAAGAAGGTTGTGGCTGAAACGAACTCTATTCAGAGCAGTATTAATGGGAAGAAAGAAGGAAAGATGGATGGGAATGATATGCCTATTGAAGGATGTGACACTTCTCACTCAGAGACTGAACAGATAGGGGGTAGTACCAAAGTTTTAAAGGAATCCATTACTAAAAGCTCTGATGAATCCTTTGCTGAAGATATCCAGAGTAGACCTTTGGGGGAAAAAGAGGGTAATGATAACTTTGATGCTTGCCTGTTCGAAAAAGAGATGTCGGGAGGTTATGGCTTCTCACTACCCCCTCAGAGTATGGTAATCTGGCAAGATGCTCAAGTCTATCCAATTCTAGGATGCTTAGAGGATAAGATTTAGAAGATCTCTGATACTCCAGGGGGTTCCTGACAAGCAATCACCATGCCCATCTAAATCTGCTAAGTGGGGTGATGAGGTGGATATAGCGGAGGCCCTTTTGGGATCTGAAGAACCGAATGAAGAAGGATGGTCCAAAGTGGAGAAGAAAAAGACAGTTAAAAATGTTAAGAAATTTAAAGATGGAGGGCCGATGAAGCATGGTTCCTCAACCCTCAGAAGCACTAGAAGCACTAAGAATAGAGATGTGGGGGCTCCCCATGTTTCCCCAGGAAGACCATCAAACCAAAAAAAGTGAGCTTTTGAGACCAACAAGAGCTTAGCAGATGGCAGTAAAAAAACCATCTTAGAGTCTGGCCCATTCCTCAAATAATGATTTTTATCTCTTGGAATGTGAGAGGATTAAATAATCCTCATAAGCAAGCCATGGTCAAAAACATGATTAGAGACAATACGCTTGATATTGTTCTTTTACAGGAGACTAAGATGTCTAAGGATAAAGTTAAGAAAATCTAGATTTTTAGTAATGGTCTATCCCATGGAAGTGATGTGGAAGGGGCCTCTGGGGGTATTGTGACTAGCTGGAACTGTAATGTCATTACAGGGGAAGTTTTATCTTTTGGTATTAATGTGACTAACATTAGATTCTAGCACATTAAAGATGGCACCTCTTGGGTTTTGACTAATATTTATGCTCTGAATACCAAGTGGGGGAGGAAACCTTTCTGGAGAGAAGTTTCTAGTTTTAGGAGAGATTTTGCTAATGAGGGTTGGATCATTATGGGGGACTTCAATACTCCTTTGAAGGAGAATGAGAAATTTGAGGGTGGCCAACCCAATATGGACAGAAAAATTGATCTTATGGAGTTTATTGATAGTCAAGAGTTACATGACTTAGATTTGCAGGGAATTAACTATACTTGGTGTTAGTCCATTTTCCTGTACATGCAAAAATCCTGTGAAAATGGCCTTTTCTCTGCAAATGTTTTGTCATGTTGTCCTGCCATGCCTGCAAGTCATAGTTTTAATGTGTGATGAAAATCCATAATGTTTCATGGTTTGTGCTCTTAGCCCCATGCTCTTCAATGCATCACCTTGCTCCAGTCCAAATTGCAGGTGCTGAATTGCAAAATCCAAAAAGTTATTCAAGTTCTAAGGTCTGCAGGAAACAAATCTTTAAAATCTGCCACAGTGTCGAAAACCCATAGTGTTTTTAAAAATCCATGATGTTTTCGGTCTATGTGAAAACCTTCATTATTTTTGACCTTATGCCTTCCCACTTTTGTGCACTTGTCTTCTGGCATCGAAAACTCTATGTGTTTTCTGTCTTTCGCTGTGTCAAAAACTTTGTGTGTTTTCGACCTCACAGTTTCCTGTTTGCTGGCGTTCCCTAACTGTGCAAGTGCGATGGATGGTGGGTCCAGGTCTGTAGGCTCTTCTTGATTGGTTGTCGCATGGCCGCATGTTAGACTTTTCTAACATGCGATCATGCGACTGCTTGCCACCTGTCCGCGTGGGTCCCGGTTCTTCACAGTTGCTTGGTGCAGTTAATGTTCAGATAGAATCGGTGGCTGTTGCAAGTTCGCATGGTGAAGATGCATGGTGTTTATCCTTCATGCTTTTGTGACAGCTGTCAAATTTTCCTGTGTGGGCGTGCCGTGGGTCCGGGTGGGTTTGTGTGTCGAGTCTTACCGACGTGTCTTCTTCTCATTGGTTGGTTGCATCGGTGATGTGGTTTTTCTCAATGGGGCCCGGTGTTAGAGATTTAAGATCTACGATCGGCGTGTGATCACATGGAATATTCTCACCCCATGCGATCATGCACCCACCGTCCGATTGGATGCCGACAGGTTTGTTTGGTGGTCCCTCTGGTGGTGATGTGGTAGCTTGGGGTTGGCTGTCGCATGATCGCATGTCAGATTTTTTTGACATGTGATCATGCGACCGGTTGACACGTGTCCTTGGGGCTCGGTGGCAGGTGGTGTCGTGGCAGTTCTCGATTGGTCAGCATGGAGGTAGCGGTGGTGATTGCTGGTGGTTAGTCGCATGTTCGCATAGCCCATTTCCTGGCTATGCGATCATGCAACTAACATTTTTTGGAAGGCAGTGTGGTGGTGACGGAGGTAAAGGTCTGCGGGTTGTCGCATGTTCACATAGCCCATTTCCTGGCTATGCGATCATGCGAAAACTGTTGTATGTCATCATTGTGGAGTTGCGGAGTTGTGAAGGTAGTGTGGCTGAGGACCTTTCAAGGGGGTTCATGATCGACTATTGACCGTGGTCAAGAGATTACGGTCGCATGATCATAAAGGTTAGTAAGGTGCCTTGCGATCATGTGATAATGTGAACTAGGATTCCACTGGGGACTGCCGATGTGCCGCTGGCGCCATAAGGTGACCATTCAAGTTCAAATTCAAATCTCTGAGATGTTTCCAGTGATAGAGGGTACCATTTTTATGGAATTAAATGCATAAACAACCCTATTTGGTGAGAAGTGATTGGTTTGCCATTTGCAGTGTGGTCCAAGATGTCTAGTGCTCACTTGCAGAGCATGTACATTGTAGTTGTGGCTCAAGGCATGTTGTAAGGCATCCTTTTGAGCCTGGTTTTGTGATCCTTTGTACTTGCAAAGAAGACTTTCATAATTAAGGATCAGTTCAGGATTTCCTCTTTCCTAGATTGGATGTGTTTTCCGCCCCTGAATTAAATTCATGATTGTTTTTGGTTGGTTGAGGTGGGTGAAACTTTGCCCTAGCTATCCGTAGCTTGTTGCAACCTGTTTTGGGTTTCCAAGGTAGCTAGTGGTATAAATTGTCAAAATTTTGACTTTGTAAGGGTTCCAGCTTAGAATTCCTTTCTGGTTCCAGTGAACGGTCCTTTTATAGTAGATTTTCCCCTTCTCTCTGCATATAGAGTGTTCTTCTTTCCTTGCTGGTTCTGAGAACATAATGCATATTGTAAGTGATTTGTCTTATGTGCGAGAAGTTAATATATTCTTACTATTACCAAGCTATCTCCATTTGAGCTTTGAATTCATTGATCATACATTAAGGGTGTTTGATTTGTCTGCTTGTATTGCATGTGTGTTTGCAAGTGGAGTTGTCTTCGCAGAGATAACTGGTTCAGGGTTAGTGTTCATGTATGTATGGGCTGAAATATCAAGAATATGTCATGCTTGTCTTCCGATGGATGCTGGTAAATGTATTGTCTGATTCATAGGTCTCTTCTAAGGGGAGGTTTAAAATCCTTTGAATGGATAATAACATGCTTGAATGCATAGGTGGGTGTTAAGTTGAGGTTTGGTCATGGTGTGTGATTGATGTAAGGCATCAACACATTGGGTATATTATTTTCTTGTTTCATAGCTATCATTTGCAATAGGGTATTTGACTCTGTGGCCCGTTGGATAAGGCACTGGTCTATGAGAGACTTAGGGCATCTCAGGGGTCCTTTCAATCCATTCAAATCATTTCCTTTTAGTTCCACCCTTTCCCTTTCTTGTTGTTAGGACAGGTCTCTAGCTTTTAGTCTCATTCCATGCAAGTAGGGCTATTGCATGAGATTTTTTATCATCAAGGTATAGGATACCTATAGGAGATTGATTTCTATTCCACATTAATCTATTTGCAGGCCTTTGGTTTGTCATGAGGTGTCATGAGTGTGCAAATAAGGCAATACCCGCCTGAGTGATTGTGGAGATCAAAGAAGAAGGAGGATGTTCTCTATCCTCATCAATTGGACTGTTTCCTTGTCAAACTTGAGTGTCTAACCGAGATCTAAGCCCAACTATTTGATTCAAGTTTGGTCCTACAAGGAAAATATCCAACAAGATGGCGACTCCGCTAGGGAGGCCATTGGAAAGAGTCAAATACAAAAACAAAGCGTTTGCTGATAATTTTCTCACCTAGTTGTGAGTGGCAGCTCTGATTTTCTCTATTTTATCAGTGTTCCTTCTAATAAATAGTGAGTTACTTGGAGTTTTGTATTGGTTTGGAGCAGAAACAAAGAATATATTTCCTCTCCGAGGAGGTGGCAACTCTACATATCAAAGAACCTGATGGAGCTGCATGGTGAGCTCTAGATCTGCCATGTCTTCCCAGTCAACAAAGTTTTTTGCTACAAAACTTCCAGGTATTTATGATTACAATGTTTCCCTATCAAGTATTCAGTGCTAGTGTAAAGGGAAGACTGAAATAAGATGAGTGGCTCTCATCTTGTTTCATATCAAATGAATAATCAGGGGAAAAGTCAGTCTAGGCTGCTTGGTTTCCTCAAGTTGGATAGACCTTTGGACTATGTTCTTCTAGGATCCCCTCATTCTTTCCCTGGTGAGCTTTTGGGTTTGATTCCTATCTTTGATTGTCAATCTGATTCAGCAGTCAGACGTGTCCTAGCATTCTATAGATTTATTATAGAATATCAGATTCTTGATGAGGATGTTAGTATGATGTTTTTTGGGAGATCCCTCAAAGGGGTTGCATGTAATTGGTATCTAAATCTACCCCCAAAATGCATTTCTTCTTTGACTGAATTTAAGTGGTTGTTCTTAGAGGAGTTTGCTGATGATGATGAATGGAAAAGGTTGCAAAGAGACCATCAGCAAAAGGGGAATGAATGTTATATTCCAAAGCAACCCATGTCTGATGCTAAGGGTACTTCTTCTGATGAATCTTTGTCAGAGGAGTATTCAGATTGTGGCAGTGAGCAGGAATTAGAGTCAAGGTGTGCAGGATTCTCCATTCATTCAAAAATGTCTGAATGTGATTTTAGTGGTTATTCAGGTGAGGATGATGAAGGCAGTGATGCTGATGTGTCCTCATGTGAATCAGATGAGGCATGGGAGGAAGAGAGTAATGATGGAAGTGAACACTCCTTCAGTGAGGAGTATGAAGACAAGGAAGTGGTGTTTGAATGTGATATCAGTGAGTCTTCATATGGTTCTAATTTTTCTTCATGTGTTGTGAGTCTCCATGAGGTTGAGATGGGTACTAATTTTAAAGTGTTTTCTAATGCTTTATATGATGAAGAATTTAACTATCAGCCCAATTTTTGTCATGATGTTCAACATGGTGCATTGCATGGAGTTATCAATCCATTGTTTGAAGAGCATGTGGAGGTCTTAGATCTAGTTGGATCAAGGTGTTCATTTTCCACCCGTGGGTATGAATCTGACTATTCATTTGAGGCCTAGCCGGTTACACATATGGAAATGCAAAGTCAAGATATAAATGAAGCCTTTCTGCAGGCAGAATATGAGTTTTTTGTGTTTCCAATTGATGGCATACATGAATCAGTGGAGAAGAATAGGTTCTTATTTGACGGTGCTGATCTTGGACATACTGAATCTTTTCTTCATAGTGAGCAAGGAGAAGAGAGTGCAAATTTTTTTTACATGCATTATGAAGATAGTTACTTTGTTCTTCCTGATTTGCTGATTGAACATGTTGACAAGCCTATGGAGACAAATGAAAACAAAATGTATGGTGTGCCACATGAAGGAAGAAATGAGAATCATATTTTTGATAGAGGTAGGAATTAACTCGTGTTTGTTGCTGCAATTTTTTGTAAAAAATGTACACTTTGTATAGTTTTCCCTTTTCCTACTATGTGCCTTTCTTTCCTATTCCCTGTGTTTTTTGAGGTCTTTGTGCTTTTTCCAGTGGGTGGTCTAATTTTCCCAGAGATCTAAATTCTTGCCATGCCTGCAAGAGCCATGCATCCCCAACTAGAGCCACTGTTAGTCTAATTTCTTGTTCATGCAAAAATTTTGTGAAATTGACTTTTTCCCTGCAAATGTTTTGTCATGTTGTCCTACCATGCCTGCAAGTCATAGTTTTAATGTGTGATGAAAATCCATAATGTTTCATGGTTTGTGCTCTTAGCCCCATGCTCTTCAATGTATCACCTTGCTCCAGTCCAAATTGCAGGTGCTGAATTACAAAATCCAAAAAGTTATTCAAGTTCTAAGGTCTGCAGGAAACAAATCTTTAAAATCTACCACAGTGTCGAAAACCCACAGTGTTTTTGAAAATCCATGATGTTTTCAGTCTGTGTGAAAACCTTCGTTGTCTTCGACCTTATGCCTTCCCGCTTTTTTGCACTTTTCTTCTAGCATCGAAAACTCTATGTGTTTTCAGTCTTTCGCTGTGTCGAAAACTTTGTGTGTTTTTGACCTCACAGTTTCCTGTTTGCTGGTGTTCCCTAACTGCGCAAGTGCGATGGATGGTGGGTCTAGGTCTGCAGGCTCTTCCTGATTGGTTGTTGCATGGCCGCATGTCAGAATTTTTTGACATGTGATCATGCGACCGCTTGCCACCTGTCCGCGTGGGTCCCGATTCTTCGTAGTTGCTTGGTGCAATTAATGTTCAGATAGAATAGGTGGTTGTCACAAGTTCACATGGTGAAGATGCATGGTGTTTATCCTTCATGATTTTGCGACAGTCATCAAATTTTCCTATGTGGGCGTGCCGTGGGTCTGGGTGTCGAGTCTTACCGACGTGTCTTCTTCTCATTGGTTGGCTACATCAGAGATGTGGTTTTTCTCAGCGGGGCCCGGTGTCAGAGATTTAAGATCTACAGTTGGCATGTGATTGCATGAAATATTCTCACCCCATGTGATCATGTGCCCACCATCTGATTGGATGCTGATGGGTTTGTTTGGTGGTCCCGCTGGTGGTGATGTGGTAGCCTGGGGTTGGCTGTCACATGATCGCATGTCAAAGTTTTTTGACATGTGATCATGCGACCGGTTGACACATGTCCTTGGGGCTCGGTGGTAGGTGGTGTCATGGCGGTTCCCGATTGGTCAGCATGGCGGTAGTGGTGGTGATTGCTGGTGGTTAGTCGCATGTTTGCATAGCCCATTTCCTGGCTATGCGATCATGCGACTAACATTTTGTGGCAGGCAGCATGGCGGTGATGGAGGTAAAGGTCTGCGGGTTATCGCATGTTCGCATAGCCCATTTCCTGGCTATGTGATCATGTAACAACTGTTGTATGTCATCATTGCGGAGTTGCGGAGTTGTGAAGGTAGTGTGGCCAAGGACATTTCAAGGGGGTTCATGATCGACTATTGACCGTGGTCAAGAGATTATGGTTGCATGATCGCAAGGGTTAGTAAGGTGCCTTGCGATCATGCGATAATGTGAACCAGGATTCCACCGAGGACCGCCGATGTGCCACTGGCGCCATAAGGTGATCGTTCAAGTTCAAATTCAAATCTCTGAGATGTTTCCAGCGATAGAGGGTACCATTTTTATGGAATTCAATGCATAAACGACCTTGTTTGGTGAGAAGCGATTGGTTTTCCATTTGCAGTGTGGTCCAGGATGTCTAGTGCTCGTTTGCAGAGCATGTACATTGCAGTTGTGGCTCAAGGCATGTTGCAGGGCATCCTTTTGAGCCTAGTTTTGTGATCCTTTGTACTTGCAAAGAAGACTTTCATAATTAAGGATCAGTTCAAGATTTCCTCTTTCCTGGATTGATTGTGTTTCCTGCCCCTGAATTAAATTCATGATTATTTCTGGTTGGTTGAGGTGGGTGAAACTTTAGCCCTAGCTGTTCGTAGCTTGTTGCAACCTATTTTGGGTTTCCAAGGCAACTAGTGGTATAAATTGTCAAAATTTTGACTTTGTAAGGGTTCCAGCTTAGAATTCCTTTCTAGTTCCAATGAACAGTCCTTTTCCTATAGATTTTCCCCTTCTCTCTGCATATAGAGTGTTCTTCTTTCCTTGCTAGTTCTGAGAACATAATGCATATTGTAAGTGATTTGTCTTATGTGTGAGAAGTTAATATATTCTTACTGTTACCAAGCTATCTCCATTTGAGCTTTGAATTCATTGATCATACATTAAGGGTGTTTGATTTGTCTTCTTTTATTGTCTGTGTGTTTGCAAGTGGAGTTGTCTTCGCAGAGATAACTGGTTCAGGGTTAGTGTTCATGTATGTATGGGTTGAAATATCAAGAATATGTCATGCTTGTCTTCCGGTGGATGCTGGTAAATGTATTGTTTGATTCATAGGTCTCTTCTAAGGGAAGGGTTAAAATCCTTTGAATGGATAATAACATGCTTGAATGCATAGGTGGGTGTTAAGTTGAGGTTTGGTCATGGTGTGTGATTGATGTAAGGCATCAACACATTGGGTATATTATTTTCTTGTTTCATAGTCGTCATTTGCAATAGGGTATTTGACTTTGTGGCCCATTGGATAAGACACTAGTCTATGAGAGACTTAGGGCATCTCAGGGGTTCTTTCAATCCATTCAAATTATTTCCTTTCAGGTCCACCCTTTCCCTTTCTTATTGTTAGGACAGGTCTCTAGCTTTTAGTCTCATTCCATGCAAGTAGGGCTATTGCATGAGATTTTCTATCATCAGGGTACAGGATACCTATAGGAGATTGATTGCTATTCCACATTAATTTGTCTATAGGCCTTTGGTTTTTCATGAGGTTTCATGAGCGTTTAGATAAGGTAATACCCACCTGAGTGATTGTGGAGCTCAAAGAAGAAGGAGGATGTTCTCTATCCTCATCAATTGGACTGTTTCCTTGTCAAACTTGGGTGTCTAACTGAGATCTAAGCCCAACTATTTGATTCAAGTTTGGTCCTACAAGGAAAAGATCCAACACTTGGACTAACAGGAGAGAGGGAAATGAGCTTATTTAGGTTAGACTTGATAGAGCTCTTGTTAGTAGCAACTAGTTCAATCATTATTCTTGCTCCTTATCTTCTTATATCAGAGCTGGGTCTAACCACTACCCAATAACCATTAGAGCTGATTTCAATGGCCTAAAAAGGAACTTTCCTTTTCGCTTTGAGAAAATGTGGACTATCCACCCTAACCTAGAAAAATTGATTGAGGAGTGGTGGAGTATCAGGATTGAAGGAACGACAATGTTCAAAGTTGCTAAGAAAATGAAAAATGTGAAGGACAACATAAAGAAATGGAATAAAGAAAATTTTGGAAATATTTTTAACAACAAAAAGAAAATTGTTGAAGAACTAAAGGAGATCCAGGACAACATTCAGGAAAATGAGTATAGTTTTCATACAACAAATGAGGAAGATACTAAACTTATTGAGTATCATGATATCATCTCAAAAGAAGAATTCTTTTGGAGGCAAAGGTCTAGAAAGATTTTCTTAAAGGAAGGGGATAGGAATTCTAAATACTTCTTCATGACCATAATGAAACATAGAATGGGCAACAAAATCTCTAGACTGAAGGTCAATGGTACCATTAGTGAGAAGGAGGAGGATTTTAGAAGTGAGGCCAATAACTTCTTTGGAGAGCTCTTAAAGAAAGCTGAGAACCTGGATATGGAGTGCCAAGAAGAGTTGTTGGTATTCCTAGTATTTTGAATGCTGATCACAATAGAGCTATTACTGCTATACCTTCTATGGATGAGATTCAAAAGGCTGTGTTTTCCTTTGAAGGTGATAAAGCCCCGAGTCTAGATGGTTATCCTCTTTTCTTCTTTCAAAAGTATTGGAGGATTTTCAAAAATGATGTTACAAATGCTGTTAAGGAATTTTTTGGGGCAAGAAGAACCCTCAAGGAACTAAATGGCACCTTTATTGCTCTGATCCCAAAGAAAACTGGGGCTAATAGCTTGGACCAGTTCAGACCTATCAGTTTATGCAATTCAATGTATAAGATAATTTCTAAAGTCCTAACTTCCAGAATTCTTTCTTTTCTTCCTTCTTTTATCTCTGGATAGTAGAATGGGTTTGTCCTTGGAAGGCAGATCCTGGATTCTATCATCTTGGTCCATGAAAATATACACTCTCTAGCCATGTCTAAGAAGGAAGGTTTTTTACTAAAACTTGACCTGTCCAAAGCTTATGACAGGGTTGACTAGGACTTTTTGATGGCTACTCTAGAAGCTTTTGGTTTCAACAAAAGAAGTAGAGATCTAATCCACTGTTTGGTCTCCTCTGCCACCTTCTTTGTTCTTGTGAATAGATCTCCTACTCCCTTCTTCAAATCTTCTAGAGGTCTTAGGCAGGGGGACCCCCTATCTCCTATTCTTTTTTTTAATCTTGGCATAATGTTTGGGAAGACATATTGGCAAATTGGTTAACAGAGGTGAATTCAGGGGTTTGAGACCTTCTTCCAAGGACCTGATTTGTTCGCATTAGCAGTTTGTGGATGATTCCATAATAATGGGTGAAGCTTCTATTAAAAATGGAAAAATCATTAAAAAGGCCCTTGACAACTATGCTGGAGCTACGGGCTAGAGCATTAATTGGAATAAGAGCTCTTTATTCTTCATTAATGTTCCTAAAAAAAGACAAGAAAGACTAAAAAGAATTTTGGGTTGTGAGGTGGATTGTCTCCCAGGGTCCTATCTTGGCTTACCTCTATGCCTTACTCCTCTAGACTCTTTTTGGTGGGATATGATTGATAAATTTCACAAAAGTCTTGTTGGTTGGAAGGGTGCTCTTCTTAGCCAGGCTAGTAAGATTATTGTTCTCAAAGCTACCCTTCAAAGTATTCCTCTCTATGCCTTGAGCCTTTTCAAAATACCTAAGAATTTTTCTGAAAGTATAGAGAAAATCCAAAAGAACTTTCTTTGGTCCGGAGTCGAGAAAAAGAAAAGAATGGCTCTTATTTCTTGGGAGAAGGTTTGCAAACCGACAAGGAAAGGGGGTCTTGGTCTTCGCACTATTAGAAGTATAAATGAATTTCTTATGGCCAAAATCCTTTGGAGAATGTTCAAGAACTCTGGAGAATGGAGCACTATATGGAACAACAAATATAATAGGGACAGCTATGACTTCAATAATTTCTTAAACTCTGATTCTATCCAAGGTGGATCGTGTATTTGGGGCAATGCTTTAAGAAGAAAAGATATGATAAAGAAGGGAGTCAAATGGAAGGTTGGTAATGGCAAAAAAATTCTCTTTTGGGATGACACATGGCTGCTTGATAAACCCCTTAAGGAGGTACCTATTTGGAATGAATTGCTTATCCTTTGCAAACAGATTTTGGGCATACATGTGGACGACTATTGGGAGGGGACAAATGGACTGAACTGGCCAGGATTGATCCTTCTCTTAGGAGTTTGAATAACCTTTTGAATGTTGTGGTTATTATTGATGATGAGGATACCCTAATTTGGAGACATAATGCTAATGGCCTATTCTCGATCTCCTCTCTATACATGCACAACTTTGAAGATAGTCCTGAACCATGTTGGTCTAAAGCTTGGTTCAAGGGATTAAATTCTAAAATTAATGTTTTCTTTTGGATCTTATTACAAGATAAAGTTCTTACAATTGACAATCTCAGGAAAAGAGGCCTTGTTCTTACTAATAGATGTTGTCTTTGCAAAAAAGATGAGGAGAATATTAATCATATGACCATCCACTGCTCTTTTGCTAGGCAAATATGGGAAAAATTCTTTGATATGATGAATCTGGAGTGGGTGTTCCCTCAAGACATCTAGGAGTTGTTTACTTGTTGGAAGCCACTGACTAACAATAAGTTCCTAATATATTTTTGGAATTTCTTCCTTCCCTTCTTATGCTGGGGGCTTTGGAAAGAAAGGAATGATAGGATTTTTAGGAAAAAGGAGTCTAATTGGGATAGCATTTTCCACAAGATCAAGAGAGCTTTGTTGGAGAATTTGGGGTTGATTAAGATTTGTCAAGACCTGAAGGATGATTGGGAGGCAAAAGTCTATAAGAATTGGAAGTTTGAAGGAAGGAAGGTTCAAGATACCAAAAGAAGTTTGAGAAGAGAGGCTAGGTGGGATTGCCCCCCTAATGGTTGGGTTAAAGTCAATTTTGATGGTGCCTCTAAAGGCAACCCTGGAACTGCTGGCTATGGTATGATTATCAAAGATGAGTATGGGAATTGCAAAGGGTCTATGGCCATTCCTATAGGTTTTAATACCAATTAGGTGGCGGAGGCTGATGCGCCTCTTCATGGGGTGCTGTTAGCCAAAAGGAAGGGTTATACCAAAATATGGATTGAAGGGGATTCCTTAAATATTGTTAATTGCTTGAAGAATACCATGACCCCCTCATGGACCATTGCCAATGTTATTAGCAAGGCTAAAAACATTATTGAGTCCTTTGAAATGTGCATGATCACCCACGTTTTCAGGGAGGCCAACTCGATGGTTGACTGGGCAGCAAATGTGGCTTGTAAAAACCATGTGAAAATTAAGTGGAATGATGGTTTTGATCTCCCTTGTGAAGGGTCATCATTAATTAATAAGGAGCGGATGATGAGTAAGCAACACATTTTGAATGAAGGGTTTATTAATGAGTATTGAGTGTAGTAATCTGTGTGACGATGATGAAGGATAATGGGTTGATTTCAAGATAATTATTGGGATCCTTTGGCATGATTTGTGGGTTCTACAGAACATCAATAGGTTTTATTACAATTCAAAGGCTAACTTGTAGAGTGTTGGGAATTATTTGGAGAAGGGTTCTCTGTTCTCTTACACTGCTATGGGTGGCAAGAAGAGGAGGTGCGAGCCGGTGAGCTGTAGTGATTGGAAATAGAACAAGGAAATATGGAAGATTGTTGAGGATGGGGGTCTGGCGGCTTACATGGAGAGACTGCATGGAGGGAAAGTTGCTGTGACCAAAAATTTCATTAAAACCTAGAATAAGGGGAGTGTTTTGGTTGGTACGCAAAATATGGAGGTAACTAAGGAAGTGATTGCTGAAGCAACTGGCTTGATGACTGAGGGCATCAACTTCTACAGGGATAGGAAGATTTTGGACAAAGCTTTGGAGGCATTTGTGCCCACGGAGCAGGAGAGGAATCGAATGGTTAAGGTGGATAAATCATACTTTGATCCTAAGTGTATTTCCAGGCCTTGGCACCTTGTTTTATTTGTTATTATAGGCTATATTACCCTGGATGGTCATTATACTAAAATATATAACCATCATCTTATCCTTCTGAACCAATTTAGGCATGGGGTAAAAATAAACTTTCCTTTTTACTTGTTGAGTTCTCTGAATGTCTCTATCCTCCATTGGCAAAGGGACCCGGAGGGTGATCATGCCTGCCATGAAGGGCTCATGGTCCTAATCTTTGAGGTGTTGAAATCAAAGAAGGTAGAAAGACCCTGGCTTAATAGAAAAGGTCTTGAAGATTATGACATGGATGGGAAGGATTCTGAGGAGCCTTTTATGGAGGACACAGAAGAGGAAGAGGGGGACTTTGAGGAGTTTTTGGAGTCTAGCCCAAAGAAAAATAAAAAGAAAAGGAAGGTGGAGGAGTTGACCACGGATATGGATGTTGAGGATGATGAGAGAAGGGAGGAAAGTTCTAAGAAATAGGGGAAAAAAGAATGGAGCCCATCAAAAAACATACCAGAGCCAAAAAAGAGAAGAAGAAAATTGTGAAAAGGGTTGTTTTATCCTCTGATGAGGGCTCTTCCTCTCAAGAAAAGAGTAATCAGGATGACCATGTGGACACCAACCCTGCTGTGGAGGAGAGTGTGGAAACTAAAAAAAATATGTGGGTGGATGAGAATATCTTGCATGAGGTCGCTCAGGCTATGAATGACATTGGGAAAGATGGGTATGAGAAGGATAAGGTTAACATGGAGAAGGAGAATGTGGAGAGCTCTAAGGAGAAACTAGAGGAAGGGAATAAGGGTTCTAAGAATACAGAGGGAGGGAATATGGATTTTGAAAATCTAGGATGTTTGGCTTTTCTGACTACCCTCAATATTATGAAGAATGATATCACTGCGATGAAGACCCATATTCACCAGTTGCAAAAAGAGACAGAGGTTCTTAAAAGGATGCACTTGGGGGAGAAAATGATGGGCCAGATAATTGATGAGCTCACTGATATTGTCGCCAGGGCTGAGGGTCTTGTTGTTTTCAATGACAGAATTACTGCCATGGAGGTCAAATTTGAAAACAGTAACGGTATGACAAAGAAAATTGAAATTATGGAAAAGAGAATTGACAAGCTGGAGAAGACCATGGGGAATATTGTTGAGTAGAGCTATGCTATAATAAAAGCATCAAATGAGCATGTGAAGATCTTGGTGGACAAGCTCGACAATGGGAAAGGAAACCATGAGATTATGGATACTAAAAACACTAAAGATGATCAGGGCCCTAGTAGGCATACGAGGTCCAAGTTCAAGAAGATGGAGGATGGCAACAAGAATGACATGGATGATCTGAAGTTGTCTGCTGCAAACATACAGATTCTTGTTGATCAGGCAGTAGAACTGATGAAATGTGTTTAGACAACATCTTGCTGTCTTGCTTTCCTTTTGCTGTCCTTTGTCTTTTGGCTGTTCTTTTTGTTTAAAGACTAGTTTGTGCGGTGTTTTTTGGTGTTGTAGAACTTGTTCTGTTGATGCTTAAATGCCTATTCTATTCTCCTATTGTACAAGGTTTCGGGTCCTTTCAAAAATTGTTTTTATGTAATCAAAACAACATTGTTTAGTATAGATCTTAATTCATGAATAGAAAATACTCTAATAGCATATTTAGAAGAAAGAGTTCTCATAATTTTACTTCCCACTTCTTCATTAGTCAATGTTCCACCAGCACCTCTGATGGCATTAATAACTTCCTTGATCCTACTACTATATTGTGTGATATTCTCTTCACCCTTCATCCTCGTTTCATCATACTTTCCTCTTAGACTATCAACCTTAGCCTTTTGTACATGCTAATCTCCTCCATATATAAGTGTAAGCCTATCCCACATCTCTCTCAAATTAACACAGTCTTTAACATCATTGAATTCAACATCGGTGATGGAAGAAGAGATCTCTATCATAACCAATTTGTGTTCCTATTTTTCTCTCATCTGATCAACTAGCATAGGTCCAGGAGGTGATGGAGTGTAGTCATTAGTAGAAAGATTCAATGTAGATTCTCCAATCCCAGATAGATACAATCTCATCCTACTTTTTCATGTTGAGAAACTTTCCTTATTCAACTTAGGCACTTCTCCCCTATACATCTTTGGATCTTTTACTCAAGTCTTTCAAACTTGTCTTTTCATAGTACTTAGCTCTGATACCAATTGTTGGATTATGGAGGGGGGTTGAATTAGTAATCCCTGATCCCAAATACCTAAAAAAAAATCTCTGATTAACTCAATAAAATCTTTGTAAAACACACTTTACTATTTACCGAGAACAGTAAATAAATGTTAATAATCAGTAAATCAAACACACAAATCATGCATCATGTGTAACACCAGTATTTAACGTGGAAACTTAACTTTGGGAGAAACCACTATGGGAATTGTCTCCCACTAAGAAAATACTCTCCAAAAGTACGCTTGATTAAGAACCAATCTTGTTAAAGATTATACTACACATTGTTAGGTGTGACCTATTCAAGGGATTTACCTTAGATCTGTTAGGATCTTTACCCTATTAGGAGTGGCCTGGTTAGAGGGCTACAAACACTCTTTAGAATATTACCTTTATCAAGGATTTTACAATAAGACTATTAAGTCCACTCTGTTAAGAGATTTCTCTGTTACAAATGCTAGTAAGTAATAGTAAATGATTTGACTTGTAAATTTGCAACTATCTTTGCTTAATCAGATCCTTTGTGCACTCTTCTATCTTCACTTCAATTCTTCACTTTCCACTAGCATCAACACTTCATCGGATCCTGCTTTCCCACTTGAAATCTCTTTGTTCCTTCTTCACTGTATTACTCGATGACTCTTCAATTCTTTAATTTGCCAATCATTTGTTCATACAAACCCATCCTTTATATAGATAATTTTTTCCTCTTAATCTCCTTTATTACATTTTTCTTTAATCAATCTTAATTGTCCAATTCATTATACCTTGAATCTGGATCTCGGTAACATGTTTTATTTTCACCTAGGAACTTAAAATTTCTTGAAAGTTGTTCCTTCTGCTTTAACCATTCAGATCTAAGCCATAGATCTTGGTAACTAACTTTCCTTGTCATAATGATCATCCATCTCATCATAGCTAATCATTAAATGTCATTCCAATGCTTATTTAATATTTATTCCTTGCTCGGTGTCCTCCATATGTATTTTGGTTAACTTCCCTCGGTGCCTAGACCTTTCTTTTCTATTCAGTGCATTTGGTTCCTTTTCCTTTACCAAGTGACATTTCATGCTCGGTAGCCAAAACTCTTTTGCTTACCGACTTGATAAATATTCATCACCATGCTTTATTGACTTAACATAATTATATGTTAGGTAGAAAATAATTATATCGACATAATCTAATTATTGTTCGATCTGTATCAATTTCCCATTTAAGTTCTTCAACTTCACAACATCTCATTTCTTCAACTTATATCATTACTGAATGATATGGCAACATAATATAAACCAAAAATCAATTGCTTGACAACAATGACAAGACAATAACTAATCTAACCTTTCTATTATCATGTATTCATTTGATTTTGGTCGTTTTTCATCATCATCACCATCAGATAATCAATCTTCATCATTACAATTAGTTATGGTAACATGCATATGTTTTTCATTGATGTCAAATGGTGAGTATGGTTGTTAGAAATTTTCTATTTGTTTTGGGCTATATACTAAGACACTTGAATGTAAAGTTGTTCATAATGATTTTTTTTAGTGGCTAATATTTGCCAATTGGCTAATTTTTTGAATTTAAGAATTCAAATTTGGCTAATGACTCAAAATTTGAGGCAACCTAAATCACCAATATTTAAATCACCAAATAAATTTTTTTATTAAAAATTTGAACTCAAAGATTTGCCAAAATATTTAATACATGGTTTGATTCGATTCACCTAAAATTTATGAGTTATTGTAGATGTCTAAATTAATTTTCCAATAACATATGATAATTATTAGTTACTTTAGGGCTATATTACCAATATTTAGTTGTCGACATTGATTTAAAATATAATATAATGATCCTTATAATATTTCATGAGGTAAAAATGTTCCTATTTTATTTGTAATGCATATGGGGGTTAAAATTTCTTTTGAATTGTTGATCTCAATAGAAATCAATGGCCTCAAAGAAATTTTGGGTCCTATTAGAATTAAAAATATCAGTATATTTATCTCACACAATACAATGAAGGTTATTATATTATATTTTAAATAAATGGTAGCAACTAAATATTATACTTTATCCCTTAAACCCATCAATTTTTTCCACATTTAGCCCAATAATTTTCTATAAGAATTCTATTTTTTTTCAAAATAGAAGCATTTGCCATGGTGATCAATGAATTTTTTTATTATTGTTGAAATTCACAAATATTTTCTACAAAAAGATTGTGATTCAAAAATAATTGCCTATAAAAATAATACTTTTTAGAAAAATTGAGAGATTCACCAATAAATTTTTTTTTCAAAAAATGAAAGATCCACCAATATATTATATATTTTTCTAGAGGGGGCTTCTTAAAGTTGTCCATAGAACTTGTTCAGGGGATTATGTGGGGATTATGTAGTAGTTATCTCTGATAGAAATATCTTCTCGTATGTTGAAATGACAGCTTGATCAAGATTGGTATCAATACATTCATAGTTATGGAAGAGGTTTTACATTTAAGACAAATTGAGTTAATGTTTTATGAACAACAATGTTGTTCAGCTATATGTCATTTGCAAAATGGTGATGATTCATAAGATGCATTACATATTTAGTGTCATGTTCCCTTGAATTTTTAATACAAACAAGTTAGTTAAATTTTGTAACCAAGGACTTGCAATATAAGTTTATGCATCCTATCACCATGGCGACAGGAACTTTAATGATCATAATAAAAAAAATAGTCTCCAGTGTTGATAACATTAATCCCTAATGTGACTTCTATTGTCATGCCAAAAGTATATATTCAATCTCTAGCATATGCGAGTATTATGAAGTTCAAGATTTCAAACATCAACTACTAGTTGTTATGATAGGAAATCGACAGGTGGTTACCAGTTTGGTTCAGTGAATAACATATTTCGCTAACTACTCAATGAAGATTGAAAAATGATGAGGGTTGCTCAATGAAGGTTGGAATGTGCATTGAAAGATAGAACAATTATTCTGCATACAGTGATAATGTTTAAAAGAATGTAATATTTTGATTCTACAGATCACATATCGTACTTTTTATCGTTGCAGAGGTATGTTGTGATCAAGGTTTTGATGATCTCAATTGAAAAACTCCTGTTGAATGACATTTTAGTGTACTAAGAGTGTGTATGACAGATTTTTATACTCTGGTAATTATGGAGTTATAAGTGGCTTTTTAATGTTCAATTTATTGTTGCGGACAAAGAACAGTGTATTATTTAATGTCTTGTGCATTGAAAGAGAGTAATCCTCTGTACTTTTTATTATTTCCCTCTTATAGTGATGTGTAGGGAGTTAGTATTATCCTAGTCTGAGTTGGTGCCCATATTGCCAATTAGGCATAAAAATTGTAACCAGTGAGGTTTGGCCAATGAAGCCTTATAAAGTTTTTTCAAATAGTGGTTTAATTTTCTACTCAAACACTTGTGTTATGTGCCAAACATATATGACTCTTGTGTTTTGTTGATGGATATATTCCCTTAATCTTGTGTTTTTTGATTGAATGATCTATTATGATGTGATATATTTGTTTGAAGGAATTGTGATTAGGCATTCATTGATTAAATGAAGTATTTTATTGACTTTTAATTCACCCCACACCTTTCAGTGGTCTGGTGTATTCCAACAAGTGGTATCAGAGTTGTGGGTTCCTTGTAGAGGTTTAACAACCTTAAGTTGATCTTGGTAGGGAATACTTGTATTCATGGCAGAAGAAGTGTCTTCTACTGCAAAAGCACCTTTATTTGATGGCTTGGACTATTCCTTTTAGATGGTTAGAATGAAAACATATTTCATTTCCCTAAGAGTTGAAGTTTGGAGCACAATAGTGAATGGTTATATTGTTCTTGATACTATACCCACTGATGTTGTTGCTTAAAAGAAATATGAAATAAATGTTAGGACAAAACATATTATACTTTATGGCTTGACTAAAGATGTCTTTATAAAAGTTATGCATTGTATGTCTTCGCAAGAAGTCTAGGATAAGATGAATAGTATCTATTATGGAAATGATAGAGTGAAGCAAGCCAAAATAAATAAAAATATGAGAGAAAATTTTGAAGACCTAAAAATGAGCGAGGAAAAGAAAATAGCATATTAGTTTCATAGAGTTGATGAAACTGTCAATGCTATATGTGGTATAGGAGAAGAGATAAATGATAAAGATATAGTCAAAAAATTCTTAAGATCACTACCATCTAAGTATGATTCCAAAATATCTACAATAGAAGAAGCAAGGGATATAAATAAATATTTTATGGATTACTTACATGGTGCTCTCACAACTTATGAAATGAGAACATGTACTTGGAGGAGTCTTCCAATAGAGAGGCAACCTTCAAGATTGAGAAAAACAATAAAGAAACTCTTTCATACTTTGAGGACATAGACATAATAGACTCTCATCTTGCTAGAAAATTGAAAAGGGGTCAGAAAAGTATAAAGGAAAACTTCCTTTCAAATCTTTCAATTATGGAAAAATGGGGCATTTTGTTGCCAAGTGCTCTTTTGATGAACTCAATGACGATGAAGGGAGTAGTGAAAAAAAGAAGAAGAAGAATTCATTTAATGCTAGAGGAAAGTTCTTCTCTAAGAAGAAAAAGAGTTTATATGTTGATGTATCATACATATGAAGAAGAGTCCATTTTTGAAGAAGGAGAAGTCCTTTTTATGGAAATGGAGAGTTTATATGTTGATAAAAAGGTAGACATGATATAGAGAGTGACTATGAAATAGTAGAAGTGTATCTTCAGGGTGAACTACATTGCACTCTTAACAAGATCAAAATATTGATAAAGGAGGTCTGCATACAAAAAGATCAAGCCATGAGAGAAAAGGAAACCCTGACCAGTAAGGTTAAAATTGAAAAACAAAAATTGTTTGTTGAATTGAAGACATAACTTTAAAAGAGGAAAAGGATTGAAGAAGTGATCAAGGTAGAGTTGACTTGAAAATTAAATGACTGTCAAAATTTGGAGGCAGAGATTGTCATGTTAAGAAAGAAGCTTGTAAGATATGAAGGTAGCAACAAAATCAAAGTGTTTCATGTTGGTCAAAGCTCAAAGGTTTTAGAAAAGTTAATAGAAGTTTAACACACATTATCTTAATGTTTGATCACAAAAGTGTAGTCAATGGTTCAAATACAAATCATGTCAATAGCAAAAATAATGTAGATATTCATGTCAAGAGCAACAATAAAGTGTTCAAAGGATCATCAATTGTGCATGGAATATTTCTAATCAGGTTTAATCCTCATTTCTTTGGATATTGTTTCTTTTGTAATCAGTATTTATGGACACAAGATAAATGAGTGTAGATTTGTCTTGAGAAGAAGATCTAATTTTGTTGAAAAACATTCTCATGATCAATTAAATAACTTGATATGCTATAGTTGTCATATACTTGGTCATGTAGTCAAGTATTGCAGATTTAACCTTGATGGACAAAATGAGAATAATAAGAGGTACTTTAGCTCTTTAAAATCTAATGTAAAAGTGAACTAGGTAAAATCAGTTTGGAGAGAAAAGAATATAAAAATGTTGAGGATTCATTTTTTTCCAAACAACATTTTATACCAAAATGAAATAATTTTGGATGATCAACAATGGTTGTTCAAACCATGAATGTTGACAAAAAGAAGTTCACAAAACTTGAAGGTTATGGAGGTAGATTTTTTATATTTGGAGATAATACTTCTAGGTAGATCAAAGGGTTGGGAACCTTGTTGTTAGATGATAATATACCTATTCATGATGTATATTATGTAGAAGGCTTAAAACATAACCTCTTGAGTGTTAGTCAGATATGTGACAATGGTTACAATGCTTTATTCAACACTCAAGGGTGTGAGATACAAAGGAAATTAGGAGAGACAATTGCATTAGATAAGAGGACTAGAGAAAAAATTTATAATCTAAAAGACATCACAAGAAAACATAATCATAAAATATATGCCTTATGGGACAAATGGAAGAGAGTTGGTAGTGGCATATGTTGGATAACTGAGAGGGGGGTGAATCAGTTATCTTGGGTCCCTTAAAAATTTTCAACCTTAAAAACTTTTTCAGCAACTAATCTTAATAATCAGATTTAAGCATTCAATCGACCACAGTAGTATGCATATGAAAATTAAAAAAAAACATGAAAAATATTCAATCACACATTAACTCCAATATTTAACGTGGAAACCCAATTTGAGTAAAAACCACTACAGGAATTACTACCCACAAAATAATTCACTCTTCTGAAGTGAGCTCAGCTAAGAGCCAACCCTGTTAAAGGTTGCAAAACACATTTTCTAGATGTGACCCTGTTAGGGGATTTTCACCAAAGATCAACTAGATCTATCATCCTATAATGACTGGCCTTATTAGAGGACTTAGTACATTCATTAGAATGCCACCTTACAAAGGATTTAGAAATAGGACTATTAAATCCACTCTATTAAGAGATTTTTTACACAATGGTTAGAAAGTAACAATGAAATGACCTGATAAAATATGCAACTACCTTTACTTTTTCAGATCTCCTTTCTGCTCATTTTTCTTCTTCAAAATATTTTTTCTGGTTGATCAACACTCACTTTTCATCTCATCACTTTCCTTCACTTGATTCACACTTTTCTTCAACTCTGTTATGCTCGGTGTACCCTTATGTACTTATTCGGCTACCTGCACTGGCTATCAACAAATCGATAATATTACCATCTTGATCATCCTTTATATAGATAATTTTTTCCACTTAATCCTATTCATTAGGGATTCCTTGAATTAATCTCATCCATTTGATCAAATCTCAATCCAAATTCAATGTATATATAGCTCGGTAACATGTTTTATGAATATTGCCAATTGTATCTTCACCTTGGAACTTGAAATTTTCTTAGATCTCAAACCAATCATTAAATCTTTACCATTTATCTATACCTAATGTTTTTTATCCATTGATTTCATTAATTGACTTTGTTCCTTCCTTAGAATCTTCTAGATCAATCCAAATTCTCACTCGATGTCATCTTTTAATTGATTTCTTGTTTAACCGACCAACTTTATCTTCTCAGTTAAGTCTACCTTCTTGGTTATCATTTACTCAATTAACATCTTCCTCTGTTATCAACTTCTCGGTTAACTGTAATTGACCAATATCTTTACTTACCGACAACCATTTCCATCTTGGTAGCACACATTGGTTCCTTGTCTTTTCATTTCACAACTTCAATCCTTTATTACCGACAAATATAAATAACTTGTGCATCATTCCAACACTTCATCAAATCATGTAAAATAATCAAATAAATATTACCTTGTCAAAGATTGATTCATCAATTGCCTATTTAAGCTCACATACTTGACATCACTTGTCAATTTCATCTTCTATCTTTACCAACCATTTCTTTACTCGACACCATATATTTAAGATTGATATGGAAACTTGCATAAATTAGTAAGTCAACAGGCTTGACATCAATGACAACATAACAACTGATCCAATACTTCTACATACCTTTCATTTCTCGGTTACTAACCTTGTTCATTATCATCATCAGTTTGGGTATCAATATCAATTGAGGTAACAATCTCTCCCTTTGGCATTGATGGAAACACATTTTATATATCTCATGTAACACATCTCACATTTGAAATATACCATGTCCAATACCAGTAATCTTCATTCTTCAACTTTATTCTATTCTTTCTTCATTTTCTTCATTCTCTCTTTATTTATCCTCCTTTCTTCTTACATAGTCATCTCTCCTCATTAATATCTCTCCCTCATTAATATCTTTCCCCCATTAATATCTCTCCCATTTGACAACAATGCCAAAGGTACTTGCAAAACCTTAATCTGAAACTAATTGTCCTTGTAATTGTACATTGTACCTTGCTTGTACCAATTACTTTTGTTTCCTCATATCTTTCTCATAGGGTGATCCCACGAAGTTGTGTCCCACTTTTAGGGATGAACAAAATCGCAAAGCCAAGGAAAAATAAAATTTTTGTGCCTTCGTATGGAGTAGATACTTCATGTGAAGCCCCTCTTCACACGAAGACCCCTACGAGGGAGGCTTCATGCGAAGAGGGGCTTCGCACGAAGCCCCTTTTGACCGGATTTTTTATAAATTTTTGGCATTTTATGTTTTTCCACATCATTTTAACTGACACTATTTGCGGACCCTGGGCCTTGGAGTGAAGTACCTCAGCACGCCAGCATGCCAGCACCTCCCGAGCTTCGTCAACGTCTTCAGTTTCCTAGCAATATCAAGTACATGCATTTTTCTCATTTTTTATTGTAAATAATATGTTTTGTATTTATTTTAGAAAGTTATTTGTTTTAAATAATTTTTTATTTGTAGAAATGTTAGAAATTTGTAGTTAAATATTATCTAATATGTTAGAAATTAATAGTAGAATGTTAGAAAATCATAATTAAATATTAGAAAATGATAGAAATATTAAAAATTGTAGTATAAATGTTAGAATATGTTAGAAAATCGTAGTAGTTTGTTAGCCCCTGTTAGAAAATATTTACAAAACATTAGAAACTATAGTAGAAATGTTAGAAAATGTTAGAAAACATTAAGATTAAAGTTAGAAAATGTTAAATTTTAAGTTTAAAGTTAGAAATGTTAGAAAATGTTAAATTTTAAGTTTAAAGTTGTAAATATTAGGAATCTCTCTCTCTCACATGTACACACATTTTTAGTAAATATTAAAGTTAGTTATTTGTTTTAAATAATTTTTAGTTTGTAAAAATCTTAGAAAATTGTAGTTAAATTTTTGAAAATGATCTAGTAGTATGTTAGAAAATGTTAAAAAATTATAGTACAGTAAGTTTCTAGGACCCTTATTCCTCTCTTACGAAATATTAAGACACTTAGGATCCCTTAGGAATCTCAAGATCTTATAATACATATTAGGACGTCCTATGACCCATTGATGTACATGTTAGGTTCCATTAATACATAGAAGGACTCATTGTTTCCCTCAAGGCTCCTTAAGACATTCTAGGATGAATTAATGTAACCTATGATCTCTTAGGACCTATTATGAGGCCTACAACCCCTTAAAACATTCTAGGACCACTACATATCACTTAAGACATCTTACTTGACACATAGGAACCCTTAGAACTCATACAAGCCATTATTATATCTTAAAATGTCCTAGGACACATTCATCTATCTTAGCTTCTGTTAATACATATGTGAACCCATCGTTGCCCGCAAAAACCCTTAAGACATACTAGTATCAATTAATGTAACCTAAGATCCCTTAGACTTCTTATCGCATCTATGACCCATTAACATTGTTGGGCCATTATACATCCCTTACGAAATTTTAAGACATATGACCCATCCAGATCATCAAGACCCATTAACATATCTTAGGTTGTCTTAGGACACATTTATGTGTCTTAGATTCAATTAATATCATACAAGGATCCACTAATGAAATGTAGGACCCCTTAGGACCTCTTATGTTACCCCTGATCCCTTAAGACACTCTACCTGACCCTTATCCATCCCTTACATTATCTTAAGACACATCTAGGATTCATTGTTACCCACGACCCCTTAAGACAGTCTAGGACCACTTATATTTCACCTACGACCCATTAACATTTTAGGATTCTTATCTGGATCCTTTAAGACCTCTTATATTACATACGGCCCCTTAAGACACTCTAGGAACCTTATCTATACCTTAGTGTGTGTGCGAATTTTGTACCTAGCTGTAGACACAACACTTTAGTAAAATATTAGAGGTTAGCAAAATCAAAATCTGCAAGTAATTGAAACTATGCTAACCAGGTGATTTACTGCCTTCTAGAAGGTGTGAGTATGATGTTCTTAGATTGAAATTGAGATCAGTGACAATGCAACACCTAAACGAAAGATTTGAATGCAAAATATGAAAGACTATGTGAATGCAGATTATTCTATATTTTTGTATTTTCTATGCAATATTAATGAAAAACTGTATGATTCTAAGCTAAATGAATGCAAATGAAATTTAATGAAGATTTAATCTAAGAATTATATGAATGAATATGAATGTAAAGCTATGATATGAAAACTATGCAATTATGACCAACAATTAAAGATCTCACAAATTGCCTGTCGCAAGTGCTCAATCCTTCATTCGCCAATTCGTCAGAGTAATTGTGCAAATTTGAGTGTTGATAATTATGAAGAGCCGAGCCTTGTTTTTATAGAAATCCAAGGCTTTGAGGATGTAGGAGAAAATCCATAAATCACTCTTGATAAACTCAGGTTGATTTTTGAGTTATCAGGAAATTAAGAATAATTAACTCCCATAAATCATGCAAAAGCAAGGTTTAACTCAAAATAGAGTTTTAGATCAAATTTCAACTCATCATCAGATGTTGAGTTTCAATTTTAAAATTGATTGTTAATTTATAGTTGCCTTCTTTTCTGATTGTACATGATTTAATTATAAATTAATTAAAAAACAAAGTGATTTATTCTCAACTTAACAGATTTTTGAATTAAAATAATTGATTTATGGTTTAATCAATTATTAAATCAATCTTTATCCCAAAACTGTATTATTAAATATTGACAATTGAAATGAATTAATTAAATAAGAATTTAATCAATTAGTCATAAGATTTTAGATTTATTGTCAAAATTAAATAATATAATTTAGGAATAATTTAATTAAATCCAATTAAACAATTAAGTGACAGTATTAAATTTAATTAATTAAATATTCAGAATATTCAATTAGTCAAACTTTAGGATAAATATGATTTATCACCAAATAATCATTAAATTAAAGATAATTAAAATAATTAGGAATATTCAAGGAATATTTCCCAATTCAAAATTTAAGATAAAATCAATTAGGATTCGATAATGTGCAGATGTGCCTTAGGTTAGGACTTTGATGTCGATTTCATTTGATTTGTTGATGTAGAAGGTTAATGAACTTATAGCCCATTTTTGGGGTATTACACTTAGGACCTCTTATGTTACCCACAACCCCTTAAGACACTCTAGGACCACTTATTGCACCTACGACTCATTAACATTCTAGGACTCTTATCTAGATCCCTTATGAAATCTTAAAACAAATATGAAACCTTAGGACCCCCAAGATCCATTAAAGAATCTTAGGATGTCCTAGGACCACTTAGACCACTTATCACATCTACGACCCATTAATATTATTGGACCATTATACATCCCTTACGATATTTTAAGACATATATGACCTATTCGGATCCTAAAGACCCATTAACATATCTTAGGTTGTCCTATGGCACATTTATGTATCTTAGATTCAATTAATACATACGAGGATCCACTAATGTAACCTAGGACCCCTTAGGACCTTTTATGTTACCCACGACCCCTTAAGACACTCCATGACTCTTATCTATACCTTAGGACCTCTTATGTTACCCACGACCCCTTAAGACACTCTAGGACCCTTATCTATAGCTTATGACATCTTATCTAGATCCCATATGAAATCTTAAAACAAATATGAAACCTTAGGACCCCCAAGACCCATTAAAGAATCTTAGGATGTCCTAGGACCACTTAGACCACTTATCACATCTACCACTTATGTTACCCACGACCCCTTAAGACACTCTAGGACCTTTATCTATAGCTTATGACATCTTATGTTACCCACGACTCCTTAAGACACTCTAGGACCACTTATGTTACCCACGACCCCTTAAGACCTAATAAGACCTCTTATGTTATCTATGACCCTTTAAGACCTAATTAGTACATTTAGGACCCTTAAGACCTAATAAGACCACTTATGTTACCCACGACCCCTTAAGACCTAATAAGACCTCTTATGTTATCTACGACCCCTTAAGACCTAATTAGTACATCTCAGGACCCTTAAGACCTAATAAGACCACTTATGTTACCCACAACCCCTTAAGACACTCTAGGACCTTTATCTATAGCTTATGACATCTTATGTTTCCCACGACTCCTTAAGACACTCTAGGACCACTTATGTTACCCATGACCCCTTATGTACACACATTTTTATTAAATATTAAAGTTAGTCCTATGACCCATTGATGTGCATGTTAGGTTTCATTAATACATACTAGGATGTCCTATGACCCATTGATGTCTTATCTATACCTTAGGACCACTTATGTTATCTAGGACCCCTTAAGACACTCTAGGACCACTTATGTTACCCATGACCCCTTAAGATAGTCTAGGACCACTTATATTACCCACGATCCCTTAAGACACTCTATGACTCTTATCTATATGTTAAGACCTAATTAGACTCAATTAGAACCAATTATGACCTAATTAGAACCACTTGAGACACTCTAGGACCACTTATGTTACCCACAACCCCTTAAGACCTAATAAGACCTCTTATGTTATTTACGGCCCCTTAAGACCTGATTAGTACATCTTAGGACCCTTAAGACCTAATAAGACCCCTTATGTTACCCACGACCCCTTAAGACACTCTAGGACCTTTATCTATAGCTTATGACATCTTATATTACCCACGACTCCTTAAGACACTCTAGGACCACTTATGTGACCTAATAAGACCTATAATTTTATATATTTAGATATTTGTTTCCATTTTACATGTAGTTATAACATGTAATCAAGTACTTAATTATTAACACTTAGCTTTCACATGTTATGTATCTAGATGGCCGCTCAGGATGCACCTCAAATTCCTGATATGCATACTAATTTTTATATGGCTGATACGGAGATAGCTTGACGTTGAGAGTCTATCCGTAGGTCTGCAGCGGATGGTATATATAGAGATATGTGTGCTACTATATTGAGTAGTTTGGAGACTATGACTGGTAGATTGAGGTCTCACTCCTCCTTCATGCCTCAAGTAGTTGAGGCCATTTTTTGAGAGTTGAGGGAGGAGGTCTCGGGTGATGTTTCCTTGGTGATGGTTCAGAGCCTTGTCCCCAAGGAAACCATCAAATGAGAGGTTTTCCCATATTATGAGGGGAAGACAGTGGTGAGGGCATATTAGGTCACATGGTGTGTGATACCTCAGATTGCATGTATGATTTACCCTCGACATCTTGTAGCACATAGTTGTTATCCAAATAATGACCAGATTCCACTATATTTTGCACAACAGTTGTATGCTGAGTTCCGTTTGGGACTCAAGGTCAACTATTTAGATTTCCCATCATATTATGGTTAGGGGCAAGGTAGGGTTGCAGACCGCAATTAGTATCGTAGGGCTGATCGAGTTGTGCAGCCTCATAGATAGCTAGTTGGGGAGAGGACTTTGATAGTGGCACTGGTGATGGCTGCTACTGCAGATAGAGTCATCATTGCTTCTCAGAGGGGAGTTGTCAATAATATAGGATAGATTGCTTCTACAGCCACATCCATCACTTTAGATTCAATGGGTAGATACATTTTGACTAGATCGAGTAGAGCTAAATCATCTTCTGAGGCTTCGTCTAGTACACTATTGCAGGTGTGAGTGAGGAGACATATAGAGCTGTAGGTCTTCCTGTACCTGGAGAGATACAAGAACTGTCAGGTCATCAGAGTACTTTAGATATGGCCCTTTACTTTTTGGAGGATCTCCTGCAGGCCTATTCTCATACTGTCGACACACACATGATCCCCATACATTCAATCAAGGATTTCATTGCACTTACACAGGGTCCTGTAGTTCCATTGACACATAACGCACCATCTACTAGTAAGGCATAGCATAGTGCAGAGCGTCATGCACCCACAAATCACTCTACAGCTGCAGAGCCAAGTATATAGATTGGAGATGTACGCATCACCACTGAGGGCCTAGATGCTTTTGATGAGCAGTTGCGTGCGCTGGGTCAGGTAGATGTTGGCACTAATGGCAGGTCATTTATGGATATGTTATTGCATCCAAATGGTTCATGTTCTACATCACTCCCCTCCCAGCTAGTGTCACCCCTACACTCCTCATTACTATAGAGGTTCGAGACCTTAGGTGGTGTGGGTGATGTAGTATTAGTTGATGATACGATGGTGTAGCGTACTGATGATCCTCTTGCTCCTGAGACTCAGGTACATATAATTTATTTTTTCTTTTTTATTAGGAGTTTTAGTGAACAATTAATTGTAGGTCACATGTGTATTGATGTTTGTTCAATGTATAATATTTTGTAGGCACAGTTAGTAGAGCATGTTACCTCTAGTGTGGGCTCAGAGCATCTTCCACATGATGTGACACCTACTAGTGGTCAGGTAAGTTTTAGATATTTGTATGTTTAAGCATGCATATGTACACATGTATTTATATATTTCAAGTACTTTACATAATATATCTACTATGCACATGTATATAACCAACTGTTGTACACTAAATTTGTAGGGGTCAGTCATTGCTTTATAGCCAGATGATGCTTTTCATAGGAGTGATTCAGTAGATGTGACACCTAGTAGTGGTTAGGTAAGTTTTTAAAATATGTAAGTGTAATCATCTAAAAATGGTCATCTAGACTATTAGCCCCTTTTGCTAAATCATCAATTGCTTATTCTTGATCAAATCCTATTTTTATCATTTATTCGATTATTTTCTATGGGCTAACCATCTTATCCTAAGTCTTTATTTAATTAAAAAGAGTTTCCTCCTCTTTTAATTAAATAAAAAGCCCCCTACTTTTCCTCTTATCCTAAGTTGCACAAATAAAGTATTATTCTTATTTTTTTTAAAAGAAGAAAAGCACTTTTTGTCTCATATGGACACAAAAGTCAACTCTTATTTTCTCATTGGAAGATATTTGTGCACATGGATTTCTCCTCTTTGATTCTCCACCATTGATTAAATCTTTTTCCTCTTAATCTCCATGGTCCATTCTTTCTCATTTCCTTTAAAAGGAGAGCTCTTTTCTTCATTCTAGATCCCCAATCTTTTATGCTAATGTTATGCTGCAGGTTTTCTAGGTCACTTTGGAGCTTTTTTAAGATTTGGAGCATTCTTGGCTTTTGCATCTACATGTTATCATAGTTTCATTTCTTGCATTATCATGGCATTCATAGCTTCATACTTAGCTTAGTTTCCTTTGTGCTTTAGATTAATTCATCTAGCTTAATTAGGAGGCTTTGTAATACTTGTTCTTTTATTTCCATAGTTTAGCTTGCATATTCATCTTAATCTAGCTTGCATTGCATTTCATTTGATTCTTGAGGATATTGGCATTCTTGCCCTTGTCTTCATTTGAATCTCTCATTGCCTAGGGAGCTATGGATCAATTTTTGAGACCTCATTCTTGAGTGTTCTTGATTGTAATGATTCATAGAAGTGCACTATTTAGAGTACACAGTAAGTTTAAACATGCATTTATAATATTTTAATTATTTTAGATTATTATCATATATACATGCATTTATATTCGTAGGGATCAGCTATTGTCTCACAGCCAGAGGATGCTCGTGGCAGTCGCTCAGAGGGTCGCTCTATTCGCATGCGCCTAGATGACTCCCTAGTTTAGGACATGTTGAACATATATTTTATTTGAGACTCAGTTTATGATTCAAGACATATATTTGATTAGAAACATATATATTTGATTAGATGTACTTATATTTGATTCAAGACATATATTTGATAAGAGACACATTTATTTGATTAGAGACGTATATTTGATTAGATGATATGATTTGATTTGATTTGATTTGATGATATATGATTTGATTACATTTGATTTGATTTGATGATTTGATTAGATGGTTTTATTTTATTAGATGATATGATTTGATATTATTTGATTAGATGATTTGATTAGAGAATTTTATTTGATGATATATGATTTGATTAGATGGTTTTATTCGATTAGATGATATGATTTTATTTGATTTGAATAGATGATTTTATTTGATGATATATAATTTCATTAGATGGTTTTATTTGATTAGATGATATGATTTGTTTAGATATGATAAGTAACACATGTCATAAGTAATATAACTAATTTCATCATTTTTTAGTGTCTTAAGGGGAGGTCTTAAGGGGATCTAGAATTAATATCATAAAAGAAAACTAGTTAATACATGTAACTAGTGAATAATAACTATTCTAACTAATTCTAGAACTAACTGTTATACACTGAATTTGCACCTCTGATCTCAAGCTCTCGTAGTCTTGATAATCCAGTATAACATGGGAATCATCTCAAGGTTGTGGGACTTTTTGCTAACCAAGATGAGACCTCCAGATTCTAGGTTGGTTCCTCTTGGATTATCACCCTGATTTGCTTCTTAACAGGAAAGTAAATTCTTTTGAGGGAAAGGGATAGAAGGAATGCATGGAATGTAAATGACAGAAAGCAAATCTACCTACTAGGTGATGCACCAAAACTAGGATATGAATCTCAGTACAGAGGGATGAAACCAGTGAAAGGCTTAGGTCTAGGAGATCATAGCTCTCTGAATAGGCTTGCATAAATATTTCATAAGAAGGTCCAAAATAGAAAGAGGCTATTTCAAGAAAAGATGGTTTTCACAAACAATAGCATTACTAAAAATTCAGGGAGCACAATTTATGACCTGCAAACAACATCCGCTTCTACAACCAGGCATAGGAATGAGACATGATTGTTAAGGGGTTAAAGTATACCTATAGAGACATTCACATCCAATCACCCACAACAATGCATGAAATTGTAGAAAAAGAGAAGGACCAAGAACCCTAAGCTATCACTGAGAAACATGTAAAAATATTGAAAACCATTAAGAGATAACTCACATAAGAAGAAATAGAGACAGGAGAAATGTCATAAAATATCTACAGTATCTGAACAATCAATGGGAATTTTACAATTGCAAAAAGTTAAGGGGTAGAAAGAATGCCTTCAATAACCTTTGGGAAAGAAACTTTCCTTTTTTTTTACAATTGCCAGATTCTGTGCACCATGGGCTCCAAAAAATTTTATATACAACCTCAACTGCACGCAGGCAGGAGTCAAAAGAAAACTAACCAGGGTTATAAGATTTACAATTTAATATCAAACCCTAGGTCGATCAAATCTGATCATGAAAGATATCTCTGTAACATTAAAAATAATCAGATATTTTTTCCCTGTGTGCCCATGCCTATACTGATCCTACCTGCAGAGACAAGAAAATGACCCCTGACCATCTAACCCACCTATAATTCCACTAAGTCATTAAGGCTCCAAATTTGATCCTTGCAAGAATTTGAATTTAAAATACAGATGGCACCAGCTCTTTAATGCCTTTTTTTTTTGGTGCAAGAACACCACACTGTATCTCAGGAATAGAAATCAACATGCGACGGCCACCAAGATCTCCATCGTCATCTTTGCAAACTTCCACCACCTTGAAATAACACTAGTCGCATGATCGCATGAGCTAAAAAAGCCTCATGCGATCATGCGACAAGCTTCGCTGAAAACTTGCCTCTGCCATGCAAGACACCTCGGGCCAACAAGACCGCCTAAAAACTTAACCCCGGCTCCACCTTGGGTTCATCCTCTCTTTAGTCGCAAAGTCCCGCAATGTCTTCATTAACCTCGGGTCTATTCAACGACCACCCAAAACATGCTAACCGCACAACCGCGGTCTTACCAAGTCTGGAGGCCTGCTAAATCATATCCGCCAGCTCGGCAAACAAAGAAACCTTGCTACGGACACCGCCAAGTTAGAAGGAAAAGAATGGCCTCCACTAAACCTCTACCAAAAAAGTCCAGCCCCACAAAAAAAATGTGCCACTTTTGAAAAAGTCAACGGTTGCATGATCGCATGAGCCTGAAAGGCTTCATGCGATCATGCGACAACCCTTAGAAAATGCACCTCCGCTTGCCACACAAGATGCATGACCCCGCCAAAACATCACATCTGTCAAACTTCGCCACGTGGCCCAACAGGAGCCGAACACCTTAGCTGGACCCACAACCACAACACCTAGAAGAACCAAAGAATCCAATGGCGGTCGCATGATCACATGGGATCAGAAGATCCCATGTTAACACGTGACAGCTGTTAGATCTGGCTTTGTCGACCGCTAAGAAATGGACACATCACTATCCCGGGACCCATCGGTAAGCTGCAAGCTCATTGACCGCTGACAATTTTTCACACGGTTGCATGGGCTTGGAAGAGCCCATGCGATCATGCAACCAACTACATGAGGTTACCCGATAACCGCTGGCAGCACCACCAAAAATTGGACACATCACCACCTAAACCCGTCACTTGCCCCTTGTCGCATGGTCATATGCGGTTAGGAAGCCGCATGTGATCATGCAACCGACATGAAACTGTTATGCCGACCGCAAGATGCTAACCCCCGCTAGACTGTTGACAGTTTGTCGCATGGTCGCATGGGCTCGAAAGAGCCCATGCAATCATGCGACCAACTGTAGGAAGTTAGCCACTGACCGCCACTAAAGATTGACCGCTGATCACCAATACCGCATCAACGATTGTCACATGATCTCATGGGATCGAAAGATCCCATGTGATCATGTGACAGTCATCAGATCTTCTGCACTGGCATGGCTTTTGAAGAACTGGGACCCGACTGTTGGAGTTGCGCACTTAGGGTTGAAAACATAGACAGTGGTAAAAAACACAGAGGGTTTTCGAGCGAAGGCTGAAAACACACAAAGCTTCTCAGAGCGGGGGTCAAAAACACACTGGGTTTTCAGACCAAAAGGCAGAAACATCCTGAGCTTGCAGAGAGGACGTCGAAAACACACTAGGTTTTCGACACTTGAGCATTTCATTGGAAAATAGGACTGTGGCCGAAAATGAACGAGAAGAAAAATTGGGCAACATTTTGGTGACCTGTGCAGGATGTCAGCCTACTAGACATTGGACCAGTTTCCTTAAAGCAATCCATTGGGCATAGGAGTCATTTAAGCACAAAACTGGCAGGGACAAAAATTGAACAGGGAAGACAAACTATGCACGAGCACTTCTTAGAAAGCAGGAAACTACTCTAGGAAAACAAGAAACACCTATCCTAGACTAACCAGTATAGAAACTTAGTTAAACGAAACCATTGACTGGTTGTGGAAAATAGCTTCGCATCCTTCTCAGCTTACAATAATCCACATGTTCCTGGAGAGCTATTAAAAGATAAATACAAGACACATGCAAAATCACCTGCTCGAACAAAGATCTGGCTGATATAGATTTTGCTCACTTGGTCAAGCTAATCGTAGGCACCATCATTCTGAGGAGAAACATCAAGCAGTGAGGAGACTTTACTTACTTGGTCAATGGGGGCAATAAGAAGATCTGGTTCATTTTTAGCCTCAACTCCTGATGGAAAACCACATTCGGATGGTGGCATGATTTGTACTCCTTTGATAACCTCCATCCTAGCCAAATATATGATAGGGCAACCATGAGAGATGCTAGACCTGGAGCTCTCCTTGAAAAACTTAGGCTCTTGAGAGATTACTTTAGTCTGATTGACCTCTTTCTTATGCTGATCGGAAATGACTATCTCCTGTAGATGTCAGGTGTTCTCTAGAAGTGTGGGCTTGTCATCAAGATGCAAGCAAAAGTACTCCATCTTGTCCCAAAATTGATCTTCCTCTTCTTCTTCTAGACTCTTTTGTAGGAGAAGTATACTACTGTCAGCATAATCATGATTTTTGGGGGACTTATTTATCTTAGCTTGTTCAGAGAGAGCCACCTTTAGATCAACAATCTTCTGCTCTATGCTCTCCTTTTCTTCTTCAAGTTGAGAACATTTCTCAATCTGCATCTGATAGCCTCTTTTATATTTTTCAGCTGCAGAAGCCAAGAATCTCATATTTTGTTTGAGGTCCTGCAGCTCTCTCTCATGAAACTCCTCATGAGCTCTCAGTTCCTTTTCTTTCTCCATCTAAAAATCGTTGCCTCTATCAAACATGGCCTCCATCAAAATTTTATGTTCTTGAACCACCTTTTCACAATTATTCTTATGAATTTTCAACTCCTCATAAGCATCCTTCTGAGCTGCTAATGTTTTTTGAAAATCTTCCTCTTTCTTAGCCATAACAGCACTAACCTTAATCAAGTTTTCCTTGTAAACTTTGTGTAGTGTTGCCAGGTTGCTTGTAAGGGTTGCTTGACTTTTTTGTTGTCCTGTAATGACTTCTTCACACTACTTCCATCTAGCATCAAACTGCTCCTTTGCTTGTGTCCGCATATGCCTTTTCTATGTTTCTAGCACCTCCTCATAGTGTTTCTTTTGCGCTTCCAGCCCCTCAGCAAGCTTGGCTTCATTTCTTTTGTATTGTTCTACTAGATACCTTCTGTAACCTTGATCCTGCTGAGCCAAAGCCTGTTGTTGTTGGATCTGGGCATGATGAGCATGCTCTTTTAGGGAAAGCATCTCCCCTTGAGGCTGCTAGTATGAGTATTGGTGCTGCCATGATACTGGAAATTGGGTGGGTGGGGGGAAAGCATGAGATGACTGCTGCTGGCCTCCATGAAATGAAGGGATACCCTCATGAAAAGAAGGATGGTAATCCATCCTAGGTGCTGAATCTGCTTGAAACCAGTAGATGTGAACTTGGAGTCACCAGATATGCCAAATAATGACCTCTCAAAGGTCTGCAACTTGTTGGAAGCATATCAGAACTAGCAAGAATCATGAAACTATGACCTCTTGTCCCACCGGGCATGCCAGAAATGTTATACACTAAATTTGCACCTCTGATCTCAAGCTCTCATAGTCTTGATAATCCAGTATAACATGGAAATCATCTCAAGGTTGTGGGACCTTTTGCTAACCGAGATGAGACCTCCAAATTCTAGGCTGGTTCCTCTTGGATTATCACCCTGATTTGCTTCTTAACAGGAAAGTAAATTCTTTTGAGGGAAAGGGATAGAAGGAATGCATGGAATGTAAATGACAGAAAGCAAATCTACCTACTAGGTGATGCACCAAAACTAGGATATGAATCTTAGTATAGAGGGATGAAACCAGTGAAAGGCTTAGGTCTAGGAGATCACAGCTCTCTGAATAGGCTTGCATAAATATTTCATAAGAAGGTCCAAAATAGAAAGAGGCTATTTCAAGAAAAGATGGTTTTCACAAACAATAGCATTACTGAAAATTTAGGGGGCACAATTTATGACCTACAAACAACATCCGCTTCTACAACCAGGCATAGGAATGAGACATGATTGTTAAGGGGTTAAAGTATACCCACAGAGACATTCACATCCAATCACCCACAACAATGCACGAAATTGCAGAAAAAGAGAAGGACCAAGAACCCTAAGCTATCACTGAGAAACATGTAAAAATATTGAAAACCATTAAGAGATATCTCACATAAGAAGAAATAGAGATAGGAGAAATGTCATAAAATATCTGCAGTATCTGAACAATCAATGGGAATTTTACAATTGCAAAAAGTTAAGGGGCAAAAAGAATGCCTTCAATAACCTTTGGGAAAGAAACTTTCCTTTTTTTTTTACAATTGCCAGATTCTGCGCACCACGGGCTCCAAAAAATGTTATATACAACCTCAACTGCACGCAGGTAGGAGTCAAAAGAAAACTAACTAGGGTTACAAGATTTACAATTTAATATCAAACCCTAGGTCGATCAAATCCGATCATGAAAGATATCTCTGCAACATTAAAACTGATTAGATATTTTTTCCCTGTGTGCCCATGCCTATACTGATCCTGCCTGCAAAGACAAGAAAATGACCCTTGACTATCTAACCCACCTATAATTCCACTAAGTCATTAAGGCTCCAAATCTGATCCTTGCAAGAATTTGAATTTAAAATACAGATGGCGCCAGCTCTTTAATGCCTTTTTTTTTTTGGTGCAAGAACACCACACTGTATCTCAAGAACAGAAATCAACACACGACGGCCACCCAGATCTCCATCGTCATCTTTGCAAACTTCCACCGCCTTGAAATAACATTGGTCGCATGATTGCATGAGCTAAAAAAGCCTCATGCGATCATGCGACAAGCTTTGCTGAAAACTTGCCTCTGCCACGCAAGACACCTCAGGCCCGCAAGACCACCTGCAAACTTAACCCCGACTCCACCTTGGGTTCATCCTCTCTTTAGTCGCAAAGTCACGCAATGTCTTCCTTAACCCCGGGTCTATTCAATGACCACACGAAACATGCGAACTGCGCAACCGCGCTCTTGCCAAGTCTGGAGGCCTACTAAATCATATCCGCCAGCTCGGCGAACAAAGAAACCTTTCTATGGACACCGCCAAGTTAGAAGGAAAAGAATGGCCTCCGCTAAACCTCCACCAACAAAGTCCGGCCCCACAAAAAAAATGCGCTACTTTTGAAAAAGTCAATGATTGCGTGATCGCATGAGCCCAAAAGGCTTCATGCGATCATGTGAAAACCCTTAGAAAATCTACCTCCGTTTGCCACACAAGATGCATGACCCCGCCAAAACATCACATCTGTCGAACTCCACCACATGGCCCAACAAGAGCCAAACACCTTGGCTGGACCCATGACCACAACCCCCAGAAGCATCAAAGAATCCAACAGTGGTCGCATGATCACATGGGATCGGAAGATCCCATGGGAACACACGACAGCTGTTGGATCTCGCTCTGCCGACCGCTAAGAAACAGACACATCACTGTCCCAGGACCAACCGGCAAGCTGCAAGCTCGTTGACCGCTGACGGTTTGTCGCACGGTCGCATGGATTCGGAAGAGCCCATGCGATCATGCGACCAACTGCATGAGGTTACCTGATAACCGTTGGCGGTGCCACTGAAAACTGGACATGTCACCACCCAAACCCACTGCTTGCCACTTGTCGCATGGTCGCATGCGGTTAGGAAGCCGCATGCGATCATGCGACCAGTACGAAATTGTTATGCTGATCGCAAGTTGCTAACCCCTGCTGGACCGTTGACGGTTTGTCGCATGGTCACATGGGCTTGGAAGAGCCCATGCGATCATGCAACCAACCATAGGAGGTTAGCCACTGACCGCCACCGAAGATTGACCACCAATCACCGATACCACATCAATGGTTGTCGCATGATCTCATGGGATCGAAAGATCCCAAGTGATCATGTGACAGTCATCAAATCTTTTGCACTAGCATGGCTTTTGAAGAACTGGGACCCATCCTGTCGGAGTTGCGCACTTAGGGTTGAAAACACAAATGGTGGTTGAAAACACAAAGGGTTTTCGAGCGAAGGCTGAAAACAAACAAAGCTTCTCAGAGCAGGGGTCGAAAACACACTGGGTTTTCGGACCAAAAGGCAGAAACATCCTGAGCCTGCAGAGAGGAGGTCGAAAATACACTGGGTTTTCGACACTTGAGCATTTCATTGGAAAACAGGACTGTGGCCGAAAATGAACGAGAGGGAAAATTGAGCATCACTAACACTTCATAACTAATATAACTAATTTCATCATTTTTTAGTGTCTTAAGGGGAGGTCTTAAGGGGATCTAGAATTAATATCATAAAAGAAAACTAGTTAATACATGTAACTAGTGAATAATAACTATTCTAACTAATTCTAGAACTAATACATGTCATAAGTAATATAACTAATTTCATCATTTTTTAGTGTCTTAAGGGGAGGTCTTAAGGGGATCTAGAATTAATATCATAAAAAATAACTAGTTAATACATGTAACTAATGGATAATAACTATTCTAACTAATTCTAGAACTAACACATGTCATAAGTAATATAACTAATTTCATCAAAGCATACATAAAATCTTTAACTAATATGAAATCTATAAAAATCATTGGATAATCAAAGTATACATATAAAATTTTATATATTAAAACCATTGAACCATCAAATAGGTTGATCATATATCAACAAATTATAGTCCATCATATGTTTAAATATATAAACAAAGTATAATGAAATTTAATCCAGAGATATCAAGTAGGTCCTAACACAAGAAATAAGTATACATATTATACTTTTTAGACCAACTCAAGTGGTTCATACCTTTCATGGAGAACATGTAATATTCTCTCATGATCCTCACTATCTAGTCTCCACTTACGACATCCAAATTGAGATTTAACTATATGAAGACAAATGGATGTGGCAACTACTAGGTGACTATATTGAAACACCTTATTGTCTGGTTTGTAATAAACAAAGTGAATACCATGTTGAATTACTTTGATTTTTTTGAAATATGTTCCTTCTAAAACAACTAAATCTGCAGGTCACAAATTTTAACAATATATAAATTTAAACAAACTCAATTTGAAATTTGTTAAAACATTGAAATTTAAAATTTAAAAATTGAGTTCAATATATTGATGTAAACCATATACAAACCTATGGGGAACAACATTCCATCTCTTTCTTCAGGTTCAAGTAACTTCATCCTCTCTGCAGTACAACACAGTAAATAATAACCAACTCCTATATTTCCACGCTTAGCAATCACTGCAAAGACATCTCCTGCACAGTAAATTTATATATACGTGTGTGAGATCTTAAAATAAATACTTACTTCAATCTATAGATCTATCTATACATGCAACTCAATGTACCATATAATGTGAAATATATATACTTACCAATTTTGACCAATCCTGAGATATGATTGTAATCAGTAGAAATCGAAGGAACATCATCGAAGTTTTCATCTTCATCACTATCAAATGTATCAGTAACAACTAGTGGCACTAGATTCTATGCACCTACATATCCACGATCTTGATTGATACATTCCTCATAATTGTTAGCAATGCAGTGACAACAAAAGCATGAGTAGTCCCTAGTGTTCAACATCTAATTGTGATAATTTGTACTCATAACTGAATGCAAAGATCACGTCTTTTCTATCCTATTGCAATCATGCATAATTTTTCTATCCACACCTGAAAAAATGCATATATAATACATTCTATATAAATATAATTTGAATAAAAAATATCATAAAATTTTGAACACTTTCAAATAATTAAAAAATGTGCGCATAAATTTTATCTCCCAAAATTTTCTATATGGCACCGCTTGAGTCAATCCTGATGATGTGTCATTCTCATTTGGTGCAAAATGTGTCTTGCACCATTCAACCACATCATGTGCATTTTTTATATGCACTCCCTTATAATTCATTTGATACTTTTGTATAGCACGTTTGATGCAAGCTCTGACACCATCATGTTCACCTTTTCCATGTCCACTCTCAAAGAAACTCCAGACATGTGGTATGTTTTCATTACGATGATATCTACATAGTGCATAAAATGGTCTCAAAGATTTGAATTTTGCAACACATCCATCTGACCAAACATAATGTTTATCAATTTTTATACCTCTTTCTTTTAAATTTGCAAAAAATATCTTGAAGCAGTGTTCCACATAATGAATGTCATGCTCTCTATCATCACTTATATAAAAATGATATTCCTTCTTGATGACCCATGCTTCAAATGCGATCTGAATACCATCCAAATCTAATTGTGTGTGTCGATAACACACATGTACCATAATAGTAATTTGCTCTGAAAAATAGTATTCTGACTGAATTGCCTTTTGATGAACAAAAGAATAATTTTCTACAAAATCAACAACTAATACAATAGTTCCAAGTGGGAAATTGTCTCTCAGTGTTTGAAATTGTTGTGCTTGTCACTTTGCAAGAAAAGCATGATGAATGTAGGGTTGAATCAATTTTTAAAATTTTTTCATAAATACTCCAACATTTATCTCCTCTTCAACATATTCTAACCTTTTGGATTCTTTCCTAAATTTTATTTCATTCTTTACATATTTGTAACTCTTGCAATTTACCATCTTTGTTACATCAATATTTTTATTTTTCAAAAGAAAAAGAGATAAATCAGCACATGTTTTACATATTCCTTTTATGCAATTTATTTGTCCAGCTACATCATCTCTTTTGTCACATAAAATGGATGAGATGAACTCACTTCGTCTAGTAGGAGGAGCCTTTTCAAAACCATAAGTGTCTTCTACAAACTTTTGAAAAATTTGATAGTGGAGATCAAATTCAATATGATAACGACAACAAGAAGTTTCAAACACTTTGTTTGTCTTGATATAATATGGCTTCAATCTTTCAAACAATGTTTTCCCAATCTTTATATTAGGATTTGAACTACAAAATGACACATACATTTCATGTTGTGTTGTGTCCAACCAATGTTTTGTATGATATTCATATTGATTAGTTAAAATTCTATGTCTGATAACATCTCTAGTGTTTGATGAAGGATGTGCATTATCATTCCAAAATGATGTGACCAAATTTTTTGTTCCTTCATCAATCCTATCAGAATGAGGAGCTCTACACATGACTACCCAATTGCCTTCCAAGGTGCTATCATCTAAAAGTATTCTCCTATTAACATATCGTGATATTATTTTCCTATTAAAACCAAAGTGAGATGAAACTGAAGATATCTATCTTTTTTGTCCCATAGTGTTACCTACAATGGATGTCAACATGACTTTTCTTGTAATGAGCTTATCTATAGTTCAAGATCGCTTCCCTAGCTAGTTCAAACCTTTCTTAAGATTTTCAATCATATCAGTTTGCATGTCAACAAATTTTCTCTTCTTTGATGATGTGTCTATACCCAATAATTTTAATGCCCCTTCCAACTTTTTATTTATAGGTATAAGTGAAAGCAATTGAGCTTGTTCAAGTGTTTCAAAATTATCAAATTTACCCAATATTTCTCTTGCTATCATATTCATTGATCTCTTCTTAGGAAGACTTTAGTGTTGAACATTAGCAAGTGATCTCAAATTGTCCACATCCATTGTAAGTAAATGATCTAAGTTTCTATAATTAATATTTTTCTTTACAGTTTGAGCTAAATTTAAAAGTTCATCCATACCAGTAGGAGCACGTGATGTTGACCCTTCTCCAATATCAATTGTTTGAGCTTCCATAGGGAGTAATCCTGACCGTTCTTCAATGTGCAATTCTTCAACTTGACTTGACCCTCCTACTTCAACTTGTCTGTTAGCTTCTTTAGTTTTATGATAATATGTCAATGCAGCTTCACGATTTCTTTGTTCAGTACCGTGTGACCTTTTTCTAGAAGATTTACTTTGTCTTCCCTTCTTGTTCCTCATTTATTCGAGCTCCAAAAAATGTCTTCCACAAGATCGTCAACAAAAATTTTCTTCTTCAAAAAATACTTTAATCTAATATTTTTCCTCTCCAAAATTATGCCTTTGAAAAAATAAAAATATCAATCCTCCTTCAAAAAATGCCTTCAATAATAGAAAATGTGAATTTATTAATTCCAATTCAATGTAAAATAGAAAAAAAATATTTTACTTTTATACCATTTAAAAAAAAAATTACAAAATAATTGTACTAGCTGACTTCGCACGAAATACCTACTTCGTGCGAAGTACCCAAGGCAAAATTTCAGCGGGTGTCTTTTCTATCGGGATTTTCACTTGAGAGGCTTCGTGCAAATGGTCTTCGCACGAATCCCCTTAGGTGTCTTCGTGTGAAGGGTGTCTTTGCACAAAGCCCTCAAAACTGAAATTTTGCCCTTAGAAAACAACTAAACTGTAGAAAAATGGTCTTCCAGGGCCTGAAACAAGGACTAAACAAGATGATTTTTCCAAACAGATGATGTCAAATGATGCTTTCAGAACAAGCTTTCTAATGAATATAATTTTAATACATATTGAGTTCATTATCACTTTTAAATATTACTTTAACTAAACATAGGTTGTTTGGTCATTCAACAACCTATCTCTTCAAGACTTCAGGAAAAATAGTAAATGATTAAAAAAAATTTATAAAAAATATGTAGGAAAAGTGTATTTGTGTTACCTTTCTATGAAAAAAAAGAAAAAATGAATTTCGATATACACAGCTCAAGTTAGAGCGATCCAAGTGACCTTATGTCTAAATTACAGTTACTGTCACTTTAAAACTTAATAAACTATGAAATATTGATCCAAAATGAATAAAACTAATTACATCCTTTAGATATTGAAGTTAAAAACATAATCTCGAAAGGATTACATCGTTATCATATTTTAAAAAAAATTTATGCTGATCCAAGTGACAGTAACTCCTTAAAAACATTATTTTTTCACGCAAACCACTTTTAGAAGGAGAAGGAAAAATGAATTTAAATATTTTAAATATATATATATATATATATATATATATATATATATATATATATATATATATATATATATATATATATATATATATATATATATATATATATATATAAACTAGAAAGAAAATTTTAAAAGACTCTAATTTACATCATCTTCAAATTCCTAATAGTTTTGCGGCATCAAATGTTCTGAAGTGAAGTTTTTTCTCAGAATGTTGAACTCTATGTCAAACTTGGCCAAAAAGTGGGACTCACTATTGTGGGACCACCCAACTTTAGGCTTCTCCTAAAGAGTGAACATTTGCATCAACTCACAAATGGATAATCTGATAAAACATCAATTGATGCAACTTTCATCTTTCTCTAATGAACATTAGATAGGGGGATGACCCCTATTTTACCTCTTAGGTACTCAAAAGTATCCTTAGGTAATGGATTTGTGAATATATCAGCAATATATTCCTTGGATTTTACATATTCCAGCTTTACTTGTTTCTCATGTACCTATTCTCTCAAATAATGATACTTGATTGATATATGCTTTGTCTTTGAGTGTATCACCAAGTTCTTTGAAATGTTTATAGCTTTAGTATTATCATAATTGATTTTCACAGAACCATCTATTTCCTCTTGTATACATTCAAGTAGTTGTTTTATCCAAACAATGTTAGAGCAACATATTCTGCCTCAACAATTGACTGTGAAATGTAACTTTACATTTTGCTTATCCATGTCACTAATCTTTCTCCTAGGAAGAAAGATCCTCCACTTGTACTTTTCTTGTCATCCACATTACCTACCCAATCAACATCAGCATACACTTTCAATTCAAAATCTCCATCCTTTTGTATCATAACCCATAGTCATTGGTTCCTTTCAGTTATCTAAATATTCTCTTCACAGCAATCATATGTGTCTCTTTAGGATTAGAAGAAAATATTGCCACAATACCAATAGTGTGTGCAATATCTAGCCTACCCTGAACAACATGTTATACCTTACCAATCATGGATCTATACAGAGTTTCATTCACCTCGGTAGAGTCATCTTCTTTTGACAATTTGCATCCAATAATCATCGGTGTACCAACCGGTCTTGAGTCTTCCATCCCAAAAAAATTTAGGATCTCTTTGATGTATTTTAAATATGTTATGTATATGTCATCCTTAATCTATTGAATTTGAAATCTAATGAATAATTTGATCTCTTCAATCATTGACATTTAAAAATCCTTCCTTATTTCATCAACAAATGATCTACACATTGAATCATTTCCTCCAAATATGATATCATCAACAAAGATTTTAGCTATTAACACCTTATCTTCAGATTCACTTTTCAAGTACACATTATTGGTATCACTAGTTCTAATGAAACCTATTCTCATTAGATATGAGTGGATTCTTTCATACCATGCTTGGGGTGCCTATTTCAAACCACACAGTGCCTTGTGTAGTTTAAATACCATGTTTTTCTAAATTTTTTCAACAAATCCTTCTGGTTTCCCAATGTACACTTATTCTTCCAGTATTCAATTAAAAAATGTAGACTTTAGATCCATTTAATAAACCTTGAAATATTTATAAGCTGAGTATGCAAGTAGAATTCTCACACCTTCTAATCTAGCAACAGGGGAAAATGTCTCACCATAGTTGTGAGGCCTCACCCCTAGCTTATCACAGCTATTCATTTCTGCATATGACTTAGACATATTTTATGATTATATTTTGATACCTCATGGATCTTACCGATACTTTATGATGTGGTTTTATCACTTAGTAATTGATGGACATTATATTAGGATTATATGATGATCACTAAAACATTGATTTGAGACTTACATGTGCGCTTTGATTTATGAATATTTATGATGATGAAGTTAATTGCAATTGAATTATGAATGTATGCTACGTTTATGTTTCAAATTTAATTGAAGTAAGTATTTCATGATGAGTTGAATGTATGTTATGGATAATCAATTATGTTTTGTAATTTATGAATTAGTTGATGAATTAACTTGATTAATAATGCTATGTATTTACATGATTATTTTATCTCCTTGGACTACTGATATTGGATTTGAGTGTGCAGGGAAGTAGGCCAAGGTAAATTCGGGGAAACATCACAGAGACCTATGTTAATTTAGTTTAGCCAAGGTTGCTTCTAGAAAGAAGCTAAAAACCTCGTTGTAATCATGTTTTATTTTGTAAATGTATGATGCTTGAATGTATTTGATTTATTGTTATTTTTGTTTTAGAGTGCCCAAGTGGAAATGCCACATGGATGGTGAAGTGTCTTTTGTGTTTGTGTCTTTTGACACATGTGTTTGTGCTTAGGCCATGACATGACCACTTGTGATTGATGTCATCTATCTAAGTTGATGCCACCTTTAGGGTTTTTCCTTGTTAAACTTTGATTAGGAAGCCATAGAGAGGGTCAGATCATGTTGTATCCGAATTCAATCTTTAAGTGCATTTTTGGGAGGTTAAATGAGCCCTTAGAGTGTTATTAAGGTCTCTTTTAGCAACCCCACTAGATGTACTATGGTATGGGGGTTTAATTTTAGTCAATATTGGACCCATAACTCATTTATGGTCCTTGAAAAGTTCCCTTGATGTGTAAATCCGAAAATAGAGAGTTTGGAAAAGGAGGTCAAACCCATACCTCTTTCACATTCCTAGTCTCCACCTCATTTATGGAGGGAGACAAGGAGAGATGGAAGAAATCCTTGAGCCATACCCAATTAATGAAGGTTTGGTGAAGAATCCCTTTTAGTAGGGGTTTTGGAGAGGGTATGGGGTTGACACCCACTCTCCAGTTTTGGAGACTCAACTAGATTTGGAGAAACTTGGAAAGTGGATTTGCTCTTCATCAAATATCTTCCTTTTTCTTGGACCAAGGTTGGTAGCCTTCTTCACTTGTTGATATGTTTCTAGTTTTCTTGTTGGAGGGATCTCTTGTGTGTAGTTGTTTGAGAGGATAATGAAGAGTTCTTTCTTGTAGTATGAATGATGGGAGTTTGTTATGTTGTATCAATGGAGGATTTGTGATTTTCATGATTCTTGTTGTTTTTTTATCTTGTAATGTGAACTTTGTGTATGCTATGGGATGCATGAGCTTGTTGTGTTCATGGATCTCTTAACATTGTGATTGTGTAGTGTATAATTTATTGCTTGAAGTTTTTTTTCGAATGTGTTTGCTATATTTTTTTTTTCGTGTGAGGGAGTTTCAAGGCCAAACTCACCCTGGGGAGGGAAGAGTAGCCTTGAGGGTGAAGGGCTTATTTGGGACAATCAAGAGTGGAGAGTCTCTCCTTGGATAGGAGAGGGATGCAACATGGAAGTATGGGCTCCATGTAGCCATCTCAATGTTATGCTTTGTATTTCGGGGGTCATAAGGAGTTGTAGATATTGTGTTGTGGAGAGAGGTTTTTGATGATGAAGCCAAGTGATGGCTTAGCTCTCATCTTGAGATGAGCTTCTCCTCTGGGCATTGGTTCCACCTTCACCCTTTCTTGAGTCATGTTGTGACTCTTTGTAAAATCCTTGGGAGGGAATTTCTTGTGTTGTAGTAATGTGCAGTAGTGCTGTGGTTTGCATGTGTGTTTCCCTTGTCTTCATGGTGTTTCCCCAAGCTCGGGGGTGGCTTCATAGAAGCCCAGGTTGGGAGGTGAGCTCTCCTTGGCCTTTGAGTTTGTTTTGCAGGATTTGGTAGCCAAAGAAGTCTTCTTGTTGGAGATGGAATTCTTGAAGAAAATCTGATTTTGATATTCTAGTTTGAGTTGTTTCTACTTGCAATGTATAATTAGTCAATGTATGTATATCTTGAGATATCCAAGAGCTCAATGTATTTATCATGGAGTTATCACTCCAAGAGATGTAATTGTAGCTTGTGATTGTGGTGTTATCAAGAAGATAGTTATATTGTTTTTTTTTTATATCTTTGCAATGTAACTCAAAGTATGATGTTATGAAATCTCAAGTTGATATCAATATAAGGATAGAATTAGAATGATGTTTCATTTCTTGATATATAGAGGATTGTAATCTATGTTAAGAATGTAGAGTGATCTATATCCCTCCTCTCTTTTGGATAATGGCATATTCTTTGTATTGATAACACTTTAGAGAATGAAAAAAATAAGAAGAGATATCAATGCATTATAGACATTGTATTGAAATTATTGCATGTAGATGTTATTGATTTACAAACTAAAATTAAATCTCTATATTTCTCTTTCCATGCAAATCTCAAAAAGAAAGTTGATATTGTTATTTATTTTAGAAGAGAACAATTTCATTGTGTATTGAACAAATTTTATATTATTAGATTACTTTCCATAGTGGACTATAAGTTAGTATTAGATTAATAGATTTATCAACTATACTTCAAATAATGTTCCTAAAACAACTAAGTAAAATATATTCTTTATAGATGTGTAAAGAAATTAAAGTTCTCATACAAATGATAATGAAAGAACAAATTTTAGACCTTCAACTCTCTGGATTTTGTATGGGAAAAAAATTTTCCCATACAAATCCATACCACAGTCCTTATTATATTATTAAATTTTCCACCTCTATGTCAAAGCAAATAAAATAACAATATTCTTTTACCACCCCTTACCTCATTTATTTCCTTCCCCAAAATCTGGCACATGCAAAGGGAAGTCAAAACTTTGTTTAAGTTCAAAAACCCTCCCATTGGACAAGTGCTTGTCCTTGTGCTGACACCTCAAAACTTTATACTTAATGCACTTCCCTTTGGCATGTAATTGCTTGCCCATGCCTAGCAACTAACTAAAGTTTTTAGAGGTACTTTCCATTGGTTATGAGTAAGAAGTGGGACCCACTTCCCACTTACTTCTCTTGTCTCTCTCTCCTTCCCAAGCGCTGGTCTTGGGCGCAGGTCTTTGGGAGGTTTAATTTTTTTTTTAAATAAACTTCTTCACATTTCCCTCTCCTCAATCTGCGCACCCCTTTGTCCTTGTGTGATGGGAGGTGGGTGTAGGGATGATTTGATAGGATGCTAGGTTGCTAGGGGTAGTTTAGAGTGATGGAAGACTAGGCTAGATAGTAGGTTAGTCTAGGAGGTTTAATTTAATGATTAGTGAATTGGTAAGTAAGATTAGGAAGTTGATGGCAATATTAATATTTTAAGTTAGTTTAAATGGCATGAGGATTAGTTAATAGGAATTTTATTAAACAACATAATTATACTTTGTCAATCAATTGTATTGGATTTAATATTAATTATTTTTGTAACATGTTAATAATTTATAGTTAATATTAAATATTGGATGGTATGTACTAAATTAAAATTAATATTAAATAATTATGTTCACCAAATGAACGTATTATTGGTATTAAAATTTAGATAGCACCACTTAATTATTCTTCACATGCTAACCATTATAACGAAGTCTATGACTATCTAACGTAACGAAAATTAGATCAAATTAACATAGTAAAAGGAAATTTTGTAAATTTTGTTGTCATCTAAGGTTGCATTTAGGGATGATCTTAGTGGGCTATTGTGTTAAAAACTAAATGTAACTTAATCTCATGAACATTGATGTTAGGCTAACTTTGATTTTTACTTCCCCGCCTGGGTAGTATCCTTCGTTTAAACTCAATCAGCTAGTATCATAGGAACCAACTTTTGTTATGTGTTGATCTCCTGACTCATCCAAGATTCTTTTTCTTGTATACCTATTTCTCGTAACTAGGGATTGGACTTATTATTAACTTCTTAAAAACAAAAAAAATCATGTGTTTTTTTTAGACCAAGTTGGATGGGCACGACAATAATCAATACCTTCCTCCTGAGCATATCCTTTGCATACTAGTCTAGCTTTATTCCTTATCACATCTCCATTTTCATTTAGTTTATTTTTGAAAATCCACTTTGTACCAATAACATTCTTATTCTTAGGTCTTGGTATCAATGACCAAGTATTGTTCTTTTCAATCTGATCAAACTCTTCTTTCATTGCATTAACCCAATCTTCATTTTCAAGTGCATCCTTGACTAATCTAGGCTCAAATTCAAAAATCAAACATGCATTGTCTCTCAACTTATTTACTGTCATGACTCTTGCATTCTTATATCCAATTATTTGAGTCGATGAGTGGTTCCTTCTGACATACTTTGCTAGTACTAGTTTAGTTCTCTAATCTTTGCCATTTTTTTCTCTTGTTGGGGGTTCAACTGGTTCCTCAATTTCTTCTTGTTTCTTGGGTAAAGTACTAGAAACTCCTTCATGTACATATATAAATCTTTGATAATCTTTTGGTTCCTTTTTGGTATCTCCTTTATTTTTATCTGCAAACTCATTAATCCTTACATTTTCGCTTTCCACAATTTTGTTAGTAGCCTTATTCAAACATTTATAAGCTTTGCTCTTTGTGGAGTATCCTAGAAATATACCTTCATCTCTTTTAAAATTAAACATTCCATTCCTAGCATCTTTTAGAATGTAACACCTACTTCCAAATATTTTAAAGTAGCTAACATTAGGTGTATTCCCATACCAGAGTTCATAGGGAGTTTTATTTGTACCTTTCATCAGTTGTACTTGGTTGAGGGTGTAAACAAAAGTGCTAATGGATTCTCTCTAGAATGTTTATGCAAACTCCTTCTCAATCAACAATGTTCTTGTACAATCAACTATTAACTTGTTCCTTCTTTCAGCTATGCCATTCTGTTGTGGAGTTCTCAGTGCAGAGACTTGCCTTTTAATTCATTTTTCATTGTAGAAGACATTAAATTCATCAGAGATAAATTCACCTCCTCTATTTGATCTTAAACACTTCAATTTCTTACCTGTTTCATTCTCAACTCTTGTATTGTATCATTTAAACATTTGGAATGCATCATAATTTTCTTTTAGAAACATTGTAGACATCATCCTTGAGTAGTCATCAACAAACAAAATGAAATATCAATCACCATAATAAATTTCTACTCTCATAGGACTAGAGGGATCAATATGAACTAACTCTAATATACTGGATTAGATGAGTAAGACTTGCTTGAAAAACTTTATTTTTTCATCTTACTAATCTGACATTCCTTACACATAACTTTATCTGGCTTTCTCAATCTTGGTAAACCTATGACTCTTTTCTCCTTACTAACTTTGATCATGTTATCAAAATTCACATGACAAAATCTTTCATGCCATAATCAAGCATCTTACTTCTTGCAATCGTACACATATTTGTATTAGAATTCAAATAAAATAAGTTACCTTTATATTTGTTCACCCAACAACATCATAGATCTTCACCTTTTAGTTCTTAAATTCCAGTCGGTGATCTGTGTTATTCAGTTGTGCTACACTCAACAAGTTGTACTTTAGTCCTTGAACCCAATAAGCATTATCACACTTAATCTTTTCATTCGGCATAATGGATCCCTTTCCTTTTACAGAACATGGAGCATTATTTCCAAATCTAACAAATCCTCCATCATATTCTTCTAATTTTTCAAACTTATCAATATCACCAGTCATATGATGTGAACATCCACTGTCAATAATCCATGTGTTAGTTTTACTAATTTTACAAATAAGGTATGTTTCATCTTCATGCATTTCTTCTTCTGAACCATCCTTCATAGCAACATAAACCACTTCCTCACCTTCATCTATGTCATCAGATTCATCGTCAGTTAGTCCTTCCACAGGTAGGTAGCATGATTTCTTTCATTTATCCTTGTAGTCTCTAAACCTTTGGTATCGGTTCTCCTTCTTTTCATTCTTATCATTCATGTCATTATCAAGACACCTAGATGCAATATGACCTATCTTGTTGCAATTGAAACATTTTAGAGGCATTTTACCTTTATACTTTTATTTTCCTCATGGTAACCTCTTTGCCAGTTGTGCTTCCAATTCTAATTGTTCTATTTCCTCAGATAATATATTGGCATAGTCACTTCCACCTAAACTATAGTGAATGTCTCTTCCTCTTCTTGAACTACCAATGGTTAGAGATGATTTGAAAGAAGTTTCTATCTTTGGTAAACTATTATCAAAGTTACTAAGCTCAAATGCAGCCATCTTACTGATCAAAGCATCAAGAGTAACAACCTTACCAGGTATGGATCTCAATTCCTGAATAGAAGAGACTTGAAGAGCATATTTAGGTAAGAGAGTTCTAATAATTTGTATTGCCACATATTTTTCATTTATGGTTCCACTAGCACCTTTGATAGCACTAACCACTTCCTTGATTTTAAAACTGTATTGTGCAATGTTTTCACCTTCTTGCATTCTCATCTCATCAAATGTTTCTCTGATACTATCAAAATTTTCCTTTCGTACATGTTGATCACCTCCATAAACAAGTGTAAGTTTATCCCACATTTATTTCATTATAGTGCAGTCCTTTATGTCATTAAACTCAACATCGTTAAGGGAAGAAGCAATTTCAATCATTACCAAGTTATGTTCCTTCTTTTCTCTCATCTGATCAACTGTCATAGGTCCAGGAGGCGGTGGAGTAGTTAATTTCCAAATAGTAGAGTGCATAATCTCCAATTCCAAATAGGTGTAACTTCATCCTACTATGCCATGTAGGAAAGTTCTTTGTGTTCAACTTCGGTACTTCTCTCTTATACATCTTCAGATCTTTAGCTTAAGTCTTTTAAACTTTTTCCTCTAAGCACAAAATGATCTTTACCAATTTTTGGATAACTAAGAGGGGGGGTGAATCAATTATATCAGGTCCCTTAAAAATTTTCAACCTTAAAACCTTTTCAGTAACTAATCTTAATAATCAAATTTAAGCATTCAACCAACCACAACAGTATGCATATGAAAAATAGAAAATAACATGCCAAAAATTCAATCACACATTAACTCCAATATTTAATGTGGAAACCTAATTTTGGTAAAAAACACTATGGGAATGATCACCCACAAAATAATTCACTCTTCTAAAGTGATCTCGGTTAAGAGCCAACCTTGTTAAAGGTTACAAAACACATTTTCTAGATGTGACCTTGTTAGGGGATCTTCACCAAAGATCAAATGGATATATCACCCTATAGTGAGTGGCCTTATTAGAGGACTTAGTGCATTCATTATAATTCCACCTTACAAAGTATTTAGAAATAGGACTATTAAATCCACTTTGTTGAGATATTTTTTGCTACAATGGTTAGAAAGTAACAGTGAGATGACCTGATAAAATATGCAACTACCTTTTCTTGTTTATATCTCATTTCTACTCATTTTGTTGGATTATTGAGAGGGGGTTGAATCAGTGATTCTTTAAACCTTAAAAATTTAACTCTGATTCAAATCAGTAAGATAAAATTTAGTACTAACCAAAAATTAACTTTTTCAATCAGCAACTTTAACTAATCAGCAAATAACACGCACAATAAACATTCAACACATTTGGCACTAGTATTTAATGTAGAAACTCAATTTGGGAAAAACCACTATGGGAATTGTCACCCACCAATCAAAATACTCTTCTGAAGTATACTCGGTTAAGAGTCAATCATGTTAAAGATTACAATGCACATTGTTAAATGTGACCCTGTTAGAGGATTTGTCTTAGATCTATTAGGATCTTCATCCTGTTAGGAGTGGTCTGATTAAAGGTCTTTTAACACTCTTCTAGAATGTCACCTCTCTCAAGGATTTACAATAAGATTGTTAAGTCCACTCGGTTAAGAGATTTTCCTACTAAAATTTTTAATAAGAAATAGTATAAAATTTGATCTATAAATTTGTAACTACCTCTTGCTTAGTCAAATCCCTTGTGCGCTCTTTGTCTTCACTTCATTCCTTTACTATTCATTGGCCTCAACACTTCATCAATCTCTGCTATAGACTCAAATTTCCACCTTTTTCTTCTTCACTACATTACTCAACAACACATGAACACTTCAACTAGCCAGCTTGTTTTTCATTCAATTTCATCATTTATATAGACTTTATTTTGCCTCTTAATCTACTTGATCAATTTTTCCTTTGTTTATTCTAAATCATTAGATCATCCTCTTGAATTGATTCAATGAACTTGGCACTTGGTAAAACTTTTTATCATCACCTCAGAACTTGAACTTTTCTTGGAACTTGTACTTTCACTTTTTGCCACTTAAATCTTTACCATAGATCATCACCTTGAATTTTCTTAATTGTAGATCTTTGTAACAAACTCTTCTTCATCCTTGGAATCTTCCAAATCATTTCAGCTCTTCATTAAATGTCTTTATTATCCTTGTATTTAATTTGTGTTCCGTGCTCGATGCCCTTTCTATTCCTTCAACTGAAATTCTGTTTGCTTCGTTCGATAACTAACTCCTTGCACTCCATGTCTTGGCTTCCTTTCTCTTTATCGACAATTAATTTCCTTTTACTAAATGACTTCTTCCTTCTTAGTAACTAAACTATTTTCTTTCCCTTGTCAACTTTCCAACCTTTCTCACTTTTCCAATCTCCTTGACCAACTTGATATCATCAAATGTAAAGTAGAAAACAACTAAACCATTATTACCTTATCATTGGTTGATCAGTATTAGCTGTCCAATTAAGTTCTTCAACTTCACTAACTCCTTCACAAGTTTTCACTTCCTCTTTTTCCTTGACTCACTCAACTTATATCATACTCCTAATGATATGGAAACTCAATATAAACCAAAAATCAATTATTTGACATAAATGAAAAAATAACAATTGGTCTAATCCTTCTACAATCTTTTATACCTCCGATCTCGGTCTTCATAATCATCACCATCAGTCTTGGTTAACAATCTCCATCATTTTCATTGATGGAAACATTGTCAATTGATGATGTAAATACTCTAATATATTTGTTCTAATCTTTAATCTATATTATCCCTCTTAGCTTCTTATTCTCTCTTTGTGTTCATCACCAATCTTCATTTCTTTGTAATCATCAATACCTTATTCTCCCTCTTTGATAACAATGCCAAAGATACATACTCCTAAAAACTTTGTTCAGGAATTGGATCATACCTAGCATGTACTGATATCTCATTGCATACATAATCATTTTTCACAACTTTAGGCATCACCTAAAGATTGAACATTAGCATCAACTCACAAAATAGATATTCTAATGAATCCTTGAATTGATGCAACATGCATCTTGCTTTAGTGAATATTGGATAGGGGAAGGACCCCTAATTTACCTCAAAAATACTCAAAATCATCCTTTGGTAGTGGCTTGGTGAATATATATTCTATCTTCTCCTTTTGAATTCACATACTCCAATATCACATGCTTGTCTTGAACTTGTTCTCTCAAGTAATGATACTTGATATAAATGTTCTTGGTCTTAGAATGCATCACCGAGTTCTTTGATATGTTGATAGCACTTGTATAATCAAAGTAAATAGTAATTGGATCGGTAATATCCTCTTGCATACCTTTAAACAATTTTTTGATCCATACAATGTTTGCACATTTCATAGTTGTTGCTACATACTCTGCCTCGACTGTAGATTATGATATACAACTATGTTTCTTACTTATCCATGTCACTAATCTTTCTCCTAAAAATAAAGCTCCTCCACTTGTAAGTTTTCCTATCATCAATGTTTCCATCCCAATCAGCATCAGTGTAAACCTTCAAATCAAAATATCCTCCTTTCTTGTATAGTAGATTGAAGTCTTCAGTACCTTTCAGATATCTAAATATTCTTTTGACTGTAGACATGTGTGATTCCTTTGGATTGAAAAAAAATCTTGCAACAATACCTACTGCATGAGCAATATCAGGTCTAGTATATACAACATATTGTAGCTTAACAATCATTGATTGGTAGAGTGTCTTATTCACTTCCTTTGACTCATCTTCTTTTGACAATTTGTAACTAGTAGCTATCGGTGTTCCAACTGGTCTTGAATCTTCCATACCAAATTTCTTTAGGATCTCCTTGATGCACTTTTACTGTGTGATGTAGATCTCATCTTTGACTTGTTGAATCTGTATTCCAATAAAGAATTTAATTTCTCTTATCATGGATAGCTCAAATTCCTTTCACATCTCCTCAGCAAAAGATTTGTACAATGTGTTATTTCCTCCAAAAATAATGTCATCAACAAATATTTCAGCAATTAAAATCCTATCATTATTATCACATTTCATATAAAAAAAAATTGTGTCACTTGTTCTTTGAAATCCAATCTTGATTAAATATGAATGTAACCTTTCATAGCATGCTCAGGGTGCTTTTTTCAGACCATACAGTCTCTTGTGCAGTTTACATACCATGAACTTCTTAGTATTATCAAAAACTCCTTCAGGTTGTTCAACATAGACTTCTTCTTCAAGAATAACATTAAGAAATGTAGACTTAACATCCATTTGATAAACTTTAAATCCTTTCTAAGCTTCATATGCTAGTAGAATTCTAACTCCTAATCTAGCAATAGGTGCAAAAGTCTCACCATAATCAATACCTTATTCTTGTGCATACCCTTTGCAAACCAGTCTAGCTTTGTTTATGATCACATCTCCATGTTCATTCATTTTGTTTCTAAAAATCCACTTAGTACCAATAACATTTTTATCTTTAGGTCTCGGTACCAAAGTCCATTTGTTGTTATTTTCAATTTGATCTATCTCTTCTTTCATAGCTTTGATCTAATATTCATTATCCAATGCATATTTTACTCTTCTTGGCTCAAATTCAAAAATTAAACATGTATTATCTCTTAACTTGCTTCTTTTCATAACTCCAGCATTCTTGTCTCCAATAATCTTTCTTAGTGAATGGTGTCTTCTCACATACTTGGCTAGGATAGGCTCGGTAAGCTATGGAAGTTCTTCATTTTCAACATTTGGTGGTGGCTCTCTTTGTTCAGCTTCCTCCTCAATTTGTACTCCAGGTAAGGTATCTAGAACTTCAAGTTGAACATATACAAATCTTTGATAGTCTGCGGGTTCCTTTTTGTTGTCTTCATCATTTTTCTCTACAAATTCATCAATCCTCACATTTGCAATTTATACAATTTTGTTAGTAGACTTGTTTAAGAACTTGTAAGCCTTTCTCTTTGTAGAATAACCTAAGAATATTCCTTCATCACCTTTATGATCAAACTTTCCATCTTGAACATCCTTTAGAATGTAACATCTACTTCAAAATACTTTGAAATAACTTACATTTAGTTTGTGACCATACCAGTTGTGTGCTAAAATATTTTCACACTTCTATGAGTCACTAAATCCAAGATTGCTCAAGAATGAGGTCTCAAATGGTGACTCATAGCTCTCTATTCACGGAGTGCAAGGGTTTATGATAAAGGCCCTCAGATTAGACCTAGTTTGTGCCCATGCAAGTACACCATAAAATGAGATATTTAAAGAGGAAAAGCAAGAATGCTAGTCTCCATGATCATCAAGTATGCATCCAAAAAAATGGAAGCTATTCTATATGATAACAATGCATGAAAGAAAACTAATCTATGAAAGGAAATGCTTATGCAAGATTATTCTATGAAAGGAAATATGAATCTAATCTAATATGAAAGTGAAATATTAATCTAAATGGATTATCATGGAGGCATGAGAGAAGAAGACAAGAAAAGAGAAGTTACAATATCCAAGTGCTCAACAATCTTCTCCAAAGTTGCTCTCCAAACCTGCAGCATAACAATACAAAAATCTTCTATATATGAAAATGAGAAGGAGAAGGCTCCTTATAAAGGAAAGCGGACGGTCAAGATTAAGAGGAAAAAAGAAATGAGAAATGGTAGAGGTTAAATCTTGTTTGATCCATGTGCTCAAGATTCTCAAGAGGCAAAATCAATGGACATGATTAAGAGGCAAAAAGATGTGTGGAAGTGATTAAGAGGCAAAAGGAGATTCCACTCATCTTGGAAAGTATGCATTCAATGTGTAGACAAAAAGTCTTTTTCTTTTTTTTTTTCTTTTTTTTTTATTATTTATTTATTATTTTTAGCAAAGTGGTTTCCATCATTTAATTAAAATATTTTTTATTTATTTAAAAGAGATTTGTTCTTTTGATTAAATGTGGCTTAGGATAAAGTGATTTTTTTATTTAATTAAAATAGATCTTTTCTCTTAATTAAATAAAACTTAGGATAAAATGATCAAACTTTAGGAAATATTAAAATAGTTGAATTAATTACGATTTGATCAAGGAAATTGATTTGAATTGAAAATATTGCAAAACATTGATTCAGAAAATTGATAAATTGATGAATGGGGGCCCAAAGTCTAGGCGACCATTTTAGGGTGCATACATTTTCCCCTCTTTGACTAATGTGTGATCTTCATGGGAACACATGTAGTCAAAGGATGAAGTTGAAATGTGAGATTGATTTGGGATCACAAAACAACCCAGATGTGTGATCGACGGATGGGAACACATCAGGACAAAGATAAGCTGATTGAAAAAGACAAGGCCAACACCCCTATAAATAGATAATTGTCAAGTCTCAAGCAAGGTTTAATTGATAGGTTTGATAAAGCTGAATTAAGGATTGAAGTTTGATAGGTACTGCCCCCTCATGATCGAAATTGAAATGAGATAGAGGAGAAACCATGAATTGATAAATTTGATCAAATCGAACTAAAAATAAGGTTCTTGATGTAAGATGAAAGATATAAGGATCACAGAACTAAGGTAGATCATCATGAAAGGTTATGCCCCAAGGTTGAATTAGAAGAAAAGAAGTGGGGTGAAAGCAAATGGAGAGAAGAAAGAGAATTTGCCTCAAGAAAGGGAATGCCTCAAAATCAATCAACTATTTAAGATAAGAAATTTTGATTGAGATCATGAAAGAAGATAAAGAAATGAAGATCAAAATGTGATCACAGTTGATCAAAAGTCCAAAAGAAAGATGAAGGAAAACCCTCTCAAACACATAATGCAGCCTAAAAATGCAAATTAACATGAAGTCTAACAATGTAAGCTACATGAAAATGCAAAGGTGTACTTGCAATGGAGAAACTATAACATAGGATTTTTATGTTCATCATTCATTAGAGAATGTTAAGGAGCTTATTTTCATCATTGGGCTATTATCAACGAACATCAAAAAATCACACATCACTAGTCACAAGTGCAACTATGAAGATATGAATGTGATTTATATCGGATTGGAATGTGGAGAGATTCTAACATAAGCATCAATGACATAAAGGTCAAGATGACTTCGATGTTAGCTTACCCAATTTAATGTAGAAAAACCACTCTCGCATCAAGGCATAAATGCCAGGATGACCATAAGAATGGTTGTACAAAAATAGTCAAGGATGATGCCTCAAATCTCCTAAGTGTTTCAAGGGGACAACAAGAGACACTCCAGAGTTTCAAGACCACACCCACAAGAAAAAAGCAAATGAAAACATGCCCCATGCCCCAAGTCCTCTAGCTATGCATCCCAGAGAAACTTATTAGACAAGGACACTCAATGAAAATCAATAACAGTTATCACACAAAGAAAAGGTCATGACATAGCTCAAGCATTAAGTGTTGCATTTAAAAATTAAGTGTGTTAACTGATACTAAGTTCCAAGGATAAGGATCGAATGCTTGCAAGCAAGTAAGATCACATGACAAAACTGGGTAAGACCAAGCTGAGAAGTGTTGAAAAACACTCGATGTCAGGGGTTGTGTTGAAAAACATAGTTGGGGTGGTGTTGAAAAACACCATTTGCGAGGTGTCCTAAAGACTAATGCATCCAAGAGACCAAAGCTAACACAGTTATGCCCCCTAGACAAAGACAAAGACCAATTCCAAATCAAGGCAACAAGGACAAGGCATGATGAAGAAAGGCTAAGTGTCAAGGATGTGCGCTAGGAAATAGAGGTGCAAAGGCCTCAAGTAGTGCCCGTTTCTAGGTTTTCACCACTTGGATTTTATTGCAATTTTTTTTTTTAGGACTTTTTATAATTTTTTTGTATTTTTGCTACCAAGGTACCTGTTTCCAAGTTTTCACCAAGGCACTTTTTCTATTTATTTTGAATTTTTGAATTTTTATTTTATTTTTTTGCATTTTTGGAATATATAATTTTTTTGAGATACATCAAAGCACCTATTGCTAGGTTTTCACTAAGATGATCATTTTTTCAGGACATTTTCAGATTTTAGAATTTTTGACAATATATCATTTTTTTGGATTTTTTCAGGATCAATAAGTATGTACAAAGGATGCCCCCAGACAGAATGGGCATCATGGATAGAACTTCTTCAAGTGCAAGACATTGATAGGATCAGGGAGTTTCTCTCCCTCTTCAATAGATAATAAATAAGCACCTATCCCAAAAGATGTTGTAATGATGTAAGGTCCAAGCCAATTAAGTTCAAATTTGCCCTTTTGATCTCTATGTTGTTGATTCTTAGGATTTTCACGTAGGACAAGATCTCCCACTTGGAATTGTCTAGGGTGAACCTTTTTGTTGAAGGCTTTGGACATGCGCTTTTGATAAACCCTCATATGGTCAAATGATGCTTGATGTTTCTCATCTAGAAGTTCTAACTCTTGAAGTCTCATGGCACGACAGTCTTCATCTGTAGCTAGACCTTTGAGGGAAACTTGAAGTCAAGGAATCTCAACCTTTAAAGGTAACACTGCTTTAGCACCATATGTAAGGGAAAGAGGAGTAGCCCCAGTAGGAGTAAAAATACTCATTCTATAGGCCCACAAAGCCAAATTTATCTGTAAATGCCAATCTCTACCATTCTTATGAACTGTTCTATGTAGGATTTTAAGAATGGTTTTGTTTGATGCCTCTGCTTGACCATTTCCTTGTGGGAAGTAAATGGAGGACCAATGTTGTTTAATCTTGAATTTCTTGCAGAGTTGTTTAAGGTCCTTATTTTTGAACTGACCTCCATTGTCAGTGATAATCTTAGAAGGCACTCCATATCGATAGATGATATGGTTCAAACTGAATAGAGAGACTATCTTGCCCGAGGCAACAAAAAGTGGGACAACTTCTACCCATTTAGTGAAGTAATTAGTAGCAGTGATAATAAACTTATGTCCACCTGATGAGTTGGGATGAATTTTTCCAACAAGATCAAAGGCCCAGTGCTGAAATGGCCAATGAGATATAGAAGGAATGAGCTCCCTACCTGGAGCATGTATTAGGTTACCATGTTTTTGACACCTTTCACATGATTTTTCAAAAGCTACTACATCAATTTGCATCGTGGGCCAATAGTACCCCACCCTAAGCAACCTTCGAGCCATGGAAAGACCATTAGAATGTCCCCCATAGATAACCTCATGAATGTCAACTAACGCTTGATTGGATTCTTCCTTTTCTAAGCATCTAAGAAGTGTCTCATCTAGACCCCTCCTATACAAATCACCAGAGATAAGGATATGGTGAGAGGCATTTCAGGTAAGGTTCCTACATTCAAATCGGTTAAAGGTTTCAGGTATAATGCCATCATGAAGGTATGAGTAAATGGCACCATATCGGGATGACTCATGACCAACAAGGGTACAAATAACATGGCTTTCTTGGGAGTCATAGATAGGGTAATGTAGCTCTTCCACTAGGAATTCAAATCTGGATTCATGTTTCTCTAACTAGAGGAGTGAAGCAAGTGTGGCCATAGCATCAGCTGCTTTGTTTTCTACTCTAGGGATTTGCTAAAACATGACAAATGTGAAGTATCATTTCAAGGAATCAACCATTTTCTTGTAAGGTGCTAGTTTCTCATCTTTTGTTTGATATTGTTCATTGACTTGGTTGATTATCAGCTATGAATGCCCATAGATGTGTAACTCTATGATTCTCTATTCTATGGCCAACTTAAGTCCATTTGTTAAAGCTTCATACTCAACAATGTTGTTTGTACATGGAACAATAGCTTGTAAGATTTAGGAATCGTGTACCCATGAGGAGAAACAAACAACACACCAGCTCTTGAACCATTTTGCATAAAAGATCCATCAAAGAACATCTTCCATGTTCTTGCAGTCAAATACATAAGGTGCTCATCTGGGAAGTCAACTTGAATAGGTGCATTATCTTGAATTGGGAAATCAGCCAATTGATCTACTATAGCTTGTCCTTTGACGGCTTTATGTTCAATGTACTCTATGTCAAAATCTGAAAGGATCATCATCCATTTAGAAAGTCTACCTGTGAGGGCAGCCTTACCAAGTAAATACTTGAGTGGATCAATTTTTTCTATGAGGTGTATTGTGTGCACAAGCATGTAATGTTGCAACTTTTGGGAAGCAAACACAACTACAAGGAAAGCTTTCTCAATGATGGTGTAATTAACCTCATATGAAATAAGAGTACGACTGATGTAGTATATTGCTCTCTCTTTCCCATTGTCATCAAGTTGAGCTAGTAATGCCCCCAAGGAAGATTCTGTCACTGAAATGTATAGAATAAGTGGTTTCCCTGGGATAGGAGGCATTAAAATAGGAGGATTTTCCAAGTACTTCTTGATTTGATCCATTCTCTTTTGACAATTCTCATTCCAAACACATTTGACTCCTTTGTGTAAGTTCTTGTTAAAAGGTTGAGCTCTATCTACCAATTGTGAGATGAACCTCCTTATGGATTGAAGGCACCCTTGAAGACAACTCATTTGACTAATGTTTCTAGGAGGTGGCATATCCATGATTTCTTGGATCTTTCTAGGGTCTACCTCTATTACTTTTGCTAAAATGATGAATCCTAGGAGTTTTCCAGAGGTGACCCCAAATGCACACTTTTTAGGATTTAATCTTAATTGAAATTGTTCCATGTGATCTAGAATGACTTCTAAATCATCTAAGTGTGTGTCTCTTTTCTTATACTTGGCCAAGGTGTCATCCACATAATCTTCCATGTTTTTACGCATCATGTCATGAAAAATGGTTGTCATAGCTCATTGATAGGTGGCTCCTACATTTTTTAATCCAAAAGGCATAACGTTCCAACAATAGGTACCCCATGCATAAGTGAATGCAGTCTTTTCTTGATCTTCAGGAGCTATCTTAATCTGATTGTATCCAGTTTAACCATCCATCAAGGAATAAATCTCATAACCCGCGGTCATGTCCACTATCATGTCTATATTAGGGAGTGGAAAATCATCCTTTGGGCATGCCCTATTGACATCTCTAAAATCTGTGCAAATTCAAATGGATTTGTCATGTTTGGAAACTGGTACAATGTTGGATATACATTCAGCATAGTCAATAGCTCTTATGAATCCTACACCAAGGAGTTTTTCTAATTCTGCTTTGACTAGAAGAGCTATGTGAGGATGCATCTTTCTCAATTTCTGTTTGACCAATTTTACACCTGGAGCTATGGACAAATGATGCATGATAAGATTAGTGTCCAACCCTGGCATATATGAATAAGTCCAAGAAAAATTGATCTTCTTTTTCTGTAAGAACTTAGTGTAGGCTTCTTTTTCTTGTGTTGACAAGGACTGAGCCAAATGTACTATCTGTGGAGCCTCATCTGTACCCAAATTGACTACTTGTGTTGGCTTAACAAGAACTAAAGATCTATCTTGAAAATAGCTAGGGAGATGATCAAGTACCTCATCCTTAGGCACCTCAGAGAGGTTTTCACCCTTGGATACATCATTTATTTTTACTTTTTTGGTTCTGACACCACCACACAGTGGTTTTCACCATCAGAACTCTTATTCTTTTTTTCTTTTCTTTTTATTTTGTGACTAAGGTACTTGATGTCTAGCTCTGTCATGCTAGTAGTCGGTTAATTGGTGGAAGAGACTATGGGTTCAATGGCATTTAAGTAACAGGTTATCTCATAGTCATTTTGGAAAGTTAAGATCTTAGGTTCTTGATAGCATTGGGACCAATCAATGAGGTTAGGATGAGAAAGAGGTAATTCAATGACTAGTTCAAGGTTATGGATACTAATGATATCATCTCTGGTGACTGAAGAGTTAGAGTCCGTCAAGTATCCTTCTAAGCTACCCAAATTAGGATTCATCCTAACAAGAGAAGAATCATCCACTAAGGCAACGTGTGGGTTCAAATCCTCTAATCTAACACATGACTCGTCAGATACCTTAGGTTGAGAACTATAAGTATGGATGACATCAAAATTCATGTCAACTGTAGAAGGCTCTAAGAGAGAGTCCCATTCATACTCATGTGACGACTAGGATTTTTACACCATGAAGGTTTGGGACATCTTGATGTGGAAGCTCTAATATCATCAAGGGTAACATCTCTCTCCATCAAATGAATAATATTCTTACATTGACATTCTCTGATGGGATCTTCTACATCTGATTCTTCTTGTTCTAATGTTGCAACTGTCGCATGAGCAACTAGATTATCTGAATCTCCCCAAAGGAGATTAGTGGAAGGGACCTAGTCTTCACACATATCTTGTTGATTTGTCAAATTAGGCAGGTATTTTGGTTTATCTTCACTATCCAACTCATCAAGGATAGGAGCAGTGCTCTTGTTATGATTCACAAATCCTAGGCCAACCGTCTTCTTAGCCCTGCATCCAAAAAGAGCATGATCAAGAGGTTCAGCTCTAGCATCCAATCTGTGACTAAGAGGGCCATGTCCAGGATAGCCCATTTGCTTGACAAAAGAGTACCCTCTTCCATAAGCCTTAGGAGAGGGAGAGAAACTTTCTCATTGTGCATGTATTTCTCTTCTCTATAAATCCAATCTTTAATAGCCACCTCCTCTTTCTCATCTTGAATAGGCACTGAGGACTCTAAAAATGTGCCAAATAAAGTCATAGCTAAAGAGGAAGGTCTCACTTCCTGTGAAGGCTTACCATAAGATCTAGGTGAAACTGGGAGCTTTGTAAAAGAGTTAAGTTGATACCCCCCTACACCAAGGTCTACTAACTTGAACTTGTCTTTGCATTCTGTTAAGACTGCATTGGAATATTATGCTTCTCTATTGAGGGGAACATGAGTACTTTCCAAAATTGAGTTAACAAATAATGTGCTATCCCTAGGTATACAAATTTCTACTCCATTGTAGGGGAACTTAACACACTGATGGTAGGTCACTTCTTGCATATCATGAATCCATGGTCTACCAAGTAAGATATTGTATGCTAGAGGACCATCATCAACAATTTGGAACAAAATATATTTCTCAATAGGGCCAATCCTAATAGGAAGGATGACCAACCCTTTGGAACTTCTTTCTACCTTATCATAGGCTTTGACAGTGATCTTCTTTATGGTATCTATGACTTTTTGTAGAAGGCTTTCTCATCCCACCAATGTGGCTTAACATCAGGTATATGATGCTTTGCAGGATCTTGAGGATGCACAAGGTTGTTGGCAATGAGTGTTTTGAAGACATCCTCATATGAATCACCAAGTTTCGAAAATTGTCACCTCTCTTTCTTAGGCTTATCTTGATATCTTGGCTTATACTCTTGTTGGTTAGATGAGTTAAGCTTCATAGCTTGAATAGTGCTAGACAAGTGAAGAATAGCTTGATCCTTGGGTTGAGAAGAGTCCACAACTTCATCATTGACCATTTGTTTGTTCCTATTCCAATGTGAGTTTTTCCCTTTATCCTTATTAGAGTTGTTATTTTGACCATTGTTGTTGTTTTTGTTGTTGGCCAAACTTCCTTGTTCTCTCAAAACATCCTCAATTCTACATGCGGTCTCAACCATGGTGTCAAAGGAATCAAAGACCATCTTCCTAACTTTATACCACATTTTAGGAACCAAGTTGCTAACAAGGATATCAATCTTCTCATTTTCAGGAATGGTCCTAGAGTAGCAAGAGCATTGTCATCTCCACCTTTGCAAGAAAGTGACAAAGGATTCCCCTTGATTTTTCTTTAAATTGCATAAGTCCAACATGGTGACAGATCTTGAAATATTGAATGCAAAGTGTTGAAAAAATGTATGAACAAGTTCTTTGAAATTCTTGACAGAGGGAGTTATGTTGGTAAACCATTCCATCACTTGACCTTTAAGACTCCTTGGAAACAATCTCATAAGGTAGGATTCATCTTGATGGAACTCAAAACTCATAATATAGAACTGACACATATGATCATGTGGATCTCCATTACCATCATACTTGTCATATTGAGGGATTTCAACCTTTTTAGGGAAATCTTTCATGCTCACACTCTTGTCAAAAGGATTAGGACAAATTGAGTCAAGATTGAATGAACTCTTGGGTGCCAACATCTTTTCCATCATATTATGAAGTTGGTTAATCCTTTCTTCTTGGGATGGACCTTGCTTCTTGATCTTTCTATCCACATCAAAGTTGTAGGGAACTCTAGCACCCTTGTTGATCAAATTCTCTAGGAACTTATCTTTTTTTTTCTCCACATACTGCTGGAATAGTGGTTCTTGTTGAATTTTCATGAAATCTTGAGAGTCGAGGTCAAAACTTGAACTACCACCACCATATTTTGAACCATGGTGAGCACGTTGAGAAGGTTGCCTTAAGTTCCAAGGAGGTGTTTGTCTCTTATAATGGTCTTGTTGTGAAGCCCTTTTTCCTCTAGGGCTAGGAGATCATGAAGGTGATCTTGAATACCTTCTACTTCATGGGGTCTTAGGAGGAGTGGATGGAGGAGAGTTGTTTCCACCACCAACACACATGTTATTGTATTGATCATTGAGTTGTTGAACCAAGAGTCTATCTTTCTCTTCTTGTGTGACTCTCCTTTCTATCTCTAATAAGGCTTGTCTTTCCAACTCTAGGAGTCTAAACTTCTCTTCCTTTGTAGCGTGTTCATCTAGGAAGGCTTTCTTTTCACACTCAATTATTTTAAGTCTTTCACTTGTATATCTTGAATTTGTTTGGAGTAGTGAACTCGGTCTTGAATGTTTGAACACGTCATTAGTGTATGCAGCATCCACATGAGTATCATAAGGTTCATCATTTTGACTATCATGTTGTGATTTCTCTTCTTGATAGGATTTTCTCAATTCCCTTTCAGCCCTTTATTGAGCATCCAAATGTCTGGTTGAGATAAGTGGTGAAACTGGTCGATTTGAATTAGAGGAACTTCCAAACAGAATGTTATCTCTATGTCTTTCCAATATGTCATCAAGACTTTTATCCCTTTCTTCCCTCTCCCTTCGAGTCATAGTGTAACTCATATCCATATCTAATTGAGAAGGTGCTAAGGATGTGCTCAAATCACTAAGATTACTCTTGGGATCAAACCAAGCTTCTGAGGTATTCCTAGGGGATTGATCAAAGATAGGCTCTTTTCCCTTACATTTTTGGCGAGTTTGAACTAAGGGTAGTTGGTCAAAGACTACTTGGGGTCATTTTCCTTGATTTACTTGATATCTTTTTGTAATCGACATGAAAGAAAAGATCCTAGGTGATAAGATGACCCTAAGAAACATTGGTACCAAACTAGGATAGTAAAAGCATTCAATTGTCCAAAAAAGATGTGATAAGATAGAATTTTTGCAAAAGGTATAAACCAACACTGCCACAAAGGTGCCCAATCAATGGATAAGTATCCTAACACATATGGATCAGGAGGATGATTTAACCAAGTTATATTTGATTGAAATTGATTTTGGATGGAAGTGAATTGGACAAGAGATTACTGAAACTCTCCAAGCGTGTTATCAAAGAATCTAAAGGTTTACTTTCTCAACAAGGATGATTTCTAACCAACTGATTCCAAGCAAGGTCACTTGTGAAATCAAAGAATACTAATCCAAGAGGTCAAGACATGGGAACCCAAGGTGAAAATAGGCTTCCAACTATGAGGTAAGTGACCTACTATAATTTGGATCGACCAAGGAAGATTGGAAATGACACAAATCAGCTCACTATTCTGACAGACTGCAAGATAGGTTCATGCAAGGGAATGCAGTCCCACATGAGGAAACACCAAGGATCATGCGAGAAAATGAAATCTCACATGATAAAATGCTAGGCTCATATGAGAATGTGCAGAGTCAGGTGATAAAACAAGGTCAGGCTGTTTGACAACAAGTTTGTAAACTCAGGAACTCAATTTTTTTTGTTCATTTTAAAAGATCAACTAGATGTATCAACAGATTTTTTTCTCATCAATCAAGCATGGAAGACAAAAATCAAGGAGTTCAAGCAAACAATGTCTTCAAACAATGGGAAAGGGACAAAGTAACCTTGCACATGAACAAGAATAGTGACTTAGTATGCTACTCCTTAAAGATTCTACTTGTGTATGTTCTTCAATTGTTTTCCAACCATGCACATAGTCCTAGAAAGACAAATTTGGTTGCACTATGGTTCTTAGTAATGGTTTGACTCTGCAACTTTTGTAATCTCAAGAGGGCAAAATCTAATCTAGGTGCATTGGGGTTTTGACACATTTTGAGAATTTAATCAATCAGAGATGTTGAGGAGATCTGACAGCCCAACAAGAAACTACACTCGTGGAGATTTCTTCTATAAGGACATTTGTATAGCGGTTGTTGCTACCACGGTGAAAATGGCTATTACTACTTGAGGTTCCATCCACATGGTTGACCCAATAAAGGGAATGTCCACTACAGTTAACCCTCTCTAACAAGGTGACTCACAAAAAGGACCACATGGGGACTTGGTTTAGATTCAAGGATCTGAGTTTCTAGTACTACCCAAAAAGGGAGTAGAGCATAATCCTCTAGCCTCTTCACTTCACCCAAACATAGCAAGAAAATTCATTGACATGCTAAGATTGAAACCACCTCACCAAGGTTCATGATGTCAACAACAATGTCTACCGAGCTCTCTAAAAGGGACCAAGAGAGAACGTACCGATCAATGTTGAATATTAAACCAAGTAAGACCGTGAGATAGTAACAATATCCTCCCTACCTACAAGGGGTTCTATCACCAAGAAGAGCTTCACAAGAAACCCACTCTCTCAAGAACGCCACAAATAGTGTTCATAGGGCCTAATTACTATGTGAAACACATATGCAAGAAAGTGAATCTATGTTCTTTTTAGAGCCCAAAATTTAAGTGTGATTTATGAAAGCAATAAACACTCAAGCTAGATACATGAGAGATTCATTTTATTCCCAAAATCCAAATTTTATAGAGATCATAGCAACTCACCTTAGGTCCAAAGATTTGCAATCTAATGCTATGCTACCTCACCAATCAGAATTAGGGAAATAAACCACAACAAGCATTAATGTTAGAAAACAACAAGAAAAACTAGCAAATCTAGAAATTTAAATCTCTACTGTCAGAAAGTTCATGTGAGATAGTACACAGTGATGCACGATAAAGTACCAACCCACATGAGAAAGTAAATAGACCCACATGAGAAAGTAAATAGACCCACATGAGAAAGTACATAGGCCCATGCAAGAAAATGCCTTTGTCACGTGCAGAAATGCTAATACCAGGAAAAATTCATGCGATACAGTGAGAAACTTCATGCGAGACTCCATAACAGTGACACACAGATGTATGGATAGTGCATGAAAATCGTCAGAAAAATAAAATAAAATGATATGAGGCAAAAAATGTAATTTTCTACCCCACGGTGGGCACCAAAAATGTGTGCTAAAATGTTGTCACACTTTTATGAGTCATTAAATCCAAGATTGCTCAAGAATGAAGTCTCAAATGGTGACTCATAGCTCTCTATTCATGGAGTGCAAGGGTTTATGATAAAGGCCCTCAAATTAGACCTAGTTTGTGCCCATGCAAGTACACCATAAAATAAGAGATTCAAAGAGGAAAAGAAAGAATGCTATTCTCCATGATCATCAAGTATGCATGCAAAAGAATGGAAGCTATTCTATATGATAACAATGCATGAAAGAAAACTAATCTATGAAAGAAAATGTTTATGAGATTATTCTATGAAAGGAAATATGAATCTGATCTAATATGCAAGTGCAATATTAATCTAAATGGATTGCCATGGAGGCATGAGAGAAGAAGACAAGAAAAGAGAAGTTGCAATATCCAAGCTCAAGTGCTCAAGAATTTTCTCCAAAGTTGCTCTCCAAACCTGCAGCATAACAATACAAAAATCTTCTATATATGAAAATGAGAAGGAGAAGGCTCCTTATAAAGAAAAGCAGATGGTCAAGATTAAGAGGCAAAAAGAAATGAGCAATGGTGGAGATTAAATCTTGGTTGATCCATGTGCTCAAGATTCTCAAGAGGCAAAATCAATGGACATGATTAAGAGGCAAAAAGATGTGTGGAAGTGATTAAGAGGCAAAAGGAGATTCCACTCATCTTGGAAAGTGTGCATTCATTGTGTAGACAAAAAGTATTTTTCTTTTATTATTTATTTATTATTTTTAGCAAAGTGGTTTCCATCATTTAATTAAAAGATTTTTTATTTATTTAAAAGAGATTTGTTCTTTTAATTAAATGTGGCTTAGGATAAAGTGATTTTATTATTTAATTAAAAGATTTTTTTATTTAATTAAAAAGGATCTTTTATCTTAATTAAATAAAACTTAGGATAAAATGATCAAACCTTAGGAAATATTAAAATAATTGAATTAATTACGATTTGATCAAGGAAATTGATTTGAATTGAAAATATTGTAAAACATTGATTCAGGATATTGATAAATTGATGAATGGGGGCCCAAAGTCTAGGAGACCATTTTAAGGTGCATACACTAGTTTTCATAAGGAGTCTTTTTGTACCTTTCTTCAGTTGTACTCGGTTTAGTGTATAAGCTGCAGTGTTGAATGCTTCTCTCCAAAAATTTTGAGATACACCCTTCTCAATCATCAATGTCCTTGCACAATCAATAATGGATCTATTTCTTCTCCCTGATATACCATTTTGTTGTGGCATCCTCTGTGTAAACATTTATCTCTTTATTCTATGTTCATTGCAAAAAAGTGTAAACTCGCCTCCTCTATCAGATCTCAGACACTTCAATTGTCTTCTAGTCTCCTTTTCAAATCTTTCCCTGTACCATTTAAACATTTGTAAAGATTCATATTTATCCTTCACAAACATGACAGACATCATTCTTGAATAATCATCAACAAATAAAATAAAATATCTATCACCATAATAACTTTGTGATCTCATAGGTTCACATAGGTCAATGTGCACTAACTCCAAAATTCCTTGTGCAGTGTAATATTTTCTTATCAAACTTGACTTTGTCATCTTACCAAGTTGACATCCTTTGCACATGACATTTTTAGGTTTATCCAGTCTTGATAGACCTCTTAATCTATTCTTTTTGCTCACCTTAATTAAGTTGTCAAAATTCACATGACATAATCTCTTATGCCATAACCATACATCCTCAACTTCATCAAATAAGAATCTCTTTGTAGTAGTATCAAGGTAGAATAAGTTACCTTTTGACTATTCACCAATGGAAATCAAACATCCATTCTGATCAAATACTCTTACCTTTCCATTCTGAAATTCTAGTCGATGACCTATTTTGTTTAGTTGTGCCACACTCAACAAATTGTACTTTAGTTCTTCAACCCAATAGACATCATCACATTGTGTATTATCCAGTACAATTATAGAACCTTTACCTTTCATAGGATATGGAGCATCATTACCAAATCTAACACAACCTCCATCATGATCTTCCATAGTAATAAACTTCTGTGTGTCACTAGTCATATGATGTGAACATCCACTATCTATTATCCATGTATCATTCTTACTAACATGAAAAAGTAGGGCTTTTTATTCTTCATACCTTTCTTCATCATAATCATCCTTGATAGAAACATACACAACCTCTTTACCTTCATCATTATTCGAATCATCATCGACTAGTAATTCCTCAGCAATGTAGCATGACTTCTTACCTTTGTTCTTGAAATCTCAGTATCTCATGAATCTATTCTCTCTTTTGTTATTATTTTGGTTGTCTTTCTTCTCATCATTGTTGTTTTCAGGACATCTAGATGCAATATGACCAATCTTTTTGCAATTGAAACATTTAAAAGGTAGTTTACCTCGGTATTTTTCTTTTCCTTTTGGTAGTCTCTGTAGACATTCAAAAATGGACAAGTGCTTTAAAACAAATTAAATGGCTTTTAAATCATCAAAATGCACTAATTCTCATAAAAAAGGATCACATTTAAATGGACATTTATTAAATCAAAGTTGGACAAAATCAATCAAATCAAAGAAAAAATTAAATAATGACATTAAATAATTAAATACAAGCTTAAAGGGGTGAAAAACACTATATAATTGATTTTAAATCAATTAATCATATAGTTGTAAATAAAAAATCAAAATGAACCTATTCCCTACATGGCTAATTTAATTAATTGAAGGAATTTAATAAATTTTAATATCTTTCAACAAAGATTTGAGGAACCAATGAGAATTGAGAACACAAAGCACATGGATCACTCAAAGGAATTGAATCTCAATCACTCAAATTCAACTTTGAATCTCATCCACTCAATTGTGTCTTTTCATCCAAAGCTTTGAGACAAACATTTAAATTGTCCCCCCATTTAAAAACATTGCAAAGTTTTTGACTCAACCAAGGCTAAATCATGATTACTTCACTCTACCCCCTACCCTTGGGAATTTACTACAAATAAGAGGCATTTTGAGAGCAATAATCATAGAAGAGAATTCAAGAGCAAAGCATCCTTATTATAGGCATTTTAAGAGCAATTGAGAGCATTTAGCAATAGCATTTGAATTTAAGTTTTCATAATGGAGAATTTTGAGCTAGATTAGGCATATTAGTATCATAGATTTCTCATTTTAGAAGTGTCACTAGTGGAGATTAAGCTGAGAACTCTACTTACCACATCTAATTAGAGAACCATGAGATGTCATGAATTTTAGTTTCAATTCTTAGTTAAATTTGAATTGTATTTGTTTTAAATTGATAGTTAATAATCCTAATTTCATGAAGGTGTTTAACATACACACACAAATGGCACCCACCGTGGGGCTTTGAGCCTCATTTCTAACATTTTCATAAAGTTTTGTGTGTTTTTGTTGTCACTTTTCTGTGAATTTTTATAGAAAATAGGAGAAATGACACTTATGAAGAATCTAATGACACCTGTGGTTATTATGATGATGCTTAAAAGTAGTTAACTGACACCTAAGTGATTCTTTCTCTTCTATCTTTTATTCTTCTGACACCTGTGAGATAAAGTGTTATGCTTGGGAGCGTAAAGCGATGCCTACAATCTAAGAACTGACACCTATCAGCTAAAATTTTCTGCCTGTGACAATTCTTACTATGCAATTTACATGATCTGTCACACCTAGTATTCTTTAACTGACACCTAGTAGTTGTTATTTGCCACTTTAAATACTTTATCGTACATAATTTTCAATACTCTTCATGCTTGTCATTTAAAGTGTCACACTTACTAATCTTTAAAAATCACTGAACTCACTGGAAAGTGACACTTTTGAATTGTATAGTCTCACCTACTAGCATTTAAATGATGTGTAATAGCAGTTAAATGATGCGTACTAGCAGTGAAATGACGCGTAACAATAGTTAAATGACATGTACTAGCAGTGAAATGATGCGTAACAATAGTTAAATGATGTGTACTAGTAGTGAAATGATGTGTACCAGTAGTGAAATGATGCATACCAGCATTTAAATGACACCTACTAGCATTTAAATGACACCTACTAGCATTTAAATGACGCTTACTAGCATTTAAATGACACCTGCTAATTGTTAACTGACGTGCTTTAGCTGATAAATGACACCTAGCATTTTTCATTTAAATTTGCTGTCAAATTATTAAATTCAATTTTCTTACTCTCTGTTTGTGTTTTTCTTGCAAATGAGAAAACACAAAAAAGCGCAAAAACCAAAAAGCAGAATCACTCAAGAAAGCAAAGAGGTAAGAATCCAAATAAAACGTCAAAAGAAAATTCATAGTGCTTTAATTATTGAAATTTTGGGATTAGAAGAAAATTTGTATGCTCATTACATTAAAGTTTTGGATGCTTAAAAGATGAAATTCCCTACTGAGTTAAATTTGCTTGCATTAAGTTGTTGAAATTTCTTGGAAAAATATTGTCAAAAACACTTAATGGAAATTGCACTTTGTTCCTTTTTGTTTCCCTCATTTTGTATGGCTTTGTTGACTAAGTTGTTGGAGGAGGGAGCGGGAACGATCGCCACTAGGTGAGTGAAAAAAAAAGCCAAAAACCTCATAAAAGCACCTAGCCTTTGCTAGCTACAAAAGAGAGGTATTCATCAAATCAAGCTTGCATTTGCTTAAATTGTGGCTATTCATTGAAATTGAATGAGCATTAGGCATATGCTCTCCATTTTTTGAAGTGGATAAAAAATCCAAACATGTTAGTTCAATTTGGTAGAAAGGAAGGGAGGAATTAACCAAACACTTCGTTTATTAAGAATCTCTTTGTCAATAGATTGAAAAAGAAAAATTGTTGCTTAAAGTGTTTGGAACAAAGAACAACAATAGGGATATGCTCTTCACTTTCTAAGTGAACCAAATTCCCAAACTTTTTGGACTAAGTTCAATTTCTTGCTTTTCCATACATGCTAGTTAAAATAGAGCAATAGAGGGCCTACCTCCCGATATTTTCCTTATGAGGATGGTGAGAGGGAACAACCCAAGTGGGAGACAATCGCCTTCGCCACGGTACAATCCAACCCACTATAAAAAAAAAAAAACACTCTTCCTTAATAGGGGAGTGACTAGGTTATGTGCAAGTTTATTCACTTCCTCTAGTAATCTTTTTGGATTGCGCCAAATCGTTCTTTTGTGCGTGTGGGAAGCCCGCAAGTGGGAAAAAGAATTTGACATGATTTAGAATGGAAATATTCATTAAATCCCGATAAGTAGTAAGCTGCCTTATAGAGCCAAACATGTTAAAAGCCAAATCTGACTCTAGGTAGACTTGCTTGGAAAATATTCTTGTTGATACTTGTGAAAAATGACCGAGAACATACACTTTTAGTGTGGTTTTAGGGATATGGTGCAAATTTGATGTGTGTGTTGCATTTGTACTTCATTTTCAAGCAATAATATTCTACGGACCTGATTTTACAACTTTTAAAATTTGAAATTTACAACCTAGTCTGCAAAGTGCCACCTACACATAGAGAAAAACCGCGTATATGCCATAAAGTCATGCCCGTGACTATTTAGGAAATGCCTGTCAATAAGGAAGTCACGCCTATGACATTTCAAGAAATGCTTGGAAAAAGTTAAGAAATGCCTATCAATAGGAAAAAGCAGCATGCTAACCTGCAGAGTGCCACCTAGGCATATTCCAGTAACCGCATAACAATTGTTAAGTCACACCTACACACTGGCAAGTGACACCTAGAAACAAAGGGAAAATAGTGGACATTTCCCAAGGGTTTTGAAAGATTTTGAAATCATTTTTGGATACCCTTTTCGGAGATATTCATTATCAGTGCAACAAATAGATTATATTCCTGAAAAACATTTATAATGATGAAACTATTTGAGAAATGAATCAATCCTATTATGGAGCATAATTATCAAAATCAAGATCAAAATCTCCATTGGAATCAAAATGATGAGGTCTCTGAAGAAGAAGTTTTAGAAGCAATCCAAGATCCCATGTTTATGGAAATAATGGGATTAATTATGAATAGGGATAAAGAAGCATATTTCATAAAGTTAGCTCAATCAGGGGCTAAGCTTCCTCATGATTTTGACACATCAACCTTGAGGGAGAATGAGGAAAAAAAAAAGAGGCATCATCTACAAATCCATCATTAAGATCAATGTGTCCTTTTCTTTATAATGATGGGCCATCTGTATCTTCATCTTCCTCACAAAAAGAAGCATTTAAGAGCAACAAACCTATCTTGGATCAAGGGAAATTTCATGATTGTCCTATTTGTGATCAAGATAATAAAGAGTATGAAGAGAAAGGTACCACTCTCAAGCAAGATCTAATGCACAAACCTCCATCTAGCAAGGTTTCTCCCATAGCTTGTACTCCTTCCATTCTTCTTCCATCTCACAAACCTCCATCTAGCAAGGTTTCTCCCATAGCTTGTACTCCTTTCATTCTTCATCCATCTCACAAACCTCCATCTAGCAAGGTTTCTCCCATAGCTTGTACTCCTTTCATCCTTCGTCCATCTCACCAAGCTTCACAACTATCCAAAATTCCTCCATCAAAGAGTGAGCCTAATGATGACACTTTTTACGTTGACTATGTCTACCCTCAAGGGATACTTCTAAAAGAAACCCAAGCTAACTTACATCTTGCTGTAGATCATTTTCATGCTTCAAAGATCTTGGACCTCAAACCTTCATGTGCTTCAATTCCTATTATACCCATTCAAAAGGATCCTACATTATTCTTCCAAACATCCCCCTCACATATCCAAGCAACTACCTTGTCCTTAGAAGTGGCTCCATGTCAAGAGGATAATCCAAAGAGAAAAGAAACAAATGTTGATAAAGGTCAAGATCAAGATTCTATACAATCCCCTCCCATATTTGATGAAGGTCCCATATCTATAGAACCCTTTGATGATCCTCTTGCATCCTTTCATGTCTTCCAAGATGATATCCTTCCATTCCAAGAACCAAATATCCTTCCAAGTTCTATATTTTCTCCACTTCCTAAGCAAGATCAAGATATCCCTTCCATAATTTCCAATGAGCATATTGAAAATCAAGAGCAAAATACCCTATCTATACCCTTCAAAGATCCTTGTCAAGATCAAAGTATCCCATCATTTCCTTGTCATATTCCTCCATGTTCACCTCAAGAAACCATCATTCTTCCAAATCCCTTGCATGATAATAAATCCCTTCAAGCTCCAGTTGATCTTATCAAATGTGTTCTTATCAAAGCTATTCATGAGCCTATTGGTATAAAGATAAATCTTAAAGATGAGAACCCGGGCAATGCAGCTTTTTACAAAGATATTGATATCCCTTTCACACCTTACATCCCTCCATTCAAATGCATCCATATGCCTTCATTATCCTCCAAATTTATTTTGGGTTCCTATGTCCCAAAACAAAAGTCTTCACCCCTTCCATCCATATTAGGTCCATATATTCCTCCATCAACCATTCCTATCATCCCTAGCTCTCCATTCACTTACCCTACCATGCATCAAGATCAACGAAGGCACACATACTTGAAGAATGTCCAAACACCAATCCATATGAACCCTCCATACTATTCCTATTCATTCACAATTCTTAAGTCTTTTGGAAGAAATGTTGATGTGCAACATAACAATCATAAATCCAAGAATCCATATGTGTATAAAAATCACAATATCCCATCTAATTGACATGTGAATGAAAAGAAAAATGAAATATCCAAAAGACCGCAAAGGTCCACAAAGAAAAATGAAATATCCAAAAGGCCACAAAGGTCCACCAAGAAAAAAGAAAAAAAGAAAATGTGGGTTCCTAAATCCCTCATTGAAGAAATGCATTCAAAAGCATCACAAAAGAAAGAAAAATCAAAGACTATGTGGATTGCCAAGTCACTTTTGAAAGACTTGCACACAAAATAAAAATCAAAATTGACATTCAAGCTTCCAAAGGCTTCCATTCCATCTCCTTCCAAATATCTTCCACTTTCCAAGTCTGATTTGGGTTCCTATGTCCCAAAATCCACTACCTCGAAAAGATCCTTACCTCCCTCATCTATTGTTCCTCCATCATTCCACCACTCTTCAAAGTGTGTGTCAAAGTTGATCTTGCCAACATTTTCATCTACAACATACCTTCTTCTTATCCTCACATTCATTTTCCAACACCTACTTTCCATATTTCCATCCTTCTTATCCAATCTATGGCATAAAACCTTTACCACCACCTACCTTTATCCTCCATATCTATCCTTTGTCGTCACCTTATCAATATCTTTGAGCATCCTAGCCATACCCATGGTTTATTACAACATATCTTCCAAAAGAGCATTGTCTAAAGATCCCGATGTTGGGAAAATATTGAAAAATACAAAAAAAGAAAAAAAGAAAAAAAAAAGTGCCTTGGTGAAAACCTAGCAATAGGCACCTGGGTAGAAAAAGTAAAGAGAAACAAAATGTCATGATGAAAAACTAGTAAATAGGCATCATGTGTAATTCCTCCTTCTTGCACTCCACACTTGGGGGCAAGTTTCACCCATATTTCCTCTCTCACCTTTAATATTGACAAGGTTGAACACATCCATGAGCATTAAGTATCTTGACATCCATTATTCTTTCCATCAGCTTATGTACTTGTTGCATTTATGTTACCCTATCATGATCTTGCTTATCCCAAATTCACCTTCATTATTCCTTGACAGTCTTTCCATAATCCCAAAACATCCCTTTATTGACTCCATCACCCCTTTACCCGGATTGTGTTATCTTATCCACATCTTACCCAAATTGATCCTTTGGTCTTGATCAAAATGAAGAACTTAAAGTACAAAAATTGTTATCAAGAACTTCTTGACATGTCCATTTCTTTTGGATCCCTCATTTTCATGATAGCAAATCATTATCCTATAGGCTATCTAGCACTACATCATTGGCTTCCATGGCTTATCCAAAAACATGATTCACATTGCTCTATCATTTTCCTTAGCTTGGGTACTCTTGATGAGATGGCCCTACAGGTCACATCTGCATGCTTCATCCATCATGGTCTTTCCATATTTAATCCATCAACTTGAAAATCCATCATTCATGTCCTATATCTTGCTAGACATTGGGGGAAAACTAATGTGATCTTGTTTGAGAGATGGTAAAAAGGAAAGCATAAAGTGATTTTGAGCTGCATCTTGCATAAACTGAGCTTTTGTAAGATTTTGGGAAGTTTTCCCAAGTCCAACATTTTTCCTATTCAACTAGGGGCATTTGATCTTAATCAATGGATTTCAACGAACAAGTATCAATTTACATGACACAATGCATTAAACTTAAGCGGATTCAATAGTGCTACTTTTGGTCACATATCAGAGAGACTTATCAGAGCTTTTAGAAGAGAGATTTTTGTTGAACCTTTGATGGATATCATTGTCCACACCCAATTATTTTGATCCTACAACTTGATCCTTGAGCCTTCATTGACTTTGTTATTTGGGATTTAAAAAAAAATTGACAACAATTAAAAGATCAGAATGTTTGGAAATTCTTTTGAAAATATTGATACATTGCAAAACACTTGAAGCTTTTTTTATGATCTTTATTGAATTGACTTTTATCATGTCTTTTTAGCTAATCGATGATGTTTCGACTAGATTGGCAATGATGGAAACATGATATTTTTCTTTCCTTTGAGTGACTATCTTGAGGGAGATCCAACAACTTATGTGAATTCATCTAATGACATGGTCATCGAAGAACCATTGAGGAATTTCATATAAGGTGGAGGGTTGACCTTTGTTTGTTTACCAATTGCAACATTGAATCCATTGAAACCTGTATTCATACTCCCATAGTTGGTTATTCAACTAGTGAGGGTTGTACTAGTTTCCAAAAAAGTGATTAAAAGCGGTATTCATATCATTATGATGTGGTCAGTGATGGTTGTACTTATTTTCCGGTCCTACAATGCTCAATGTTGAAAATATTTCTCTATGGCATTTCTTTGCTAAAAGCTGGTGACAATAGTTGCATTGCATTGCATTTTCATGTTAGATTAAGTGCATCATTTTGTAGTTATTTTTCCAAGGGAAAAGGGGTTTCAGTTAATTATCTTGATCAATCAAAAAGGGGGAATCAAAGAAAAATTTGTATCATCATATCAATGATCATAACATCAAAGATCGAACAATATATATCAAGATACAATGTCAACGACAAAATGATACATCTAAGTCCCGATCAATAAAACATCAACATGATAAAAAATCAACAACAAGCAAGATCCATAAATCTAATATCCAAGAAGCTAGGGACCGTATGTATAGCTTACAGAAATGTGCCTATTTTGAAAATCAAGGGAATCATATAAGTATTCTATATTAGTGAATCATTTTATGTCAATCAATCAAACCAATTAGTACCAACTTATTGTTTCCCAACTCTTGATCGTGAGGTGGGGCCAATATGATCAATATCAATCCTATCAATGACCTACCTATTAGTTATCCCATATCAATTTTTCCATCCTATCATATTGAAAAATCAAACATTCATTGATACCATTATCCTGATATCCTAATCACTTGTTTCACTTAACTACAACAAACCGATCTATCTTGGACGTTCAATCATTCATCCAGAGACATCAACAACATTTTCTCAATCATGGTTTTTCTATATCAGCATATCAATCAAACCGAGGCATTTGTTAAAAACTCGATTATCATCAATATTTTTCAGAAATGAAAACATATTGGATCAACTGATCAATCAATTTCATCAAATACTTCTATTAAGTGATCAATATGTTTCATTTCTAATGGGGCATCATAAGAGTATCAAATTTGCATCAAATATCAATGAATCTGGGGCATCAAAAAATTTGAACTATTATTAGTAAGGCATATTAGTGGGGCATATCAAATATCAAATCGGGTTCTAGCAATCAGTTTTTCAAAATCAGTTGTTTATCAAATTAAATTAGAGGCATATCATATCAAGCAGCAATCAATTTTATATTAGGACCTAGCAATCATATCAATGGCATATTAGTGTATCAGTAAATCAGGACCTAGAAGCGATCAGGACTAAAAGTTTATTTGAATCAATGTTCTTTGCACATCAATTCAAAGAGGGGCATTTGTAGACACTCAAAAATGGACAAGTGCTTTAAATCAAATAAAATGGCTTTTAAATCATCAAAATGCACTAATTCTCATAAAAAAGGATCACATTTAAATGGATATTTATTAAATCAAAGTTGGACAAAATCAATCAAATCAAAGGAAAAATTAAATAATGACATTAAATAATTAAATACAAGCTTAAAGGGGTGAAAAACACTATATAATTGATTTTAAATCAATTAATTGTATAGTTGTAAATAAAAAATCAAAATGAACCTATTCCCTACATGGCTAATTTAATTAATTGATGGAATTTAATAAATCTTAATATCTTTCAACAAAGATTTGAGGAACCAATGAGAATTGAGAACACAAAGTACATGGATCACTCAAAGGAATTGAATCTCAATCACTCAAATTCAACTTTGAATCTCATCCACTCAATTGTGTCTTTTTGTCCAAAGCTTTGAGACAAACATTTAAATTGTCCCCCCATTTAAAAACATTGCAAATTTTTTGACTCAACCAAGGCTAAATCATGATTACTTCACTCTACCCCCTACCCTTGGGAATTTACTATAAATAAGAGGCATTTTGAGAGCAATAATCATAGAAGAGAATTCAAGAGAAAAGCATCCTTATTATAGGCATTTTAAGAGAAATTGAGAGCAATTGAGAGCATTTAGCAATAGTATTTGAATTTATCTTTTCATAATGGAGAATTGTGAGCTAAATTAGGCATATTAGTATCATAGATTTCTCATTTTAGAAGTGTCACTAGTGGAGATTAAGCTGAGAGCTCTATTTACCACATCTAATTAGAGAACCATGAGATATCATGGATTTTAGTTTCAATTCTTAGTTAAATTTGCATTGTATTTGTTTTGAATTGATAGTTAATAATCCTAATTTCATGAAGGTGTTTAACATACACAGAAAAATATCATAAGAGTATCAAATTGGCATCAAATATCAGTGAATCTAGGACATCAAAAATTTTGAACTATTATTAGTAAGGCATATCAAATATCAAATCAGGTTCTAGCAATCAGTTTTTCAAAATCAGTTGTTTATCAAATCAAATCAGAGGCATATCATATCAAGCAACAATCAATTTTATATCAGGACCTAGCAATCATATCAGTGGCATATCAGTGTATTAGTAAATCAGGACCTAAAAGCGATCAGGACTAAAATTTTCTTTGAATCAATGTTCTTTGCACATCAATTCAAAGAGGGGCATTTGTAGACACTAAAAAAGGGACAAGTGCTTTAAATCAAATAAAATGGCTTTGAAATCATCAAAATGCACTAATTCTCATAAAAAAGGATCACATTTAAATGGACATTTATTAAATCAAAGTTGGACAAAATCAATCAAATCAAAGGAAAAATTAAATAATGACATTAAATAATTAAATACAAGCTTACAGGGGTGAAAAACACTATATAATTGATTTTAAATCAATTAATTATATAGTTGTAAATAAAAAATCAAAATGAACCTATTCCCTACATGGCTAATTTAATTAATTGATGGAATTTAATAAATCTTAATATCTTTCAACAAAGATTTGAGGAACCAATGAGAATTGAGAACACAAAGCACATGGATCACTCAAAGGAATTGAATCTCAATCACTCAAATTCAACTTTGAATCTCATCCACTCAATTGTGTATTTTTGTCCAAAACTTTGAGACAAACATTTAAATTGTCCCCCCATTTAAAAACATTGCAAATTTTTTGACTCAACCAAGGCTAAATCATGATTACTTCACTCTACCCCCTACCCTTGGTAATTTACTATAAATAAGAGGAATTTTGAGAGAAATAATCATAGAAGAGAATTCAAGAGAAAAGCATCCTATTATAGGCATTTTAAGAGAAACTAAGAGCAATTGAGAGCATTCAACAATAGCATTTGAATTTATCTTTTCATAATGGAGAATTGTGAGCTAGATTAGGCATATTAGTATCATAGATTTATCATTTTAGAAGTGTCACTAGTGGAGATTAAGCTGAGAGCTCTACTTACCACATCTAATTAGAGAACCATGAGATGTCATGGATTTTAGTTTCAATTCTTAGTTAAATTTGCATTGTATTTGTTTTGAATTGATAGTTAATAATCCTAATTTCATGAAGGTGTTTAACATACACACATAGTCTCTTATCTAGTAAAGCTTCAAACTGTTCTTGTTATCTTTCTTCTTCAAATAGACTTTCTAGATCACTCTTGCAACTTTGAAACCTTTCACTTGCACTTCTTACATAAGCTTTCACTTGCACATGTTGATCTCCACCATATACCAATGCAATCTTGTCCCATGTCTGTCTTGTTTTATCACATCCTTTAAGATCATTGAACTCTAGATCAGTGAGAGCATAATATATCTCAATCATAGCTTGTGTGTGATCTTTCCTTTCTCTTACTTGTTTTTCATAGGCCCAAATGGAGGTGGTGAATACTCATTGTCAAGATAGTATAATGCATACTCTCCAATTCTAGATATGTGTGGCCTCATCCTGCTTTGCCATGTAGAGAAGTTTTCCCTATTCAACTTTGGTGCTTCCCTCTTATACATCTTCAGATCTTTTACTCAAGTCTTTTAAAATTATCCCTTTAGAGTACCTTTTCTCTGATACCAATTGTTGGATTACTGAGAGGGGGGTGAATCAGTAATCAGTGATTCTTTATACCTTAAAACTTTAACTCAGATTCAACTCGGTAAGATAAACTTCAATAGTAACCAAAATTTAGCATTTTCAATCATTAACTTTAAGTCACAAGCAAATAACATGCACAATAAATACTCAACACATTTGACACTAGTATTTAACATAGAAACTCAGTTCAGAAAAAACCACTATGGGAATTGTCACCCACCAATCAAAATACTCTTTTGAAGTATACTCAGTTAAGAGTCAATCCTTTTAAAGATTACAATGCACATTGTTAAATATGACCTTGTTAGGGGATTTTCCTCATATCTGTAAGGATTTTCACCCTATTATGAGTAGTCTGGTTAAAGGTCTTTGAACACCCTTCTAGAATGCCACCTCTCTCAAGGATTTACAATAAGACTATTAAGTCCACTCGATTAAGAGATTTTCCTACTACAAATTTTAATAGGCAACAATATAAAATTTAATCTATAAATCTGCAGCTACCTCTTGCTTAGTCAAATCCCTTGTGCATGCTTTGTCTTCACTTCATTCCTTTACGATTCACTGGCCTCAACACTTCATCAATCTTTGTTATAGACTCAGATTTCTACCTTTTTCTTCTTCATTGCATCACTCAAAAACACATCAACACTTCGACTAGCCAGGTTGTTTTTCATTCAGTTTCATCCTTTATATAGATTCTATTTTGCCTCTTAATCTTCTTTATTAGGTTTTCCTTTGTTTATTCCAAACTATTAGATCATCCTCTTGAACTGATTCAATGAACTTGGCACTTGGTAAAACTTGTTTTCGTCACCTCAGAACTTAAAATTTTCTTGGAACTTATACCTTCACTTTTTGTCACTTAAATATTTACCATAAGATCATCACCTTGAATTTTTGTGATCGTAGATCTCTTTAACTAACTCTTCTTCATCCTTGGAATCTTCCAGATCATTATGGTTGTTCATTAAATGTCATTCTGATCCTTGTATTTAATTTTTGTTCCATGCTTGGTGCCCTTCCTATTCCTTCAATCAAAATTCAGTTTGCTTCACTCAGTAACTAAATCGTTGCAATCAGTTTCTTGGCTTCCTTCCTCTTTACCAAAAATTACTTTCCTTTTACCAAATGACTTCTTCCTTCTCTATAACTAAACTATTTTCTTTTCCTTGTCAACTTTCTAACCTTTCTCACTTGTACAATCTCCTTTACCAACTTGATATCATCAAATGTAAAATAGAAAACAACTAAACCATTATTACCTTATCATTGTTTAATATGTATTAGTTTCCCAATTAAGTTCTTCAACTTCACTAAATCCTTCACAAATTTTCACTTCCTCTTTTTTTTTGACTCACTCAAATTATATCATACTCCTAATGATATGGAAACTCAATATAAACTAGAAATCAATTGCTTGACATCAATGACAAAATAACAACTAATCTAATCCTTCTACAATCTTGTATACCTTTGATCTCATTCTTCATCATCATCACCATCAGTTAAGGTTAACACATTCATCTTATTTAAAATCTTCTTTCCTGGCTAATCAACACTCACTTTTCATCTCATCACTTTCTTTCACTTGATTCACACTTTTCTTCAACTATGCTCTTCCTAGTGTACCCTTATGTACTTATTCGACTATTTGCATTGGCTATCAGCAAGTCAACAATATTACCATCTTGATCATCCTTTATATAGACAATTTTTTCACTTAATCATATTCATTAGGGATTCCTTGAATTAATCTCATCCATTTGATCAAATCTCAGTCCAAATTCAATGTATATATAGCTCAGTAACATGTTTTATGAATCTTGCCAACTTTATCTTCACCTTGGAACTTGAACTTTTCTTGGATCTCAAACCAATCATTAAATTTTTACCATTTATCTGTACTTAACATTTTTTATCTGTTGATTTCATTAACTGACTTTGTTCCTTCATTAGTATCTTCTAGACCAATCCAAATTCTCACTCGATGTCACCTTTTAACTGATTTCTTTTTTAACTGACCAACTTCATCTTCTTAGTTAAGTCTACCTTCTTGGTTATCATTTACTCAATTAACATCTTCCTTGGTTATCAACTTCTTGATTAACTGTAACTGACCAATATCTTTACTTATCAACAACCATTTCCAGCTCGGTAGCACACATTGATTCCTTGCCTTTTCATTTCACAACTTCAATCCTTTATTACCGACAAATATAACTAACTTGTGCATCATTCCAACACTTCATCAAATCATGTAAAATAATCAAATCATTATTACCTTGTCAAATATTGATTCATCAATTGCCCATTTAGGCTCACATACTTAACATCACTTCTCCATTTTATATTTTATCTTTACCAACCATTTCTTTAATCAACACTACATATTTTAGATTGATATGGAAATTTTCATAAATCAATAATTCAATAGGCTTGACATCAATGAAAACATACCAATTGATCCAATACTGCTACATACCTTTCATTTCTCAGTTACTAACCTCGGTCATTATCATCATCAGTTTGGGTATCAATATCAATTGGGGTAACAACATAAAAGGCTTGGCCATGTAAAATTTGACAATCTAGTCAAAGTAAGAAGAAATAAAAATGTTAGAGGTGTGTCATCCATTCACAAGCCAACAAATAATAATTGAAAGGAGTGTCGACATGGGAAGAAAAAAGGATCATTTTTTCATCAAAAGAACATCCATCCACAGGACCACTGTAGCTAGTCCATTCATGTTTTTATGGGACAACTAGGAAAAGATGATGGATAAAGGTACTTTATGATTTTTTATGATGACTATACAAGGATGAATTGGATAACATTTTTGAAGCACACGGTAGAGGTAGTTGACAGATGTAAAGTATTTAGAAAGATGGTCGAAAAAGAATCAGATTTGAAGATAATGTGTTTGAGATTAGATAAGGGTGGAGAACATACCTCAAAAGAGTTTGAAGACTATTGTGAACAACATGGCATCAAAGGATAGTATTTTTTAGCGAGGACACCTCAAAAAAATGAGTTGGTAGAAATAAAGAATAGAATAGTGAATGTGATGGCTAAAACCATGCTAAATGAAGCCAAGTTTCCTAAAATACAAAAATATACACACTAAAGAAAGCTCAATTAAGGATCAAATCCAAGAAAAAACCTTATGAATTATGGTATTGTAAGTCAACCTCTGTTAAGTAATTTAAGATTTTTGGAAGTAAATGTTTTATTAAGAGAGATGATGAAAGTTTGAAGCTTTAAATCAAGACATGATGAGGGTATTTTCCTTGGCTATTCTACCCCTATTAAGGCATATAAGTGTTTCAATAAAATATTAAATAGGATTGGTAAGAGTGGTCATGTAAAGGTTGATGAGAAGTTACATCTTGACAAAAACTATGTGGAAAATGTTGAGGAAGACTCTGAATCAGATTTTGAAGTTGAAGAAGAATCTCCTAAAGAAGCAGAAGAAGAAGTAGCAAGAAAATTATTGGATCCTATAGTAAAAACACCTTTCAAGAAAATTCTAGTGAACCATCCTCAAGTACAAATAATTGGAGACAAAGGGGTAGGAATTAAAAATAGAAGAAGAGAATGAGGTCTTTACTAAAGGTGCAATACAATACGACAAGTGTTCATAATTGGGGGTTTAAAATGGGCCAAAAAAGGGCAATACATTCCCTAGATAGGGGGGTTTGAGGTGGGGTGGGGATTATATAGGAAAAGCAGTGTGTGGGTATCGGGTGCGTATTTGAGGGGGGTGACAAAAAAATTGTTTAGAGCAATTTTTTTTTTAAAATGGGATATTGTTTAGTATGCCATGAACACACATGCTATTATTCAAGCTCACTAAGTGAAGCTCCCATGAAGAAGATTTTTCATATTAGGTGAGCATGCATATTTTTGTTTATTATCAAAAGTAGAACCTAATAACTATGTTGAGGCTAGCAAAAATGAGTGTTGGACCAAGGCCATGAAGGAAGAACTAAGTTAAATTAAAAAGAACAATACATGGGAGCTTGTACCTAGACCTTAAGGTAAAAATTTTATTACAAAAAAATGAGTATTTAGAAATAAGTTAGATGAATATGGTAAGGTTGTGAGGAATAAAGCTAGACGTGTTTGTAAAGGATACTCTTGGGTCGAGGGTGTGGACTTTGGTGAGACATTTTCACCTGTGGCTAGGTTTGAAGTGATGAGGATATTTTTGGCTTTTTTAGTGTATAAAAACTTCAAAATCTACCAAATGGATGTTAAGAAAACCTTTCTTAATTGATATCTTGATGAAGAGGTCTATAAAGGACAGTATGAAGGTTGTATATGTATAGAGAGTCCTAAATATGTTTACAGGTTGAAAAAATCTTTATATGATTTAAAACAAGGTCCTAGAGATTGGTACTCTAGATTGGATAAGCACCTATTGGCACAAGGATTTACAAGAGGTGGTGTGGACAAAAATTTGTATGTTAAAATAGAAAGTGAGGATGTACTTGTTGTAGAAGTTTATCTAGATGGCATATTTTTTTGTTACAACAATGATGATATGTGCAAAATATTTTCTAACCTTATGAAATTAGAATTTGAAATTCTCATGCTTGGAGATATGTCTTTATTTCTTGGTTTACAGATCTCTCAACTTGAAAAGGGTATCTTTATATCTCAAACTAAGTATGCAAAATAGATTCTTAAATGGTTTCACATGGATGAATGCAAACTAGTGAGTACACCTATTGTAACATTCTATCATTTGAGAAAGATGGAAGATTCTCCTAATATTGATCAAACTAAATATAGATCTATGATAGGAAGTTTTCTATATCTCACAACATATAGGCATGATATCAGCAGGTAGTATGTTTAGTTGCAATATTTCAATCCTCTTCCAAAGAGTCTCATATAAATTCTATCAAAATGATCTTTAGATACATCAAAGGAACATTGGAATATGGTTTGTGGTAGCCTAGACATAGTTATTTTACTTTAACAACATATATTGATGCTCAATGGGCAGGATGTCTTAATGAAAAGAAGATTACTAGTGGAGAAGCTTTTTTCTTTTGAGATGGACTTGTGTGTTAGCATAGCAAAAAACAAGAATCAATATCCTTGTCAACAATAGAAGTAGAGTATATAGCTGCTACATCATGTTGTACATAAATTCTTTGGATAGTGCAAACCATTTAACATATGAAGATACAAGTTTCCTAAATCAGTTTACATCTTGTGTGATAACACTAGTACAATTAACATCTCTAAAAAACTAGTTGTGGACTCAATAAAAAAGCACATTGACATTAGATATTATTTATCAGGAGATAAAGTTTTGACAAATATAGTTACTTTGAATTATGTTTCTACTTCAAATCAAGTCATTGATATCTTTACTAAGCCTTTAGTGAAGATGGCCTTTGAAAGTTTGAGACAGAGGTTGGGGGTCTTACCCTTCTCCTCCATTCACTAATTAATCTTCTAGTGGTTTTTTTAAGGGGATATCTTTACCTAAAATGATCATGGTTCTCCCCATTGTCATTGAAGTGAAAAGGGAAGATAAGATCAGTAATTGAGTGATGAGACTTTAATTTTGTTGACTTTTTAGAGTGATGAAAATAATCAATTTTGCTGATTTTTTGGAGTGATTATAATAGTAAATTTTGTTGATGTAATGCATCATTTTTATATCATTCATATGTGTTATGTATTCATATGTGTGACTTATTTGTTTGCTGAGTGTTTCATGGTGGCAATACAATTATGGAGCAAGAAGCATAAAGTATAATAGTGTAGATATATTAATGCAAAGAATGATATAGTTTAAATCATAAAGATCTTTTTATGACAATCCAATGCATTTAGAGAGGGGGATTAATAGTGCAATTATAATAGATATTAACATCAATGCCAAAGGGGTAGCTTGTTGGCATATGTTTCTTGTTGATGTCAAATGGTGAGAATGGTTGTTAGAATATTGCTATTTGTTTTAGGATATATATACTAAGACATTTGAATGTAAAGTTGTTCAAGGGATTATGTTTAAATGACAACTTGATCGAGGTTGGTACAAATACAATCATAGTTGTCAATTTTGGAAGATGTTTTACATTTGAAGCAAGTTGAGTTAATGCTTTACGAACAACAAAGTTGAATCTATATGTCATTTTTAGAAGGGTGATAATTTTCAAGATGCATTACATATTATAGTGTTATGTCCCCTTGATTTTTTAATGCATACAACTTAGTTAATGTTTGTAATCAATGACTTGCAATATAAGTGTTTGCATCCTATCACCATGGTGATAGGAACTTTAATAATAATAATAAGTAGCATAGTCTTGAGTGTTAATGATAAAGGGTACTCCCCTTATTCAACCAAACACACACAACACAATAGGGAAATAAACATAAAATTGAAAGAATAGAAAAATGGAAAGAATAGAAATACTTTCTTTCTACTATATTCAATGAAATGACAATACAATATTCAGAAAAGTAACATGCAATAGCTAAATGGACATTTTCATTACAATAATCTACAAAAAGAACCACAATCTACACTTCTAGAACTAGTCCCTAAAACCCCTCTTCATCCCTATATAAGTAGAATAATTAATCACCTTAGAATATTCAAGAAAGTGAAATTTTCTCATTTTGGCACCCAGCGGTTCAATTTCCCGCCTTAAGTGTTTTTTTTCTCTCTTCCATTTGTATTAATACTTGATCCTTGATGGCATAAATTTTAGAAGCCATAACTTGTAAGCCATTGAATTGATTGTCTATTATAATCCCATTTGGAAAACCTCTTGAAGAACTCTATAGCTAGGATTATGAAGTGCAATTCCAAACAAGTTTTGACCCCTTCTAGAACCTCTAAGGCCATCAAAACTGAGTTCAAAGTTTTGTACCACCCCACTAAAATAGAAAAATTTCAATATCTTCAAAACTAGACTTGATCTTTCCACAAAAAATTATCGATGGACTCATATATCCAAAATGAACCTCTATGGGAGTAATTAGGACAATTAGTGCTCAAACAAAAATCTTCCTAAAAATAGTAAACTTGCCAAAATTAGCAACCCTGCACAAAGATATCCCTTGTTAAAAAACTAGACAATATTTTTGGGTGGTGCAAGATTGCTCTTACACCCTGGATGCTCCTACATTAGACACTCAAAGTAATTTGAGAAGTTACCCTCTCACATCTTAGGTGTTTAGAGGAAAATCAAGGTGATCAACTACTTCCTTTGATAGCCATGATGAATCTTCAATAGGTTATCATTTCCATTTTACCAAGTACTCTTCATATAATTTATTATCTCGTGTGCTTCTTCCAATACAACTATCCAAGATGTCTTCTCTCTCCTCAATAGTCAAAGTAGGTGATAGAATATTCCACTAAGATTATATTAGCTCATCTTCAATACTTCATTCACCATACTTTGACAAATTTGAAATATTAAACACAGGTGAAATATTAAGTTCACTAGGAAGTTGTACTTCATAATCATTTCCTAAATCATGTTTCCTCAAGATTTTTCATGGTCCAAATTTCTTCATCTTCAACTTATTATACGTTCCCACTAGAAATATCTCCTTTCTCAAATGAACCATGACTTCATCTCAATCTGAAATTCCTTATATCTCTTTTCTTATCTCCCTTAGCCTTGTACTAAATATTCATTTTATTAATATGCTCTCTCACCTCTTCATGTAAATTCTTCAAGTATTTTTTAAATTATTCATCTTTAGCACTAATCTTCTCTCCTTTGTCCAAATTCCTTAATTCTGAAGCATTTCTAGGACTACTTCCATATACAATATGGAATGGTGATTTACCAATGCTCCTATTAACAAAATTATTGCATGCAAATTCTGCTTACGGTAAAATAAAATCTCACCCCTTAAGTTTATCTCCTACTAAGAACCTTAACATATTTCTCAAACTCCTATTCACCACTTCTATCTTCTCATCAGTTTGTGGATGGTGTTCTAAGTTGAACTTCAAATCTGTCTTTAGCTTTTTTGACAATGTCCTCCAAAATTACCCAACAAACTTAGTGTCTTGATCTAAAACTATGCTCTTTGGTAGTCCATGTAGTCTCATCACTTCTTAGAAAAATAATTTTGACACACGAACAACATCATTAGTCTTTCTACAAGGAATAAAATGTGTCATCTTTGAGAACCTATCCACCACCAAAAAAATGGAATCATGTCCTCTTCAATTCCTTGGTAAACTAAGAACAAATTCCATACTAATGTCCTCCCATGGCCTCTCTAGTACAAGTAATGGATTATATAACCCTATATTCTTCTTGGTTCCTTTTTCCATCTAACATATTTGACAACTTTGCACAAACTTCTTAACATCTAGTTGTGATTGTGGCCAATAATGCTCACTAACCAAATAAATTGTTTTATCTCGACAAAAGTGTCTAGCCAATCCTCCACTATGATTTTCCTTGATTAGGTTCTCCCTTATGGAACTCTTTAGAATGCACAATTGGCTACCTTTGAATAACATACCATCTTGGATTATAAAATCAACCATTTGGTCCTGTCTAGAGTAAGAGGTTTTGTGCAATCTCTCTAGGCCTCATCAAAATCAAGATCCTTTGGATACAAACTCTTGAGTTCATGGAACCCAACAACTTCAATCTACATCTTTGTCAAAAAATTCTACCTCCTACTTAGGGCATCTACAACTCTATTAGACTTTATGCTCGTGTGCTTCAAAACAAAAGTGTAACTCTACAAAAACTCAACCCATTTTAAATGCCTTTGATTCAACTTTCCTTGTCTATTCAAATACTGTAAATCTTGATGATTAGTAAACAAAAAAAATTTTTAGGAAAAAGATAATATCTCAACTTCCTCAATGCCTGAACTATATCATAAAACTCTTTATCATTAATAAAATATTTTATTTTGGAATCATTCAACTTCTCACTAAAATAAGCAATGGGTTTACCTTCTTCACTCAAAACAACTCCAATGGCATTTCCACTAACATCATAGTGTACTTGAAATAACTTATTAAAATTTGGAAGTGCTAAAATAGGTTGCTCTATAACTTTTTTTTTCAAAAAATCAAAGCTATTTTATGCTCCTGCAATCCACTTAAAACTCTTTTATATCCCCTCTCATGGTTTCATTTAAGGGTCCACATATACTACTAAATTTTTTTATCCAAGCCATGAAAATATCCTACCTCATTCGCATTCCTTGGAGTAGGCCATTCAAGGATAGCCTTTACTTTATCTAGGTCCATTTTAAGACCATCTGTTGAGATAAAAAAAATCCCAAGTACACTACCTCCTTTGCAAAATTGCACTTCTTCGGGTTAATCAACTTCTCTTCCCTTATCTTCTCAAAGACCCTATGAATATGCATTATATGTTCTTCCAATTTCTTACTAAAGATCAAAATATCATCCAAGTAAATGGTAAAAAAACTTAAAAATTATTTCAATACCTCATTCATGAGCCGCATGAATGTGCTCAGTGCATTGGTTAGCCCAAATGACATGACTAACCACTCATACAAGTCCTCCTTTGTCTTGAAGGTTATTTTCCATTCATATCCTTCTTTAATCTGAATTTGGTGATATCCACTCTTTAGATCTATCTTTGTGAAGTACTCATCTCCACTCAAACTATCCATAATGTCATCCATCCTTGGCAAGGGAAACCTATACTTGATAGTGATCTTATTAATAGCCTGAGAATCTATACACATCCTCCATTCTCTATTTTTCTTTTTTTCTAGTACTACAAGTACAACACATGGACTTAAACTCTCTCAAATCAACCCCTTCTGCAACAACTCTTGCACTTATTTGTTAAAATCTTCACTCTGGTAGAGTCATTTTATGGGTTTCCTTATTCAAAAGATTGGCTCCAAGAATCAAGTCCATTTACTGACTAATATTTCTTATTGGTGGCAATCCATCAAGTACATTATCAAATACAATATCTTGAAACTCATCTAGAAAATATGCAACTTCCTCAGATACATCTTCTACTTCCTCTATATCAACTTTTGGAACTAAATAAAAATGCATATGCTCATTCTTCATGACTTATAGAAACTTTCTTCTATTAAATAAGTATATTCTCACATTAATACATACCTTTTCCTCTATTTCTTTCAATGGCTTCAACTTGTGTCGGACTCCATCCTTTATCAAAGAATTGGTATTTGCATACCCATCATGTATTGAAAGATGATCAAATTGTCATGGTCTCCCTAATAAAGGATGAAAAACACCCATAGGCATATAATATCACACAATACCTCATCATGATAGTTTCCAATTTGGAACTTTACCAAACATTTCTCATTGACCAAAGCCTTGTGGTCTTTCTGTAACCAAGAAATTTGGTAGGGAATTAGATGCTTCCTTATCTCTAACTTCAATGAATTAACCATTTCCTCTTAAAAAATATTATCGGTACTATCACCATCTATAATGACATTTCATACCTTACCATTACACCTACATGTTGCATGAAATAAATTATTCTTCCTTTTCTTAGGTTCCTTCTCATCATTTAGCAATGATCTTCTTGTAATAAGGAACTCTCCTCTTTCAACATCTTTATAATGTGAAGAATTAGCATCCCCATCTACATGTGCAACTCATGCATGGCCCTTTGGTCTCCTATTTTTCCTCCCCTGATGTTTGGGACACTCGTAAGCTTGGTTTCCTTCTTCTCCACATTGGAAACATGTTCCAAAAAAACCTCCTGTTCCTAGTCCTCTTCTACTTCCTCTTTGATCTCCATTATTTTGATTGTGATGATGATAAGAATTATTTCCCCTCTGATTCTAACTTCTACTAGATTCATCATTATTCTTTTGATCTTCATTTCATCCTCCATAATTCTATCAACTTGGATTTCCACCACAACCTCTTCCATTTTTCTTTCTTTCAAACTTCTTATTCATTTTTTCTTCTACCTTAAAATAAAATTGATATGCATCTTCAATGGTAGACATTCTTACCATTACCAACTCTTCTTGAATACTCAGCCTCAGCCTATTTATGTAATGAGAAACCTTCTCCTTGTTGGCTTCAAAATAACCCATTTTGATAAGAACTCAATAGAAATATTATGTATACTCCTAAATAGATTTTCCTTCTTGCTTCAATCCTTGTATTTTCTTTGGAAAATCAAGCTCATAGTCAATGGGAATAAACTATCTCTTCAATTTTTCCACCATCTAATCCCATCTTGTTATCTTCTCCTTTCCTCTTCTATTTCTCTCTAATTTAACCTCCTTCCACCAAATTTTAGCATGACCTTTTAGCTTAGTCATTGCAAATATGACCCTATTAGGGTCTTCTACTTCTTCATACTAAAAATACTCTTCCATATCATTGATCCAATCAATCAATTCTCCTAGATTAAGATTTCCAAAAAATGTGAAAACTTCAATCTTTAGTGTCTTTCCAATCTTTGAAATGACCCTTAAAAACCTAGCCTTGACAAGAGATATATATGTTTCTTTTTCCTCTTCAAATTTCCCTTCTTCTTTAGATTCATCCTCACTTTCATATCTTACCCTAATATCAGTTCCTCTACACAGCTCTTCTTGTAGTGCTTGCACATGTCTCTAGAGGGCTCTAAAACCCTATTTTGTCACACCTACAACTCTTCCACCGTAGTTCCTTCATGGAGGCATTTTATACACTTATGTCTTAGACCCACAACTACAGTCCTGGTGCAAACTGCCTCATGTTCGATAATCTATCTACACACTAAGGAACTTATTCTCATATACCACTTGATTAAGGGTACTTCCCTTATTCAACCAAACACACACAACACAACAAGAAAATAAAAAAGAAATTGTAAGAATAGAACAATGCCAAGAATAAAAACACTTTCTTTCTATTATCTTTAATGAAATGACATTACAATATTTAGAAATTAATATGCTACAACCACATGGGCATTTTCATTACAATAATCTGCAAGACAAATCCACAATCTACACTTCTGGAAATAAGCCCTGAAATCCTCCCTTCATCCCTATATAAGTAGCACAATTAACCACCTTAGAATATTCTAAAAAGTGATTTTTTTCCATTTTGGCACCCGGTGGTTTAATTTCCTGCCTTAAGTGATTTTTCTCTCTCTTCATTTTGTATTAAAACTTGAGTCTTGATGGTAACTTCCAGAAGCCATAACTTGTGAACTGTTGACTCAATTACCTATTATAACCCCATTTTAGGAACCTCTTGAAGTGTTATACAGATAATATTGTGAACCATCATCCTAGATAAATTTTGACCCCTTCCAGAGCCTCTAAGGCCTTCAAAACTAAGTTCAATATTTTTGTATCACCTCATCGAAATAGAAAAAATTTAATATCTTCAAAATTGGATTTGATCTTTGCCACAAAACTTTACTAGTAGGCTTATATATCCAAAATGAACCTCTAGGGAAGTAATTGTGATAATTTGTGCTCAAATGAAAAACTTACTAAAAATAGTAAACTTGCCAAGAATAGTAACAATGCCCAAAGAAAGCCCTTTATTGAAAAACTAGACAACATTTTTGGGTGATGCAAGATTGCTCCTACACCCTATACGATCATGCATTAGTTGGTAAATTATTCCCTAATGTGACTTTATAGTCATGTCAAATGTTGATATTCAATCTCTAGCATACATGGGTATGAAGTTTAGGTTTTCAAACATCAACGACTAGATTTTGTGATAGGAAATTGAGGGATGGTTACCCGTTTAGCTCATAAAACAACATATTTCTCTAATTTCTCATTAAAGATTGAAAAATGATGAAGCATTCTCAAGGAAGGTTGGAATGTACATTGAAATATAGAGTGATTATTTAGCAAGCTTTGGGAATTTTTATCCCTAAATCTTGGAAAGGATTGCAAAGAGACACAGGTGGAAGAAGTCTCCTTTCCCCCTATTAGTTCTTTGGATAACTCTAAGAAAAGTAGGGAAGATACCCTTGAGGAACAAGGTCAGATTAATCCTGAATCAGAGCATGAGCCAGCGTTGTGTAATGAATCTATCCCAAATATGGGCAAGTCGGATGAAGTTTTTGAATCCCCCTAGAGGGATGTTATGCTAGGTGATCAAGATTGTAATATCCTGAATGTTAGTCCTTCTTCCTAGCTTTATTTGGAGAGGACCTCTATGAACTCTAACTTTATACTATAGGAGATCCCTAGTGATGGCTCAACACAAGATGAATGCATATCTACTCCTAATGGGTATGGTTTTTCCTTGGTTGTTAATAAAAAGAAGCCTAAGAAAGGTGTGGTTAAGAACCTACCTCCCTCTTCAATCAACACTAGAAACAAAATCAAAGTGGATGTGGGAGCCCAAGTGTGATCCCCAAGAAAAAAATCAGCAAACAAAATCAGGGAAGAAGAAGCCCACGGGAACATTGCGGATGGAACCTAGTTAACCATCCAGGAAGCCTACTCTCTGAAGAAGTCATGAAGGTTATTTCATGGAATATTCGAGGACTCAACGGTCCTCACAAACAAGATGTGCTAAGAAATCTTTGTAGATATCACAAATCGGACATTATTATCATTCAAGAAATGAAGATGGCTAAAGTTAAGGCTAAAGGTATTAAAATATACAAGAATGGTGGAAGTTTCAGAAGCAGTCCTGATGGGGCTTTTGGAGGCACTGTTATTTTCTAGAATCTTGATCTGGTTGTTGGTATTCCTATTCTTCATTAAAAAAATCTGGCTATTATGAAATTCAATCACATCAGGGATGATATTTCTTGATTTTTGGCTAATATCTATTCTCCTAACTCTAGAGTGGGGAGAAGAAAATTTTGGAATAGGATTTCTGAGTTTAGGAATATTTTTTGTAATAAAAGTTGGATCATTATGGGAGATTTTAACAATCCCTTAAGGGAGAGTGAGAAGAGTGGGGGTGTTCCTACCCAGATGGAAAGTAGATTGGATCTCAAGGACTTCATCAACTCTCAGGCTCTCCATGATTTGGATCTCTAGGGAGTCAATTTCACTTGGTCCAATAGGAGGAGTGGGAATGAGCTTATCCAATTCCAGCATGATAGATCTATTATTTCTAATGACTGGTTAGCCCTCTACCACTGCTCCTTGACTACTTTGAGTTGTATTGATTCTAATCATTCCCATATCTCTTTCAAAGAAGATCTTCTTTTAGGAAAATGCAACTTTCCCTTCAGATTTGAAAATATGTGGACCCTTCATCCCAATTTGGAAGTTAGCATTAAAAGCTGGTGGAATATTGAGGTTAAAGGCTCTGCCATGTTCAAAGTTGCTAATAAATTGAGAGCTATCAAAGACAAGGTCAGAAACTGGAATAAGGAGGTTTTTGGGAATATCTTCCTTATGAAAAATGAAGCTATCTCAGATCTTAAAAAAATCCAAGATAGTATCCAGAGGGATGGCTATTCTTCTTTCTTTAAAGATGAAGAAAACATTTCTCTTTCGAATTATCACAATATTATCTCTAGGGAAGAGGAATTCTGGAGACAAATATCTAGATCTATCTGGCTCAAAGTGGGAGACAAGAATACTAGATTCTTTCATATGAACTCCCTCGAGCACAAAGCTACCAACAGAACCTCCTTCTTATCTGTGGATAATTCTAGGCTTGACAAAGAGGAGGATATTAGTTTTGTTTCTAAGAGGTTTTCTCTTCCCTCCTCTCTAGTGATCTCAGCTTCAATCTCTTGGATCAGGATTCTCTCTTGAATTGTATCCCTTCTATGTTTAAGGATGATTAAAATGCTTTCCTTGTGGCTATCCCTTTGGCTAAATAAATTAGAACTATTATCTTCTCTTTTGAAGGTAATAAATCACCAGGTCCTGATGGTTTTCATATGTTCTTTTTTCAATCTTTTTGGCAGATTATTGGGCATGATGTGACTAAAGTTTTTCAGGAGTTCTTTGGTGCTAGTAATATTCTAAAGGATATTAATGGAACTTTCCTTTCCTTGATTCCTAAATTTTTTGGAGCTTTTTCATTGGATTCTTTTAGACCTATCAACCTTTGTAACTCTTTCTATAAGATCATTTCTAAGGTTCTAAGTTTGTGTCTTTTGTCTCTCCTCTCGGATCTTATCTCCCCCCCAGTAGAATGGTTTTGTCCCAAGGCGTCAGATCCTAGATTTTGTCTTGGTTGTTTATGAGAATATTCATTCTCTCTCCTCCTCTAGGAAATAAGGTTTTTTATGAAACTTGAACTTTCTAAGGCTGATGATCATGTGGACTAGTCTTTTCTTTTGAGAGTTCTTGTTGCCTTTGGTTTTAGCTCTAAGGTCCTTAAGATGGTCTTCCAAATTATCTCTATTGTGACTTTCTCTATTTTCATTAATGGCTCTCCCTCTTCTTTTTTCAAAGCTTCCAGAGGCCTGAGGTAGGGTGACCTCCTTTCTCCTATCCTTTTTCTTATCATGGTGGACAACTTAACAAGATTTCTTAATAGATTGATTGAGTCAGGTTAGTTGAAAGGCCTCAGTCCTTCATCATCTAATCTCACTTTTTCTCAACTAGGACAAGAGTTCTTTTTTCTTTATTAATACTCTGGAGGTGAGACAAAATGGAATTGCTACTATTCTCAGTTGCAAGATATCCTCTCTTCCTTCTCTTTACTTGGGCCTTCACCTAGGCCTGAAACCTTCTGAGATTTTTTGGAACTCTCTAGTTGATAAATTCAATAAGAAACTAGCTGGGTGGAAGGGTTCCCTCCTAAGCTTGGCTGGTAAACTTTAGTTGTTAAAATCTTCTCTCTAGAGCATCCCTATCTATGTCCTGAGCCTTTTTATAATCCCTTCTAAATTTGTTGAGGCTATTGAGAAGATTCTGAGAAAGTTTCTTTGGTTTGGTGTAGAGGATAAAAAGGGACTTTCTCTAATTTCCTGGGATAAAGTTTGCAGTCCCTACTCTTGGGGTGGTCTAGGTCTCAAGAGGTTAAAAATGATAAATAATGCTCTTCTTTCTAAACATATCTGGAGGGTTTTTCATGATAAGGGGAAATGGAGCTCTGTTTGGCACTAGAAATATCTTACTAATTGTCCTTCTCTCTTCTCCTTTAAGGAGAACCCTGATCCTCCCTCGAGATCAAACATATGGAATCATGTGATCCAAACTAGCCACTCATTTATCCAGGGTCTTTCTTGGAGAGTTGGAAATGGGTTAAGTATTAAATTTTGTGAAGATCCATGGTTGCTCAATTATCCTCTAAACATAATTCCTTCCCTTGCTCCTTTTGTTCAAATTTGCAAGGATTCTTATGGTCATCTCATTGCTCATTATTGGCGCGGTGGTAAGTGGGTGAATCTCAAAGATTTTAGTTAGGCTTTTTCCCCCATTCAAGATGCTTTGAGAGCTATGATTATTTTAGAAGAGAAACTTGATCTTCTTATATGGAAATAAAATCCTTTGGGTACTTTCTCTATTTCTTCTGCGGTCTCTTTGCTATCCCCTAAGGTGGATCTGATCCATTTCTGGGCCCGTGCCTGGATCAAGAATCTTACCCCTAAGGTGAATCTATTCCTTTGGTGTTCTCTTCAAAAAAAATAATTGACTATTGATAATTTGTGTTGTGGGGGTTTCTATTTCACCAATAAATGTTCTCTTTGTAAGAAGGATCAAGAAATGGTGGATCATCTTTTCATCCACTGTCCCTTTGTTGTCTCTATATGGTCTAAGATCCTCTCTTATTTTTCATTGTGCTGGATTTTTCCTGGTACCCTCCAAGATCTCTTTATGAGCTAGTGTTGTCCTTTCAATGGGAAGTCCATAAAAATCCTCTGGTCTTTTATTCTTCCCCATACTCTCTGGGGAATCTAGAAAGAGAGGAACAATAGGATCTTTTGTGATTCAGAACTCCACCTGGATGTTGTGGATTACAAAATCAGAAGGGCTATCTTGGAGAATATTAATGTGCAGATGGATCTCTCTCTACCTCTATCTCTCTTTGAAAAATAAATTTGCTATAATCACTGGAGGCTGAATATGATGGATACCAGGGGAAAGGTCTATAATCCTAGGGAGGAAGTGGTTTGGGGTTTTCCACATAGGGGCTGGGTTAAGATCAATTTTGATGGTGCTTCGAAAGGTAACCATGGCAAAGAGGGTTGTGGTGGAGTTATTCACGATGGTAAAGGGACCTTAAAAGCTGCTATTGTTTCTCCCATTGGTGTCCAATACAATCACGTGGTTGAAGCTATGGTGGCATACTACTCAATCAAGCTTGCTAAAGACTACAATTATTCTAAGGTGTGGATCGAAAGTGACTTGAATAACATCATCAATTTCCTTAAAGGTGTCACTACCCCTTCATGGACTATAATAATTCTATCACAATGGCTAAGGTGATTATTAATAATTTTGAAGCATGTCATATATCCCATGGGTACTAGGAAATCAATACAATGGCTGATGGATTAGCTAATGAAGCAGGTAACACAAGAGATATTATGGAATGGAGGAGTGAGCTGGCCATCCCATACAATATCAATATGTTGTTAATCTTTGATTTTATCCATGGAGATCAAACTACTAATTTTAATGATGAAATCTAGCATGAGGAATTTATCTCCACATCAATGTTATGATGTCAATTCCCATTTGGGCATTTATTGGCATTTCTTTTGGCACATTTTTTGGGTCTGTTTAGTCATTTTATGAGCTTTATATTGGATTAAGGGAAGTTTATATCCATTGGTTTCCAATTTGAAGATCATTTCTGAGAATGGGTGATTGTGCTATAATATGGGTAGGAATAGGAAAAGAACTAAACCGACATCCTACGAGAGCTAGAAAAACAAGGAAAAATTATGGAGCCTTCTCAAGAAAGGTGGTCTTGACAAGTATCTAGAGAAGCTCCGGGGGAAAGACTCTATGATTACCAACTATTTTATCAAGAACTGGAGAAATGGAAAGATTGTGCTTGGGGGCTCAACCACCAAAATTATAGAGGATGTCATTGCAGAATTCACGGGTCTTTCCAAGGACGGGAGAAAATTTGATGCAGGAGCATCCTAGGTGTAAGAGCAATCTTGCATCACCCAAAAATATTTCTGTTTTTATTTTCAATAAGGGCTATTTTGTGCAGAGCTGCTATTTATGGAAAGTTACTATTTTTGGTAATTTTCATCTGTGCTCAGAATGATCTAATTTCTTTCTTGGAGGTTCATTTTGGTCATATAAGTCTGCCAGTAAAGTTTCATTGCCAGATCAAGTGTATATTGGAAGATATTGAAGATTTTCGGTATTGGCAGCAGGGTACAGAAACTTCGAACTCAGTTTTGAAGGCTTTAGAGGCCCCAGATGAGGTCAAAAATTTGGGTGATGGGCGCTTGTGCAGGTCAAGCCTGTAGAGCGCTTCATCGCATTTTCGAAATGGGGTTATAATAGCCGAGCGGGTCAACTGGTGATGACTTATGGTCTTCGGAAGTTGGGCCACCTGAAATGGCGAAAAATAATTTTCTTCAAAATTTCTGTTCAGGTTTCAAAGGTTATCTTGAGCTGACTATGATGTAATAAAATGTAAAATAAAATAATTCTAAGTTTGGTCGGCCTTATTGGCTAAAATTCTGGAACCTTCCCAGGCGGTGGATAATTGCCTATATAAGGAAGGCTGTATTATTGTCTTAGGCAGTTCAGAATAGTTCTGGCTAGTAGATCTGGGTAATAGCTCGAGGCTTTGTCCTACAAAATATTGTAAGGGAATGCCCATGTAGCTTTGCATATTGTAATTCTGAAAGTTTGTAATTCCACATTTGTGGAGATAATAAGAAGCCAATTTTCTGTTCTTGCATATTGTTGTTGTTTCTCTATTTCTGTTATGTGTTTGTGGTATTAAGGGGAGCACCCTTCATCAAAATTTTACAGAGATAGGCATCTCAATGAAGCAGAAATCAAATAATTCTCCAAGGAGGATGACAAAAAGGCTCACCTAGTTAAGAGTAAGAAAAAGACCTACTACTCTCCGACTATTATCAAGAAGGTATGGCGCAGAGTCCTCTTTTTTGTTCTGCAATACATTACTCTCGATGGTAGATTCTCTAGGGTTTATGGGTATCATTTCATGATCTTTAATCACTTATGTTACAGGGGAAAAATTTCCTTTCCTTATTACTTTTTGAATTCCCTTAATGCTAGCATTAAAGATGTTTAGGAAAATCATCTTGGAACCCCTTCCATGCTTGAGGGTCTTATGCTTCTTATTTATGAATATTTCATTCCTAATTCTCTGAACCTCCTAAAGCTACTCCTTCAGATTCTAGTGATGATTTAGAAGAAGATGAAGATGATGGGGAGGACTCGGATATGGAGCCAAATTTTGATTTTGAGTCTTCTCAAGATACTACTTCCAACCTCAGTAAAAAAGGGAAAGGTCTGATTAAGGGCAATGCCTCCTCCTCCAAGAACCCTATAGACCATAAAAGAAAGTCTTTTCTAGAGGATTCTTCATTGGATAGTGATGAGGACACAATAGACAAAAAGGATTTCTCTATGGAAAGGGACCAAGGTAAGGGTAAGAAAGGCAAGAAAATCAAGGGTACCTCTTCCCTAAAGGATTCCCCCTATTGCCCTCCCTATTTAGAAGGAAGGCCCTCAGTTCACCCCCAACATCACTGCTAAGAAGGACAAGCCAAATCCCCATCCAACTATTCTTTTGGATGAGACTTAGATGGCTAAGGTGTCCTTTGATTGGGTTTTTGCAGAGCTCTACCATCTAAGAAAAACTAATGATAGACTCAAAGCTAGAATTGACATTCTTGAGGCTATGGGTCTTGGTGATAAACCCTTTCGTGTTTTCCTAAGTGAGCTTACTGAAGCTATCAATAAAGTTGATGGAATTGTTAATTCTTATGATTTCAAGATGGAAGCCATGAATTCTCAAATCTCTAATTGTGATGCGGCTCTGTCAGCTATGTAGATGAAGGTCCTCAATTTTGAGGATAAAATCTTCCACTTTGAGACCTCGATCATTAAGTTTGGGGACTAGAGTTACAGTATTCTTTAGATGGTGGTGAGACAAATCAATACCCTACTTAACACATGGGAAGCTACTATGGAAAAAGATAAGGATATGAAGCCTCGTGATTCTAGGAATCATGCTAATTAGGATGCTAATACTCTCAAGGACACAGCTCATAATATGGAGCTTTTGGCTTCAGAAGCTACAGATCTTCTTAAGAGAATTTGGTGATTCCCTTTGGTCCTATGGTTTTTTCTAGTCCCTCATGTTGGCTTCTGGCCCTTTTCTAGCCTTGTGGGGCTTTTCTTTTGTGGTCCTTTCTGGTTGTCTTTCTTTTCATTGTCCCTTCTTGTCAAACATGCTTCTACAGTCTTTGGTGCTTAATGTATATCTCTTCTCTCATTTTGTAAAAGGTTCAGGACCTTTAAAATCTTGTTTTCCTATTAATTAGAACTTTGGGAATTTTTAAAAGAATGTAATGTTTCAATTCTGAATATCACATGTCATGCTTTTTAATTTTGTAGAGATATGTTGTGATCAGGGTTTTGATGATCTTAATTAAAAAACCTTATTGAATGATATTTTAGTGTGATAAGAGTGTGTATTACATAGTTTTATACATTGATCCTAATGGATTTATAAGTGGTTTTTCAATGTCTAATTTAATATTGCAGACAAACTACAATGCATTCAATGTCTTGTATTGTGGTAGTTCTTGAAAATATTTTACACTACATGAGATACCAATATACCCTAGGCTGATTTTGGGAATGGTTAGTTCCAAATATGGGAAGATCTATAGGTAATTGGACCAACTATAGGGACAAGACTACCCTCTTCACTTCTAGCTCTGTAAAACCAAGGTGGGTACACCTAATCCAATAGATATAATTATGTTCTTGACTTGATACTAGATCTAACAATAGGTATCAGTGAGAAAGTACTAAATAACAACCTATTATTCATTGAATCTCCATCACTGGGAAGGAAAAATTATCTTTGAAGTAAATGAAATTAAATGACTGGTTTTGATTATTGTATTTTTTACTGTAATGACTTCAATCATTCCTCATTAAATAAAGATACATTTACACAGGCCAGTGCCTTATCTATTGGGAAAATAACACCAGAAAATAGAGCAAATACAAAGATCCTTGAAGAACTTATCTCATGAACATAAATACAAATACTCCAACTCTTTCCTACTTCCAAACAATCCTTATGAAAATTAAATGAACATATATCCTACTTTGAGAAATATTTAATCTAACCCTAGATCAAAACTCAAAGAAAAAATACATACACATAAGTCTCTGATAGACTAAAAAATTCATAGATTTGACACAAAGGAGAGGTAAAGACCTAAGATTTATATTAAGTATAACCTTTGATCTTTCGTATACAATATATGCTAAGTAGCAAGCCTGTAGATTGATACTATCAACATGTTCTTTTTCTCTATTACTTTGACAAGAAATGGTACAAAATATTACAATCCTCGACTGAGGGTTAGGGTTTCAAAATTTCTATCTTCTCAACACCTAAGACTCTCAATGCCTAATATGATTATGGAAAATCCTTTTATATACAAGGAAATGCAACAAGCTATCTATCATTTTAGGGTTTACAAAACTTTACCCTAAAACTTTCCAACAACCCTACTAGGTTTATAATAAATGCCTCAATCAGATCTTGGACTGATATTTTATAAACAAGCCACCTCACTTTATGTCTTCAATATTTTCCTCGATCTCTTCAAACAAATCTAATCACCATTTCTTCGTGGTTGTCCCTGAAATAAATACACTTTACATCTCAACCACCTTAAAACCAAAGAGTCACAATCCTTGTTTGGCTCAAGAAGCAGATGCAGCATCTAGCTTATTAGCATGAGGAATATACTGGTATCGCCACCTTTTAAACACCTCTTCACTTGGGAACACAAAATTGACAATTTCAGCCTTTCTGCTGGACAATTGTTCCCACTTGTTCTCCATCTGACTGATCTCACACTGAATAAAGTCAAACTTGGACTTGGTAGATATTAATGTTTCAATAGTGTGTATGAAGAACAGTATTTTCCAAAGTTAAAATGCTAGTCATCCTAGTAGAAAAATCATCATCCATTCTTTCTCTCCATTTGATTAACTCCTTAAGCTCACCATTTTTCTTGAAAACTCCTGGAATTAGGTCACAACAAGGGAGTGTCAATTCTCTCTTCAGCAGATTGGATTTCCTTTCAAAATCATCCAAAATTATCTTGTATTCTACAAATTGATGCACCGGTTTGATCAATGGATCAGGATCAACCTGGCCCTTCGAGATCCAGTGAAATAATCTCATATTTGGGGATATTTCAACCCACTTATTTATAATTGTACCCAACTCCTCCTTATGTATACTCAAAGATGTGAGAAATATTTGCAGTCTCCTAGCATGATCAAATAAGATTGTAGGATTCAGATTAGTAGCAAATTGCATCACAGTCTCAGTAACCTTTTCTTCATATTTTTTATCCATAAGGCATTTAGCCTCTACATACTCATCCCTCTTCTTATTCATCTCTGCTCTACTTTCTTTCATTTTATTTATTTCCTCATGTAATTGTTGCCTTTCCCAACTGATTCTAGCCTCTATATTTGTTTTTGGGAAAGGAGATGGTGGAAACTCAATAATAGGACTAGAAGAAGAGGCAATTGTAGGCTTATTAGAAATCATCAATTGAGGTGATCTATGATCCTATAGTCTAGACAATTGTGTAATTAGTTTGTCCTTCTGGATCAACTCTATCTTCAACTCATTATAGGATTTGAGGATATTTTCAAACTTAATCCTTAATTCCTCCTTTTCCTATGCATCCTTCTCTGCTACCTTCAAATTGAATTTAGCTATCTCCAAAATGATATTCGAGGCTTCTACACCTGAAGTCTCACCAACCCTTTGCACCAACAAGTTCCCAGCATATTCTAAAGAAAGGACCTCTCTTTTCCCTTTATTTTCTTCCCTCTTAAGGGACCACATGACCAAAGCTGCATGGTCATTAGAGAAAGCCACACCCCTAGAAGTTTTTTTGGCATGTTCTATAGTAGAGAGAATGGTAACCTTACTCTTCCTGATTGAATAAAAAAAAATAGCATCAACAATATCCCGTTCAGGGAGAATCAACACTCCTCCAGTATGAACCGTGGCTTTTCCTTCCTCTGGGGTTATCTTCTCAAATCTCTTCATTATTTCCCCCTTTGTCTCATTTTCAATTTTAGTTATATCCCTATCATGGAATTCTTCTTTCTTTTTCTCACAAATTTCCCTATATTGATTTATTTTCATCCTCCATAAGAACTGAAGGAATGCCCTAGTCCTAACAAAATTGTCATCTGAAATAAAAGAGTCACTGGCCTGTTTCAAATTTGGGTCTATTTCTTTACCCTCAAACTCTGCCACCATGAGGTCCATCTCTATTCCTTTGGGTGCCTCTGGCATCCCCTCCTATATCTCATCATTTGAAATAAAAATATTCCCAGGTCATTACTCAACTGCACTAGTTGCTAAGCAACTCCATGTTCATCCAACTGCAAGGGCGATTGGGAAGGAGAATATATATCCCACTCTGCTTGATACTCCTCTTGTTTTTGCCTCTTTGGAGAGGGCTCTTCTACCATTGGATCACTCATAGGTCTTTTCCCTTTAGAGGTAGATGGGAGACTTTCATCTTTTTGTTGGGTTGGGAGAAGGACACTATACCCTTTCCTCTACTGAATTGTATATGTTCCCCTAGGGGTCAGCTTGGTGTATCTTGGTTGGCTCAAAATTCTCCTTGCTCTATCTAGATCTTCCTTACTTACCACAACCCTCTTTTCATTAGCTTCTTGCATGATTCCTTCAAAATTCTCCATAAGGGCCTCTATCTTTCTTGCCCATGGCTGAAAATCTTTCAGTGGGTCATATCCTTTATCAAAATTTCTAATAAAATCAACAGTTTTCTTGTAAATGACCCACTTCTCTTTCTTGATTTCTTGAGCTTGAAGATCAAACTCATTCCTAATTATATCTTTTGGGAATTTAAACTAGTGTTCCATAATACCACGCCTTATCTTTTCTCTGAACATTCCAAAAATAAAACCCTCATTATTTTCACATCTCACCACCACTGTTTCCATTCTATAGGGATGCAAAACTTGATTCAAGTGCACCCATCCCTTCTTGACAATGATATATTGGTGGGCTATTTTAATGTCTAGAAACAAGGTTCCCCTTCCTTTTCCAGTCAGGGTTGTTTCCTGCAGATCACCAATCTACCTCAAAATTTCTGCATACCCTATCTTCAAAGGGACCTGGTAAGGCAATACATAAGGTGCCTTCTTGCAACCATACACCCTAAACATTATGGAGACTGGATATAAGATTATATCACCAAAATTATGTACTATGGTGATGTCTTTGCAATATTCCTTGGACCTAATTAATCTCAACATCTCCTTGAGAATTTTGAGATTCTCAAAACATAACAAGAACCTGAGCCTTGAAGAAAAATTTCTATCAAAAACCAAGTAACTGGAATCTTCTCTATCCCATGATAACTCTATAGTCCACAACTAGACTAACAATGCCTCTCCATTCTTTTCTCTCACAATATTCATTGTCTTGTTAAAGAAATCCACATCTTTGTATAAGAACATATGCATTATCATAAAATACCATCCAAAAGTCCTACTTATCTTCATATTTTTTATCCCCATTAATCCTTCATGGATTAGGTCTACAAGGTAAGGGGCATAATCAAAAATCAATGCCAAGTGGGGATGCAAGAACTTTACCATCATAAAAATGTAATGGATAGGCATGTGAGTGGCCTCATATTCTCCAAAAATCATAGCTAAGGACTTATATACACCCTGTGCTCACAAACTGAAAAGGTCCAACCTAAAAGGCTCAGGTGTTCTCTTACTAACCATACACATGGCACCAATCTGGCCAAAGAAATCCCTTAAAGGGAAAGACCTTAGGTAGTCTCTTTGTGCTTCATAGATCTTATTAAACTCTTCAAAATCAATCTTCTCTAATCCAACAGAGGGGTCATTTAATGAAAAAACATCTATGATTTCATCCTCTTTGATGCTTATCAAGTCTATTCCATTAATATCTTTAACACACCTTGTCACAAGATCATAACACCTAGCAATCTGTATGAGAAGTTCAGCATCCATGAAAAATCTAGGCACAATGAGTCCACCTATGTCAAACTACCAAATATTACTGACAGGTGCACATGCATTTCTTTGGGAGTATGCAACTTTAAACAAGATCAAACCATTGTAATCCTTCCCCACTTTAGCATCCCTCATCCATAACCCTCTATCATATAATCCCTCATTCACAAAATCCATAGGGTTTTTTGGAACTAATTCTTTCATTCTTGATGCCCCATTTTTTGAGTGTGGGAGTAAATGCATTAAATCTTCAAAAACCCCCTATCCTTATACATTATTTTTCCTAAGAGTTCTCTTTTGGGTGGCATTTTAACTAGGGTTTGAAGAAACATATGAATACTAGAATAAAAACTATCTAGGTATCACAAGATATAAATAATAGAGAAAAATTAATCCCTAAAACCTTTCTCTTATAAAAAACTATGCACTTGCAAGATAAAATTTGTCTACTAGATGCCTGAGAAAATTCATTGTTGACACTCATAGAAAAAACCAATTCTCTTGCAGAGAAACTTGGAGGAGAAGGCGGAGGGTCTAGGAAGATACATCACTAAACTTGTTAATGAAGGAAGCATTACTAGTCTCCAACCTTCTTCAGTTAGAACCTTCTATTCTCACAAGAAATTTGTTGATGATACTCTTTTTATGGGAGAGGCTACTGTCAAAGAAGCTAGAAATCTTTAAAAAGCCTTGTCTATCTATACCTCAGCCATGGGTGAACTTATTAACTGGAACAAGAGCTTCATGTTTTTTATCAATACCCCCAAGAGAGGTAGGCTAAGATCTCTAAAATTCTCAGTTGTAGCATTGGTACTCTCCATTCTTCTTACTTGAGTCTTCCCCTCTGCTCCAAACCCCCTGATAGTTTTTGGAATCTTATAGTTGATAGATTCAATAGTAAACTGGAAGGCTGGAAAGGAGCCCTTCTTATCAATTTTGGCAAGCTTCAGCTATTAAAGTCCACTCTACAAAATCTTCCTATTTATGCCTTGAGTCTTTTTAAATTCCTCACAAGTTTGTGATGGTGCTGGAAACAATCCAAAAAAGGTTTTTATGGACTGGGGTTGAAGATAAAAAAAGACTAAGCTTGGTTACTTGGAATAAGGTCTGTAAACCTAAGAACAAAGGAGGATTGGGTTTGAGACCTATCAAGCTTGTCAATAAAGCCCTCCTGGCTAAGAAAATATGGAGAGTCTATGGGGACATAAAGCAATGGAATGAAATCATTAGAAGTAAATACCTCTTTGACTCTAACAATCTAGAGGACCTCATAAACAATGATATTAGGGTGAATGGATCTTACATATGGAATAGTTTCTGCTCTTCAATTGAGATCATCAGAGAAGGGATGAGGTGGAATTTGGGAGATGGGATTAAAATTGACTTTTGGGAAGATCCTTGGATCCATGAAGAACCTTTATCTAAGAAGCAAGAGTGGAAGGATATTATTATCCAAGCTAAAGCTACTTTTGGTACCAAAGTCTCTGATTACTAGCATAATAATACTTGGAAGGACCTTGCTAGCTTTGATAGTAGACTATCCCCTCTTATGATTGAGTTGCAGTCCTGGTTAAAAAAGAAAAACCATTCTGATAAAATTGTTTGGAATCCATCCTCAAATGGAGACTTCTCAATGGCCTCTGCTTGCTCCCTTTTCTTCTCTAAGGATGTTAAGTCTTAGTGTGCTTCTATCTAGTGTAAACTCCTCACACCAAAGATAAACTTTTTCTATTAGATTCTCTTCCAGAATAAGCCCCTTACTCTTGATAATCTTGCTAAAAGAGGTTTCTCTTTAGTCAATAGATGCTTTCTTTGTCTAGAATAAGCTAAATCCTATGATCACCTCATGCTCCACTATAAATTTACTCAGAGGGTTTGGAATCTTATTTTTTTAAAATGGAATTTGTGTTGGTTATTTCCCAACTATTGGCATGACTTTGTGACTCAATGGAGATGCCCTTTTGACAATGATCTAGCTAGAGAATTCTGGAACCTTATCCTGCCTCATCTGTGCTGGTGTATCTAGAAGGAAAGAAATAACAAAGTTTTCAGGGAGAAATATGCTAAACTTGTCATCATCGGTAACAATCTCTTTAGAGATCTTTAGGAAAACTTCACCATTGCTATCAACAACACCAAGAGCAAGCTCAAGGAAAAACTCCCAGATGTTGATCAGATATGCTGGAAGTTTCCTCCTCCTAAATCTCAGCTGGTTTCTCCTAGAGATACCTCGGTCTAGATTTCTCCTCCTACTGGTTGGGTCAAAGCTAATTTTGATGGATCCTCCAAAGGCAATCAGGGTGTCTCAAGGGGAGGTGGTATCATTAGAGATAGTAATGGTAACTATTTGGGAGCCATTTCAATCCCCTTGGGTGTTTAGACCAATCATAGGGTGGAGGCTTTGGCTGCCCTCAATACAATCATGCTGGTGGAAGAATTAGGTCTCAAAAGAGTCTGGTTGGAAGGTGATTCTTTAAACATAATTAACAATATTAAAGGCATCAACACTCCATCCTGGACTATAGAAGACATCATTTCTAAAATTAACATTATTGTTTAAATGTTTGATTCGTTCCACATTTCTCACAACTACCGCGAAACCAATCAGGTTGCTGATGGCCTTGCTAATATTGCAACCAAAAGTGAGAGATTCAAAAATGGTATGGAAATACTATATGTAATAATGCTATCATCTCGTATATTAATTATGACAAAATTAGACAAAAGGAAGGAGTCATTAGTAGTAACATCAATGAGGATACTTCATAAATCAAATTAGTTTTTGGTGATCTCAGAGGTCATGCGGAATATTGCTAAGTACATTTCTAAGATGCAAAATTATTTTTCCATTATGAAAGATCAAAATTTGATGAGCCTTGTCATCATTACTAGTTATTACTACCAATTCACACATGTAAACAGGGGTGAGAATCAAATTAATAGCCTTTATACTTTTAAGAGCTATTATATCGATAGCACTATTTCTTCAAAGCAAAGAAAGAAAACTTGTCTTCCTATGAAAAAATATTTGGGTGATTGTTCGGCCATGGGAGGTGATTTCAGAAGAGAAGACCCAGTGGAATGCAAGTGGAAGTAGGATAAGGAAGTCTGGAGTGTTTTAAAAAAAGGCCAGGTCTACCGGTATCTTAAGATACTTCATGGCTTGGATAATGATGTTTCCAAAGCCTTTGCTGATGGTTGGGATAAGGGCATGGTGAATTTGGCTGGCAAGTCCTTCAGCCTCAGCCTTGAGCATATTTCTAAAATCACTGGCCTCCCTCTGGAGGGTATGAAGTACTCGAAGGAGATTAAGGTCAGAAATAGAGCCTACAAGTCCTGAAATAGATGAAGAGTAGGCTCTCATGGTTAAAGGTAAGAAAGACTATGTGGAAATGGATAATATTGAGAAAATTTGGGGTTCTATTATTAGGGTCATGATGGAGTATTTCACTCTTGAAGGGTGGTACTCTAGGGTTTATAACTACCATTTTGTCTTAGCGAACCATTTTAGACATGACAAAAGGATTTCCTTTCCCTATTTCCTTCTATGTTCACTTAACCAAAGCATTACCAAATTTAGGGAGAAGAATTTCTTGATTCTTCATGTTGGACTTATTCTCCTTATAGCTGATTATGTGAGAGACCATATTCTTGATCCTATCCCCCCCAGGTCAGAAAAAGGAAGAATCTAGGCTCTTCTTCCAGGAAGAAGAACCCTCCTTGCAAAAAATCCCTCCCTTCTACTACGCCTAATTCTTCTGGGTTCAAGAAGGGCTCAGAGATTGCTAAGGATATCTCTGAGAAAAATTTCCTTGAGATAGCTAAGAACAATGTGGACCCCCCTATGAATTTTGTCATTACGAAGCCTGTTATTTTGAAGCCTATGTCTACGGTCCTGCCTGATGATGAAGTTGAGGCTAGTGATAATCCTCATGATTTCCATAATGAAGAGTCTAATTCCACTACCTAGATCCCTGAGGAGGAAGAAATGGTTAATCCTAATTTTTTTATCAAAAACATCATTTATACTATTGAGGGTTACTTCAGGGCAAAGCAGGATAACCTTAACAGTGGGGAGAAGTCCAACCTTGCTTCGAACACTGATAAAGCTAAGGGAAAAGGAAATACTATGAATGAGGCTAAGGATAAGGGGAACAAAGATAACAAGGATGGTATCAATTCTATGGATAATAATGTTGAGGATTCAGGTAAAGATAGCTTTAGGGTTATGGAGGATGATAACCTAGTTTCTCATGAATCCCCAAGCTCTGGTAAGGAGAATAAGAAGGATGGAAATAAGAGAAGCTCTAACAGCAAAAGGTCTCACCCTCTTTAGGATGACCTTAGAGAGATGGACTCATTTGTCAAGAGATCCATTATTATGACCCCCCTTAAAATTGCAAAGAATAAATCAATCTACAGCTATAATTTGGACAAGTGGGTGCAGAATGACGTAGTTGAATTGAAGAATAGATGCATCAAGTTGGAGACCAAGAATATTATGCTGGAGGAAATTACTAAAAATCTCAGGAAGGAGATTGTCTCCAATGCTAGAGTTGGTGTTTCTAATTATGGTACTGAGATGGAGGAAAAAATTAAAAAAGATGTTGAGATAGCCATGGTTCCCATTCACAAGAAGATAAGCAAGAATGAAGCTATGCTTAAGAATTTGCTAGGTTTGGAAAATTCTGGAATGAAGTCTACTCTTGAGAACTTGAACACTTTAAGAAAAGTGTTGGAAGGGAACAAAGAGGCCCCATTGACCGACAACATTGATCTTATTGTTCCCAATCAGCAGATGGGTCTGGGTACCAGAACAAGGTCCAATATCAAAAAGAAATTAAAGGTCAAGGATTAGTATATCATGAGGCTAAAAGATAATATCAAGACTATGCAGGCTCAGCTGGAGGACTCTAAGAGCTTCTTGAAGACTCTGTCTTGATTTTGGTGCTAGTGGTCTTCTGCTCTGTTTTGTCTCTAGCTCTTTTTTCTTTTTGCTGATTAGGTTATATTGAATATCTAGGATTTATCCCTTTTGTAGTCTACTCCTTTTTGGGACAACTATTTATTCTCTTGGTTTTCCATGCCTATCTCTATACTTCTTTGTTAAAGGGTTTCGGGGCCCCTTCAAAACCTATTTTTATCGTAATCAAAAACTTGGAGGATAAGTGTTGCCTCTAATGATCAAATCAGAATATGTAATCATTTCCAACGCATCACAGCCAACCCACACAAAACTCATTAAGTTCACCATTACTGAAACTCGCAGCTACAACATTCACAGGACATGAAACAACATCAAAAATTAAAATTTGAATGTGAACCATTGATCAAAATTCCTTCTGGCACATCGGATGGCTGATAATGAGCATGTCATAACCATTTAGCTCTTTCCCCAACTTAGTTCTTGACCAATGAGAACATTTCAATTTTACCCATGTGTAGAAACCCATAACTTACTTTAACTTTGATTGGCCCAGACAGGTGTCAACATGTCGCTATTTCACAAGCACAAAATTCTAAGAATCTTTCAATTTTCATATTGTGACCACCATAGATCCTTTTAAAAACTGACAAGTCTTTAACATCTTTGACAATAAGTGACCCCACTTTGCAAATGAGCACATGGAGGTGTTTGAAAACTTTGGACCCACTGGCAACTGACAACACAAAAGACACATGTCAACCAGTCATTATTTTTCATAGAAAAAAAATGTTAGGTATGTCAGGTAAAGAAAATGTGACAAATGTTGATGCTACTCAATCGGACAATTATCACTCATCTATGAAATTTGGCCCTACCTCAAACCTTCATTGGTCCTCTACCCAATCAAAAATGACCACATCACAAAATCTGGGAGGCGGACATACCTTCTTTTCTTATTGAGTATCTATCATACTGACAGCTACCACATCACATGCCAAGTCAACCAATAAAAATAAAACACCTCATCATGATCTGATGATTAAGGACCCACCTCGTAGTCTTAAGTATGTGGAAAATTGAATGATTGTCGCTAAAGTGAAGCTTTAAGTACCGAGCAACTTCCTTCAGCGGTATAATGATAGCCACAAGATTTATCTAAGTTTTAACCTTCAGAAAGATGTGACCCCACCATATTACATCATCAAGGACAGATGTCAATCCAAAAAATCACCACAAAACCTGAAAAGTCAAAGCTCTGTCATCACGAGTATTCAACTCAATCGGACACCTATTGTTAAAGCGCATAGATTAATGAGCGAACAACTTAGCACAATGGTATTATGATAGCCATTGATGCAATCCACTTGTTAATGATAGCACAGCTTTGAAAATGGGCCCGCCTAAACAGGTGTCATGAAGTCACAACTTCGCAAGTCAGAAAACCTGACAACAGAGAGCTTTGAGATAAAGCAACAACCACAAGATTAAAATGAATTAGACGGTTAGGAAATAAAATGGGAAAGGCTAAAGTTTGATGGAAATTTTCATTAAAAAGTGACCCGTTTTAAAACCTAACCACAAAATACATAAAGCGGACAACTTTTAAAGGTTTATTTTGGCACATGTGTTATTTGCATTTTAATGAACAAAAAAGTAACGCTCAAATATAACAAGGCTTAAGGTAATTAGGGTTTACAACACTTTGCTCCTTGCTAGGTAAAATAATAGGGGTTTCACCAATTTTCTAAAGCATGAGGACCAAAAAATTTTACAGTACTAACAGTGGCTCATACTTGGGGATGTGTATCTCTTGCAGATACAATGAGAAAACTAGAGTCTTCTGGAGGAGTAGACCAAAAAAAAAACTTTGATTGAAAAAACAAATGACTGTACACAAAACCCTAAACTAAAAATGCTCGAGAACTTAAGATATCCTAGGAGAAATAAAGCTTTAACAATTGCCCATGAACTAGCAACTCCATGAGTTCTCCTGTCAGATTTTTCAACATGTATGAACATGTTCCCCAATTTTCTTCAATGATGTAGGGGCCCAACCAAATGGGATCAAATTTTCCATGTTTCCCCTTATTTTCTAGTCTTGCATTCCACATCAGCACAAGATCATCATTTGCAAAATCTCTCTAAGTAGTCCTTTTATCATATAAAACCTACACTGGGCTTAAATTTTTCATTTCTTGTATGTGCATCACCTCTTACTTCACTCAACTGGATCAAATCATTAATTTTGATTGTCATTTCATCTTTCAAATCACTATCATATGTTTGGATGAATTGATTCATTTGCAACAAATTATTTCGGGGCAATCTTGCATTGATTCCATAGACTAAGTCAAAAGGGGCACACCCTATTGCCTTTTTTACAGTAACCCTATCAGCCCATAATGCTTGCAACAACTTTGAATCCCAAGCCTTTTTATTCTTGTCTAGTACTCTTTTCAATATCTTAATCAAGCTTTTGTTATTGGATTCAGCTTGGCCATTGCCCTATGGATGATAGGGAGATGAGTATGAAATCTTTATACCATTTTCCTGACAAAACCCAACAAACTCCTCTGATCTAAAACACATTGCATTATCTACCACCACTATTTTTGGGCAACCAAACCTGGTAAGAATATTTTGCATCATAAATTCGATCACAACTTTACTAGTTTCTTTTCTAGAAGGGATTGCTTCAACCCACTTTTTGAAGTAATATGTTGCTACCAAAATATAAGAATGTCCACCACTCAATTTATTAGGAATCTCTCCAATAAAATCCATACCCCACTTTTGGAAAGGTGCTTGCACTGCAACAGGTCTGAGAGGTAAATTCCCATTGAATTTGAGTTTTCCAGCAAACCTTTGATAGGGGTCACATCTTTTAACAAATTGGTGGGCATCTTTGAAAAGTGTTGGCCACCAAAAACCTGATCTAATAATCTTGTGTGGTTTTTGCCATATAATGTCCCCCACAAACTCCATTATGCATTTCATTTAGTAAGATTTTAGATTTATCTTGATCTACACATCTGAGCAAGACCCCCTCACTACTTCTCCACCACAACTCACCACCTATGATTGCATATTTCATGGAATGGAGCCTAATAGTCCTCCTTTTGTTGTCATCCATCTCAAGAGGTAGGATCATTCTTTGCAGGTACCCAATAATGTCCTTATACCATTCACAACAATCCATATTGCAAACAAAAGGTCTTTGTTCTTCTTCCAATATATTTATCTAATTTGCAGCCAAATTGCTTTGGGCCATCAACTTTGCAAGGCCCAACCCTCTCACCAGCTTTGTGATATGGATATCAATATTAAATTCATGGATCATGTTGATCCATATGCACCTCCTACCTGAAATTTCTTGTTGGACCAAAATATCTTTGACTACAGCACTTGGGACATAAGCAATTACTTTAGCTCCCACCAAGTAGCATCCAAATGCTTTGACAACCTTAACTAAAGCATAGGCTTTCTTTTCAAGAATGTCATAATTTAATTCAGCTACCTGTAAGGTTTTTCTAAAAAAGGAAATAGGTTGCTCAAATCCTTCTGCATTTTTCTACAATAATACTACTACAATAGTGTGGGCGGATGCAAAAGAAAAAATTTGCAGGGGCTTACTGTAATCTGGAGTTTTCAAAACTGGGGCATTTTTAATATCCTATTTGATATTCTTGAAAGCCTCCACTACCTCATCATTTCACTCAACCTTTGCTCCCTTCTTTAGCATTCTTGATATAGGGATACTGATTTCTGCAAAGTTTGTAATAAATCTCCTTAAAAAATTTACTTGTCCTAAAAAGGATTGCACTCCTTTGATGTTCCTAGGCTAGGATAGTTTGTCAATAGCTTCAACCCTCTCAAGGTCTATTCTCACCCCATCTTTTGAAACAATATTCCCTAGAATCTTTCCTTCCACAACACCAAAGGCACATTTCTTTGGGTTTAAAGAAACCCCATACTCTAAAGCTCTAATAAAAAAAATTTCCAAATGTTGGAAATGTTGTTCCCCTTTGGCTAAAAATGTTGTAAGGTCATCCTGATACACCACCATAAATCTATCAATGAAATTTGAAAAAGCTACATCCATAGCTCTCTGGAAAGTGGCACCGGCATTAGTTAATCTGAAGGGCATTCTTACATACACATATGTCCCCCAAGGGGTAGTAAATGTAGTTTTGAATTGTTCTGATTCCTTAACCATGACTTTATTATATCCAGAGAAACCATCCATCATGGACACCAACTCTAATCCAGTCATCCTTTGTAGCATATTTTCCATATTAGGTAAATCATAATTGTCTTTTAAGGAATTTATGTTTAAGTTCCTGAAATCAACACAAAGTCTAATATCACCATTCTTTTTCCTGATAGGAACCAGATTTGAGACCCATGTGGAATGCCTAATAGGGTTGATTATCCCAACATCTATCATTTTTTTGAGCTATCCTTGCATCTTGGGTGCCAGAGTAGGATTGACAAGTCTTAATTTTTTTTTGAAAAGCTTAGTACCTTCTTTTAATGGGATCTCATGTTGGAACAGGTCCTCTCTATAAGCTTTTAGGTCTTCATAAGACCATGCAAAAACATGTCTAAACCTCCTAAGGAGATCAATCATATTTTTCAGGGTTCTAGGGGATAGGCACTTGCCAATGTAAACCTTCTTAGGTACCATTCTTGTTCCTAAATTGATTTCCTCAAGGTCATTTGATTTATCAGTATTAGTCGATAAAACCTTGTCTTTGTTGTCAAATGCCCTCTCAAGAGAAACTAATCCCTTAGGGACTCTATTTGATTTCAATTGCAGTACCTCCTTTCCAAAAACAACTTCTTTACCATTTACTGTATTAACATAAGCACTGAAATCCATCTCTTTGTCACCAAAATGAGATTCACATTGCAAAAATCTCAAAATGTCCTGGTCATCAGAAAAAACTTGCCAATTTTCCACATTTTCAAGGATCGAAGGTCTAGCTTGAACCTCTATAGTAGATATATCTACAAATGTAATATCTTTTGGCCTTAAAGCCACATTAGCTAATAAATCAGCCATTCTATTTTGACTTCTTTCCACCCAACAAATGTTAAAAGAATTGAAGCTTTCAATTTCATCCTATACTGCATTTCTATACTATTTTAATTTCTGATTCTTTGATGCATACTTTGATCTAACTTGGGAAACTATTAACTCAGAATCACCCACCACTTTAAGCACTTTATGCCATGTCTTGATGCTAACCTTAGGCCAATTACCAAAGCCTCATACTTTGCAACATTATTTGTACATAAGAATAGTAAAGTGAAAGAGAATTTGAAAGTTTTACCATTTGGAGATATGAGCAATATTCCAGTTCCAGACCCCTCTTTTGATCTTTCTCCATCTGAATATGTAGTCCATAGACTATCAAGGTCAGTCCATTCCACCTAGCCAGTTGATACAAGGGCAGATTCAACACCTTCCTCTATTTCCTTATCCTGGACCCTGAAATCATTAATTTTAGTATCTAGAAAATAGTTCATGGTGTCATCTTCTTCCTCAATCATGTGTGGGGTCCTAGGTTCCCTGGAAACCTTGATATTTTTTCCTTCAAAGTTAAAGTTAGAAAATGATAAATGACATTTGATGATGCCTCCCATAGAAGCACTCCACTTTCTTGACAATAACATCCCATACTAAGGGGGAATATTTGTTGGACTACAACTGATTTGGAATCTGATTGAAGAATCTCTGATTAAAGATCACTAAGGAGTTTTTTATTAGATATGTAATATGATTAAATTAGTATTATGTTGTCATTGATGTCAACTAGTTTGATAGCACTTATCTTGTAAGTTACTATACCGAGACATCTGAAGAAAGGTGAAAGAGATGAAGAACAGAGAAATCTACATGAGGAAAGATGTACATGACAGATGAGGATAAGGAACACATTGAGTAACTTTTTGATGAGTCTATGATGTGATGATATTGACTTTATTATGTCACGTTCATCTATGATGAAGTATAGAGCTGAAAGACACAAAGCAGTGTTGTCAGTAAATGAAGCAATTCTAGTATACACCGACGGAGTGGTGTATACCGATCATAGTTTTAACTGAGTAGTGTTCACAGATGCATTTCTTTGTTAACCAAGCGGAAGATAATGAATTAAATGATTATTTTATCTGATAAGATTGATGAGTTGTAAAGTACCTAGATTTCAGTGATAACAAATAATGTTTGTTATGAAGATCGACGGCTAACAAAATTAAAGGAAGATCTAATGGAGTAGATTGAAATGTGTTAATGAAATGTCAGTGGAGAAAGTTTGAAGTGGAAAAACCTATGAATATGGTTAAGCGGCAAAATCTGATGGTGGAGAAGAAAATGATTTACTCATCTATATAAGAGACTGGAATTTCATTATGGAATAATGCAGGAAGAAGTAGAAACTATAGGAATATCACGTGAACAAGGTTTTCATGCATTCTGATCATACTGGTTAAGTAAGAACCGAGCTGCAGAATAATTACTGAGCTATATAGAGCAATTACCAATGGACAGTAAGTTGATATAGTATTGAATTTGAAGTGAAATATTGATCAGAAGGATTTGTTAGGACTGAATATTGATCTGTAATCTACAATTGAAGTTGTATTAAGGAAGATCATTTACTATTACATATTTAACCATTGTATACAGTCAAAATCTCTTTACCGAGTGGACTCTAAAAGTCTTATGATGTATCATTCATAGAATGAACATTGTTATCCTATCAACCCCATAGTGAATGCTAGTTGGACGATAACTTCTAGTCTAAAATCCTCTAACAAGGTCACACCTAACAATGTGTTTGTAAACCTTTAACAAGGTTGGGTCTTAACTGACCTCACTTCAGAAGAGTGAACAATTTTTGGGTTGCCGGTCCGAGGTGGTTTTTCCCTTTACAGGGTTTCCACATTAATTCTCTTGTGTTATGTGTTGATTATGATATTTGTTTGTTATCATACTTTGCATGTTACATGTTAGATTTGATCGATAACTATTATAGTATTTGACTTGTAATTGGTAAAAGCATAGATAGTGAAAGTAATTAGTGTTTACCAACGAGCAAAAATTGAAGAAATAGTTTTGAATTATACATTTTGTTTTGGGACACTAGATAATTGATTCACCCCCCTCTCAGTTATTCTAACAATTGGTATTAGAGCGTTGGTTGCTTGGAACAAATTTTTAAGGACTTAAGAAAAAAGGTCTCAAGATGTATAAGAGGGAAGTACCGAAGCTAAACAAAGAGAACTTCATAGTATGGCAAAGCAGAATGAAGCTGCACATATCTGGAATTGGGAATTCTGCATTAGATCTGATGGAGAATGGATACATACAACCGCCCACTGGTCCCTTAACTCTTGATCAACTGAAGGACAGGCATGAACACAATGTCACTATGATGGAACTTGTTGCTGCCTGTACCGATGCCAAATTTGAATACATCAAGGGTTGTGATATTGCTAAGAAGATGTGGAACAAGTTAAATCTGATATATAGTGGAGATCTGAATGTCAAAAGAGCCCAAGCTGAAAGCCCAAGAGGCAGATTTGATGATATGAGAATGAAAGAAGGTGAGAACATTGTACAATACTCAAATAGACTAAAATAAGTGGTACATGCTATTAGAGCATCTGATGGAGTGATTGATGATGAAACAATGATAATCAAGATTCTCAGAACTTTGCTGCCAGTTTATGCAATCAAGATCTTAGCAATTCATGAAACAAGAGCTACATCCAACCTTACTCTTGACACTTTGATTGGTAAACTTAAAAATTTTGAATTAAACAACTTTGATAATAGTGTTGTTCCTTCTGTTGAATCTACTTTCATGTCTTCTTTGAAGATTGGAAAGTCTAGCAGGAATAGTAAGAATTATGACAGTGATAGTAATACCAATGATGAACTTGATGAGCTTGAAGCTCTTATGGCTAGAAGATTGCCCAAAGGAAAAGGAAGGTATAGAGGTAAGCTACCTTTGGCATTTTTTAACTGTAAAGAAGTTGGTCACATCACTACTAGATGTCCTCAGAAGAAAGATGATGATAGATCTAAAGACTGATCTAAAGGAAGCTATGGGAGAAGAGTCAACAGAGGCTATCGACACAACAACAAAGACAACTAAGATGATAAAGGCAAAAAGGTATGTTACATAGCTGAAGATATTGAAACTAAATTTGATTCTGATGATAACATAGAAGTTGTATTTGTTGCTATGAAAGATGTCTCAAATGAAGAAGAGAAACATGAAGAGACATCATTGATCTCTAAAGTAAGCAAAAATGATACATGGATCATAGACAGTAGCTATACACATCATATGACTGGTGATGTAGAGAAGTTTGATCATCTTGTTGAATATAATGGAGGATCCATGAGAATGGGAAATGATGCACCTTGTATGGTTAGAGGTAAAGGTTCACTAATGATCAATGACAGAATACAATATGAAAATGCATACTGGGTAGATGGATTGAACTATAATTTGTTAAGTGTGGCTCAGCTGAACAATTCAGGCCACCGACTAGCTTTTGAGAGCAAAAAGGTGAAGATCTATGATGATGGAGGAAGACTTGTCAGAACTAGTACACAATCTAGAGGTAATCTATTCTATCTTGATATGGATCAATCTTCTTGTATGTTAATAAAGGATGAAGATGCTTGGTTGTGGCACAGAAGGTTATGCCATGTGAACTTTGACAATATGATCAAGATTGGTAAAAAGAAAAGAGTTAGAGGATTGCCTAACTTGACAAAACCTGATCATGCCATGTGCCATGAATGTCAAAAAGGTAAGATGACTAATTCTAGCTTTAAAAGTAAAGACTACTCAACAAAGAAGATACTTGAGTTGGTTCATACCGATCTATGTGGTCCTATGAGAACTCAGAGTTGTTCTAGTGATAGATATTTTATTCTTTTTGTTGATGACTATACTAGACTGATGACTGTTATGTTCCTGAAAGAGAAATTTGAAGCCTTTAAAATGTTTAAGTGGTATAAAGCTAAGGTAGAGAAAGAAACTGGAAAGGAAATAAAATGCTTAAGATCTGATAGAGGAGGTGAATTTATCTTTGATGAATTTACTAATTTTTGTAATGAGCATGGAATTAAAAGATAGGTCTCTACACCGAGGACACCTTAGCAAAATGGCATTGCTGAAAGAAGGAATAGGTCTATAATTGACTATGCTAGAACATTGATGATACAAAATAATGTTGCTCAGACATATTGGAGGGAAGCTGTTAGCATAGCTATGTATGTTCTTAACCGAGTACAACTAAAGAAGGATACCAACCGAACACCTTATGAGCTATGGTTTGGACACAAACCTACTGTAAGTTATTTTAGAATTTTTGGAAGTAAATGCTTTATCTTGAAAGATGAGAGAAATGGAAAATTTGATTCTAAAAGAGATGAAGGGATATTTTTGGGATATTCCACTACAAGTAAAGCATATAAATATTTTAATAAGGTTACAAATAAGATAGTTGAAAGTAATAATGTTCGTGTTGATGAGTTTGATGACAAGAACATAGAGGAAAGTACAAGGGAACTAGAAGACTATGGTAGATTCACTTACATTGAACTTCCAGAGTATCTACCGCAAGCTGTGACAACCGGTCAGCAGGGAAACAATATAGGACAATAGGCAACACCAACCGATGAACAAGATGGAGCTACCAAGAAAGGAAATGACCCTGAACAGAATGAGCAAGAAAGGAGAAATCAAGTTTTGGCTAGTTTTGTCAGAAGACATCATCCTGAGACACAAATCATTGGAGACATACATGTTGGAATGCAAACTAGAAGCAAAACAAGACAAGGTATACGTTTAGTTTGTGAATTTGAACCTAAAAATGTGAAAGTTGCATTAGATAATGAAGAATGGGTTAATGCAATGAATTAGGAAATAGAGAAAATAGAGAAGAACAAAACTTGGTCCTTAGTACCCTGACCTAAAGATAAGAATGTTATTGGTACTAAGAGGATATTCGGGAATAAATTGAACGAAAATGGTGAAGTCACAAGAAACAAAGCTAGATTGGTATGCAAGGGATATGCACAGGAAGAAGACATTGACTATGGTGAAACATTTGCACCTATTTCTAGATTAGAAGGAGTTAGAATGCTACTTGCATATGCTACACACAAGAAATTCAAAGTCTATCAAATGGATGTGAAGTCAGCATTTATGAATGGTATACTTGAAGAAGAAGTCTGCATTGAACAACCTAAAGGATTTGTTGATCCCGACAATAAAAACATGGTATGTAGATTACATAAATCTTTATATGGCTTGAAGCAAGCACCTAGAGCATGGTATGAAAGACTGCATACTTACTTGTTAAGTATTGGATTTGTTAGAACAAGTGAAAACAACAATCTATATATGAAAGGTGACACTGATGATACTATTATCATTGCTGAAATATTTGTTGATGATATTATTTTTGGAGGTCAAGATCTTGTCTGCAAGGCATTTTCTAATGAAATGCAAAAGGAATTTGAAATGTCTATGCTTGGAGAGATTAAGTTCTTTCTTGGACTACAAGTGATTCAGCAGAGTGATGGAATATTCATCACGCAATCTAAATACATAAAGGAAGTACTGAAGACATTTGGCATGGAAGATGCTAAACCTATGGGAACACCAATGGCTACTAGATGCAAATTGACAAAGGAGGATGAAACTACAAAGGTAAATTAGACACTTTACCCATCCATGATTGGTAAGTTAATGTACGTAGTTCACAGTAGACAAGATATAGCACATGCTGTGGGTATTGTTGCAAGATTTTTTGCTAATCCTAGAGAAGCACACATGATAGCTACAAAAAGGATCTTAAGATACCTGAAGAAAATAGAGAATTATGGATTATGGTATCCTAAGGAAGGGAAGTTTGAACTGAAATTTTACACTGATGCTAATTGGGATGGAAATGTGGATGATAGAAAAAGCACCACCAAAGGAGCATTTTTCTTTGGTGAAAGACTTGTAACCTTGACAAGTAAAAAGTAGGCTTGTATTTCTTAGTCTATAGTTGAAGCAGAGTATGTTGTTGTTGCTACTAACTATTCAAACATTGCATATATCAAACAAGTTTTGGAAGGAATGAATGAGGTAATCACTGACCCGGTGATTATATATTGTGACAACACTAGTGCTATTAATATTTCAAAGAATCCTGTGATGCACTCTAAGACAAAGCATATATCTATTAAGTATCATTACTTAAGAGAAAAAGTGCAAGAGAAGCAAGTGAAGTTAGAATTTTTCACATCTAAAGAACAACTTGCTGATATTTTTAAAAAGCCTCTACCGAAGGACACATTTGAATACTTGAGGACTAGACTTGGGGTCCATCCCCTATCTATCGGTCACTAAGGTGATCTGATTTTTGCATCAGCCTACTTTTATCAGAAGATCATTCATGTTGATGTAGCATAGTTCACACTTTGAATCATGTTCAAGGTTGTGATTAAGTTTGAAAAGTTGAAGTAGATTGGGATATCAGTATACTGAGATACAGAGGAAGTATTGGACACCAGAGAGTTACTTAGCTACTACAAAGCTGATTGTTTATTTGTTTCTTTGGCATTGCTATCAAAGGGAGAGATAAATAATATGAAAATGGACAAGCATTGATGAGAACTATCTAAGGGAGAGACAATTTGAATGAGATAGAGTATTGAAGATCAGTTACAGAGAACAGAAGTAGGAACAGGAGAACTGGAAAGATCACAACTACAAAATGGTAAAGCTGTATTTCTAATGTTGTTTAGTAATGTAGTGATTAAACATATTAAGTATATTCAACTTATAGCATTTTGTTCACAAAGTTGTAGAATATATGTTAGGTATGTGTATGGTACATTTCATATTACTTGAGTTTCCATCAATGCCAAAGGGAGAGATTGTTGGACTACAACTGATTTGGAATCTGATTGAAGAATCCATGATTAAAGATCACTGAGGAGTTGCTAATTAGATATGTAATATGATTAAATCAGTATTACGTTGTCATTGATGTCAACTAGTTTGACAACACTTATCTTGTAAGTTACTATACTGAGACATCTGAAGAAAGGTGAAAGAGATGAAGAACAGAAAAATCTACATGAGGAAAGATGTACATGACAGATGAGGATAAGGAACACATTGAGTAACTTGTTGATGAGTCTATGACTTGATGATATTGACTTTATTATGTCACATTCATCTATGATGAAGTATAGACCTAAAAGACACAAAGCAGTGTTGTCAGTAAATGAAGCAATTCTAGTATACATCGATGGAGTGTAGTTATACCAATCGCAGTTTTAACTGAGTAGTGTTCACCGACGCATTTCTTTGTTAACCAAGTAGAATAGAATGAATTAAATGATTAGTTTAGCTGATAAGATTGATGAGCTATAAAGTACCTAGATTTTAGTGATAACAGATAATGTTTGTTATGAAGATCGACGACTAACAAAATTAAAGGAAGATCTAATGGAGAAAATTGAAACGTGTTAATGACACGTCAGTCGAGAAAGTTTGAAGTGACAAAATCTATGAATATGGTTAAGTGGCAAAATCTAATGGTGGAGAAGAAAATGATTTACCCGTCTATGTAAGAGACTAGAATTTCATTATGGAATGATGTCAGAAGAAGTAGAAACTGTAGGAATATCACGTGAACAAGGTTTTCATGCATTCTGATCATACTAGTTAAGTAAGAACTGAGCTACAGAATAATTCCCAAGTTATAGAGAGAAATTACTGATGAACAGTAAGTTGATACAGTATTGAATCTGAAGTGAAATATTGATCAAAAGGATTTGTTAGGACTAAATATTGATCTGTAATCTTCAATTGAAGTTGTATTAAGGCAGATCATTTATTGTTACATATTTAACCATTGTATACAGTCAAAATCTCTTTACCGAGTGGACTCTAAAAGTCTTATGATGTATCATTCATAGAATGAACATTGTTATCCTATCAACCCCATAGTGAATGCTGGTTGGACAATAACTTCTAGTCTAAAATCCTCTAACAAGGTCACACCTGACAGTGTGTTTGTAAACCTTTAATAGGGTTGGGTCTTAACCGACCTCACTTCAGAAGAGTGAACAATTTTTGGGTTGCTGGTTCGAGGTGGTTTTTCCCTTTATAGGGTTTCCACGTTAAATCTCTTGTGTTATGTGTTGATTGTGATATTTGTTTGTTATCATACTTTTCATGTTGCATGTTAGATTTGATCGGTAACTATTATAGTATTTGACTAGTAATCAGTAAAATCACAGATAGTGAAAGTAATTAGTGTTTACCGATGAGCAAAAATTGAAGAAATAGTTTTGAATTATACATTTTGTTTTGGGACACTGGATAACTGATTCACCCCCCTCTCAGCTATTCTAACAATATCAACTACCAAAACACTCATGGTTAGTTACTTGCGAGGGTATGCTACCAACCTATAAGGTAAAGCTTTAATAGTACCCACAACTAGCACTTCTCTTGAGTCCATAGCCTGACATCTCCCATGTGGGGTATCAACCTTCAGCCCTACTGACTTCATAACTTTCATGGGCATAACAATGTTTGATGCTCCTGAATCAATCATGCAATTTTTTAACAGCTTTCCATTTATTAGCAAAGTTAAAAAGAAATGATCAATTGTTCATGTCAAGGTACTAACAACATTTGTGTCCAAATAAATTTGAGGAATTTTTGAGACAATTTCTTCATTATGACTTTCATTTTCATCATTCAAAGTTTCTACTTTCTTATCAATCCTATCTGTCTTTTGGGTATCTGTGGATACTACACCATTCACCCAATTCAGAGCATTTTCTTTATGTTCCGCTATCCTCATCATCTCTAGCAAAGGGACCTTAACAGTAATATGTGATAGTAACTTTCTCATATCAATTGGAACATACTTTGAATCAAACACATCATGTTTCACATTTGCAGTCTCTTTATCATCATTATGTGTGAATGTATTTGGGAGTTCCTTAGTTTGGATTTTAACCTCCTTCTATAAAGGGGGAATAACCTCCTCTGAGGGTTTGGTCTTGACTTTATAGATAATGTTAGGTTTAACATTTTTCTTCACTTTCACCTTGCTAACAGTATTGGCCTCCTTTTGCTTGTTTTGGGGTACCTTAGCATCCTTTTCTATTTTTTTAATAAAAATACCAGCAGGCTTTTGACTTGGGTCACCTACTACTCTATTTCTTAGATTCTAACTTGTCTTAGCCTGAGTAACCATGTCTGCAGTTATCAAAGCAATTTCCTCATCAGATGGCCTTCTTAAAACAACTATCTCCTCATTTTTTAAAGCATTGCATTGGACATTATCTAATTTATCATCTTCCTCATCTGAAAAAACTTACTAATGATATGATTCATTTCTAACCTAAGAATTTGAAACATCTTGATTCTTATCTTCCTCAGTAGAATCAACTTCATCCCAAAGGTGGGAGGAAGTCATACCACATCCCTGGTCATCATAGGGCTCTTCCTCATTACACTCTTGTTCTTCTTGTGTAGAGACACTCTGGGATATGACACAATAGTTAGGATCATGTGGTGATTGACACACAATACACCATGGGACCTCTTCAACCATATTCATTGAATTCCTTTGCAATGGATCAAGGGTCCTGTCATTTGGTTTATCCTTTCTTTCTGGGAGTATAGGTTTCCCATCCTTCTATTGAGTATTATATGGATAATTTTGCATCCTTGGCAACTTGCTAAAATTGTTAAAGGTAGGCTTGTCATTACCTGCAACCCTATTGCTTTTTTTTTCACCGGGATTCAAATCCTTTATAGATTTCAAAATCTTCTTTAAACTATCATCATCCTTTGGTTTTGCACTTGTAGGCTTTCCTAGTTCCTTTCTATTCAACATCTGTGACTTGTTATCATCCCTTCTTCCCAATTTCCCTGAGATTATGCAGTTACTCTCTATATTTATAGCCAACTTATAAGCTTCTGCAAGATTCCTTGGATTCTTATCTCTTAAAAGGTATCCCATCTTAGAATCAAAGGCATTTAAATAAGTGACAAGACAGACCCTATCATCCAACCTAATAACTTGCAAGAGCTTATGCATGGCCTTCTGAAACTTGATATTAAATTCAATAACATCCTCATTGAAATTTTTCTTAATGTTATTAAATTCATTTAACATAAAGCCCTCATTTGTCTTATCACCATATTGTTCTTTGAAATAATGTTTGAGCTAATCCCATGAACCTATGCTACCATGTAGTAAAGCCCTAAACCAATCCCTTGAATCTTCAGTTAAGGATTGTACAAAAAAATTCATTATTATATCATCTAGCACAATTTTGTAATCATCTATTACATCAATGAACTTCTTCAAGTGTTCTTCATAGGTGATAACATTACTACCAGTGAACTTTGGGAGCTTCTTTCTAATCTCTTTAGGGATAAGTTTGGGGTATCCGGGTATACCAGTAAAAACCAACTGTTTACATCTTTCATGAATAGGCCCTATATTAGACAAACCAACACCTTGGGATGTTGATGCATTATGTTTGACACAACAACTCTTTTTCCCTCTTAGCCTTTTCAAGGTCAGCCTCCAACCTTGAAACCTGGTCTATGGGATCTTTAGGGCCTAGGGGCTCATTAGCTGAAACTTCTATAGCCTTTTGTTTACCTCTATCCCTAGGGTTTCTTATCTCAAAAATTTCTTGGATAATGGGTTTCTCCCTCATTTTTTTAGGCATAGGAACATGATTTATGGATTCCAGGTCTAACAATTGTCTTTTCAACTACTTAGCTCTTATCATAGCATGTTTGATTTTCTCTTCCTTTTCCTTTTCTCTTTTTTTCCTAATAGCTGCTTGCTCACAAATTTTCCTTTCTAATTCATATACTTCTTCAAAAATTTTGTCAGAATCTGGTAAATTTGTTTCAGAATCAACTTGGTGTGCTTGGAGTTCTTCTTGTTGATCTTGAGATTCATGGAGACCTTGGGGTAATGAAGAACCAAGGGTAAAAGGAGGGACAAAATCTTGTCTATTTCTACTTTTGCTTCTAGACCTCCTCTCTACTCCATGCTATTTATTAGGGACTATTTTCTTATTATATTGTAATTTCTCACCCTCTCTCCCTAAAGGAGAATAATAGTCCTCATATTGGTTCAAAACTAAGTCAACAACCTCTTCATACTCTGAGGCATTTCCTTCTTGGCTAGGATAGGAAAGACTTTCTTGTCTTGAATTTCCCTTCTACTTCCATGTGAAGGACATATCATTAGTACTCTTCTCTCTTCTAATTTGACCACATCTAGATGTGGTTGGAAGTTCACCTTCCAAAATTTCCTTTGGATGTTCTTTTCTCTAGGACCTTGTATTCTTGAAACTCATTGTAACAAAATAAATTTTTAATTAGCACTAGTATAGAGATCTCTTCGAGTCACCAACCAATTAAACTGGGATTCTTTATAAGATATTCCTCTTGTGATCAAGGCAAATAGTAAGAAAGAGTAGAAAAATTTTATAGAAAAAGAAATAACTTTGTGTGTTCAGTGGTAAATAACTGGCTTTTAAAATAAGCAGGCCGGGAGTCTAGCTCAACTTGTACCTACGTTATTTGACACACATTTTATACTTTCCCCAGCAGAGTCACCATTTTGTTGGTTCTTGAAAAGATTTTACACTACATGAGATACCAATATACCAACTATAGGGACAAGAATGCCCTCTTCACTTCTGGCTCTGCAAAACCAAGGTGGGTACACCTGGTCCAATAGATATAATTCTTTTCTTGACTTGATACTAGACCTAACAAAAAATATCATTGAGAAAGTACTAAATAACAACCTATTATTCATTGACTCTCCATCACTGGGCAGGACAACTTATCTTTAAAGTAAATGAAATTAAATGATTGGTTTTGATTATTGTATTTCTGACTGTAATGACTTCAATAATTCCTCATAAAATAAAGATACATTTACACAGGCTAGTGCCTTATCCATTGGGAAAATAACACCAGAAAATAGAGCAAATACAAAGATCCTTGAAGAACTTAGCTCACGAACATAAATACAAATATTCCAACTCTTTCCTATTTGCAAACAATCCTTATGCAAATTAAATAAACATATATCCCACTTTGAGCAATATTTAATCTAACCCTAGATCAAAACTCAAAGCAAAAATACATACACATAAGTCTCTGATAGACTCAAAAATTCACAGATTTGACACAAAGGAGAGGTAAAGACTTGAGATTTATATTAAGTATAACCTTTGATCTTTTGTATACAATATATGCTGAGTAGCAAGCTTGTAGATTAATAGTATCAACCTATACTTTTTCTCTATTACTTTGACAAGAAATGGTACAAAATATTACAATCCCCAACTAAGGGTTAGGATTTAAAAATTTCTATCTTCTCAACACCTAAGACTCTCAATGCATATATGATCATGGAAAATCCTTTTATATACAAGGAAATGCAACAAGATATCGATCATATTAGGGTTTACAAAACTTTACCCTAAAACTTTACAAAAACCCTACTAGGTTTACAATAAATGCCTCGATTAGATCTTGGACTAATATTTTGCAAATGAGTCACCTCACTTTATGTCTTCAATCTTTTCCTCCATCTCTTCAAACAAACCTAATCACCATTTCTTCATGGTTGTCCCTGCAATAAATACACTTTACATCTAAACCACCTTAAAACCAAAGAGTCACAATCCTTGTTTGGCTCAAGAAGGAGATGGACCATCTGTCTTTTCAGCATGAGGAATGTACTAGTACCTCCACCTTTTAAACACCTCTTCACTTGGGAACACAAAATTGACAATTTCAGCCTTTCTGCTGGACAATTATTCCCACTTGTTCTCCATCAAACTGATCTTGCGCTGAATAAAGTCAAACTTGGACTTGGCAGATATTGATGTTTCAATAGTGTGTATGAAGAACAAAGTATTTTCCAAAGTTAAAATGATAGTCATCCTAGTAGAAAAATCATCATCCATTCTTTCTCTCCATTTGATTAACTCCTTAAGCTCACCATTTTTCTTGAAAACTCCTGGAATTAGGTCACAACAAGGGAGTGTCAATTCCCTCTTCAGTAGATTGGATTTCCTTTCAAAATCATCCAAAATTATCTTGTATTCTACAAATTGATGCACCGGTTTGATCAATGGATCAGGATCAACCTGGCCCTTAGATAGCCAGTGAAATAATCTCATATTTGGGGATATTTCAGCCCACTTATTTAACATTGGACCGAACACCTCCTTATGTCTACTCAAAGATGTGAGAAATATTTGCAATCTCCTAGCATGATCAAACAAGATTGTAGGATTCAGATTAGTAGCAACTTGCATCACAGTCTTAGTAACCTTTTCTTCATATTTTTTATCCATAAGGCATTTAGCCTCTAAATACTCATCCCTGTTCTTATTCATCTCTGCTCTACTTTCTTTCATTTTATTTGTTTCCTCAAGTAATTGTTGCCTTTCCCAACTGATTCTGGCCTCTATATTTGTTTCTAGGAAAGGAGATTGTGGAAACTCAATAATAGGACTAGAAGAAGAGGCAACTACAGGATTATTAGCAATCATCAATTGAGGTGATCTATGATCCTATGGTCCAGACAATTATGTAATCAATTTATTCTATTGGATCAACTCTATCTTCAACTCATTATAGGATTTGAGGATATTTTCAAACTTAATCCTTAATTCCTCCTTTTCCTATGCATCCTTCTCTGCTACCTTCAAATTGAATTTAGTCATATCCAAGATGAAATTTGAGGCTTCTACACCTCAAGTCTCACCAACCCTTTGCACCAACAAGTTCCTAGCATATTCTAAAATAAGGACCTCTCTTTTCCCTTTATTTTCTTCCCTCTTAAGGGACCACATGACCAAAGTTGCATGGTCATTAGAGAAAGCCACACCCCTAGTAGTTTTTTTGGCATGTTTTACAGTAGAGAGAATGGTAACTTTACTGTTCTTGACTGAATCAAAAACAATAGCATCAGCAATATCCCATTCAGGGAGAATCAGCACTCCTATAGTATGAACCATGGCTCTTCCTTCCTCTGAGGTTATCTTCCCAAATCTCTTCATCATTTCCCCCTTTGTCTCATTTTCAATTTTAGTTATATCCCTATTAGGGAATTCTTCTTTCTTTTTCTCACAAATTTCCCTATATTAATTTATTTTCATCCTCCATAAGAACTGAAGGAATGCCCTAGTCCTAACAAAATTGTCATATGAGATAAAAGAGTCACTGGCCTATTTCAAAATTGGGTCTATTTCTTTACCCTCAAACTCTACCATCATGAGGTCCATCTCTATTCCTTTGGGTGCCTCTAGCATCCCCTCCTATATCTCATCATGTGAAACAAAAATATTACCCTCATTACTCAACTGCACCAGTTGCTAAGCAACTCCATGTTCATCCAACTGCAAGGGGGATTGGGAAGGAGAATATATATCCTATTCTACTTGATACTCCTCTTATTTTTGCCTCTTTGGAGAGGGCTCTTCTACCATTGGATCACTCATAGGTCTTTTCCCTTTATAGGTAGATGGGAGACTTTCATCTTTTTGTTGGGTTAGGAGAAGGACACTATACCCTATCCTCTACTAAATTATATGTGTTCCCCTAGGGGTTAGCTTTGTGTATCCTGGTTGGCTCAAAATTCTCCTTGCTCTATCTAGATCTACCTTACTTACCACAACCCTCTTTTCATTAGTTGCTTGCATGATTCCTTCAAAATGCTCCATAAGGGCCTCTATCTTTCTTACCCATGGCTGAAAAGCTTTCAGTGGGTCATATCCTTTATCAAATTTTTTTGTAAAATCAACATTTTTCTTGTAAATGACCCACTTCTCTTTCTTGATTTCTTGGGCTTGAAGATCAAACTCATTCCTAATTATATCTTCTGGGAAGTTAAACTGGTGTTCCATAAGAGCACACCTTATCTTTTCTCTGAACATTCTAGAAATAAAACCCTCATTGTCTGCACATCTCACCACCATTGTTGCCATTCTATAGGTCTGCAAAACTTGATTCAAGTGCACCCATCCCTTCTTGACAATGATATATTGGTGGGCTATTGTAATGTCTGGGAACAAGGTTCCCCTTCCTTTTCTAGTCAGGGTTGTTTCCTGCAAATCACCAATCTACCTTAGAATTTCTACATACCCTATCTTCAAAGGGACTTGGTAAGGCAATACATAAGGTGCCTTCTTGCAACCATACACCCTAAAAATTGTGGAGACCGGATATAAGATTATATCACAAAAATTATGCACTATTTTAATGTCTTTGCAATAGTCCTTGGACCTAATTAACCTCAACAACTCCTTGAGAATTCTAGGATTCTCAAAACATAACAAGGACTTGAGCCTTGAAGCAAAATTTCTATCAAAAACCAAGTAACTGGCATCTTCTCTATCCCATGATAACTCTACAATCTACAACTGGACTGGCAATGCCTTTCCATTATTTTCTCTCACAATATCCATTGTCTTGTTAAAGAAATCCACACCTTTGTATAAGAACATATGCATTATCATAGAATACCATCAAAAAGGCTTGCTTATCTTCATATTTTTTATCCCCATTAATCCTTCATGGATTAGGTCTACAAGGTAAGGGGCATAATCAAAAATCAATGACAAGTGGGAATGCAAGGACTGTACCATCATAAACATGTAAGGGATAGGCATGTGAGTGGCCTCATCTTCTCCAAAAATGAGAGCTAAGGACTTATATACACCCTATGCTCGCAAACTGAAAAGGTCCAACCTAAAAGGCTCAGGTGTGCTCTTACTAACCATACACATGGCACCAATTTGGCCAAAGAAATCCCTTAAAGGGCCAGACCTCAGGTAGTCTCTATGTGCCTCATAGAACTTGTTAAAATCATCAAAATTAATCTTCTCTAATCCAACAAAGGTGTCATTTAATGAAAAAAAATCTCTGATTTCATCCTCTGTGATTGCATCCATGAAAACTCTAGGCACAATGAGTCTCCCTATGCCAAACTGCCAAATATTACTGAGAGGTGCACATGCATTTCTTTTGGATTATGCAACTTTAAACAAGATCAAACCATTGTAATCCTTCCCCACTTTAGCATCCCTTATCCATAACCCTCTATCATATAATCCCTCATTGACAAAATCCCTAGGGTTTTTTGGAACTAATTCTTTCATACTAGATGCCCCATTTTCTGAGTGTGGGAGTAACTGCATTAAATCTTCAAAAAAACCCCTATCCTTATACTCTATTTTTCCCAAGAGTTCTCTTTTGAGCGGCATTTTAACTAGGGTTTGAAGAAACATATGAATACCAGAATAAAAACTACCCAGATATCACAAGATAGAAATAACAGAGAAAATTTCATCACTCAAACCTTTCTCTTATAAAAAACTGTGCACTTTCAATATCAAATTGGCCTACCAGACACATGAGAAAATCCGTTGTTGACGCTCATAGAAAAAACCAATTCGCTTGCAAAGAAACTTGGAGGAGAAGTGTTTCCTCTAATGATCAAATCATAATATGTAATTGTTGCAAACCCATCGTAGCCAACCCACACAAAACTCATTAAGTTTTCCATTACTGAAATTGGCAGCTACAACATTCACAGGATGTGAAAGAACATCAAAAATTGAAATTTGAATGTGAACCGTTGATCAAAATTCCTTCCAGCACATCAGATGGCTTATAATGAGCACATCATAACCATTTAGCTCTTTCCTCAACTTAGTTCTCAACCAATGAGAACATTTCAATTTTACCCATGTGTGGAAACCCATAACTTACTTTAACTTTGATCGGCCTGGACAGGTGTCAACATGTTGCTATTTCGCAAGCACAAAATTTTGAGCATCTTTTAATTTCTATATTGCGACAACCGTAGATCCTCTTAAAAATTGACAGGTCTTTAACATCTTTGAAAATCAATGCCCCACTTTGCAAATGAACATGTGGAGGTGTTTGAAAACTTCAGACCCACTAGCGACTGACAACATAAAAGACACATGTCAACCAGTCACTATTTTGCATAGCTGAAAACTGTCAGGTATGTCAGGTAAAGAAAATGCAACAATTGTTGATGCTACTCAATCGGATGATTATCACTCATCTATGAAATTTTTCCCCTCCTCAAACCTTTGTCAGTCCTCTACCCAATCAAAAATGACCACGTCACAAAATTCTGGAGGTAGACATACCTTCTTTTCTTATTAAGTATATGTCATACTGACAGCTACCACATCACATGCCAACTCAACCAATAAAAAGAAAACACCTCATCATGATCTAGAGATTAAGGACCCACCTCATAGTCTGAAGTATGTGGAAAATTGAATGGTTGTTGCTAAAGCGCAAGCTTTAAGTACTAAGAAACTTCCTTCAGTGGTATAACGACAGTCACAAGATTTATCTGAGTTTTAACCTTCAGAAAGATGTGACCCCACCATATTACATCATCGAGGATAGATGTCAATCTAGAAAATCACCACAAAACTTGAAAAGTCAGAGCTCTATCATCATGAGTATTTAACTCAATCAGACATCTGTCGTTAAAGTGCATAGATTAATGAGCGACCAACTTAGCTTAGTGGTATTATGATAGCTGTTGATTCAATCCGCTTGTTAATGACATCACAACTTTGAAAATGAGCCTGCCTGAATAGGTGTCATGCAGTCGCAACTTCACAAGCCAGAAAACCTGACAATGGAGAGCCTTGAGATAAAGTGACAACCACAAGATTAAAATGAATTAGATGGTTACGAAATAAAATGGGAAAGGCTAAAGTTTGACAGAAATTTTCATTAAAAAGTGACCCGTTTTAAAACCTAACCACAAAATACATAAAGAGAACAACTTTTAAAGGTTTATTTTGGCACATGTGTTATTTTCATTTTAATGAACTAAAAAGTAACACTCAAAGATAATAAGGCTTAAGGTAATTAGGGTTCACAACACTTTTCTCCTTGCTAGGTCAAATAATAGGGGTTTCACCAATTTTTCGAAGCATGAGGACCAAAAATTTTTACATTACTGACATATTGAAACAAATTAATCCTCTACATTTTTTATTATATTCCTCTTAAGAGTGATTTATTGATGCAGGAGCATCTTGGGTCCTTGGCAACCCTGTGTCACCAAAACTAGGTTTGAGTTTTTTGTGTTGCTCGGTTCCTACTTTGATCGAGTTCGCTCGGTAGTTGCTGGGTTTCCTTTGTAAATTGAGTTGGTCGGTTAATTCCCTAGTGCTCGGTTATCTTTTCCTAGCACTCAGTTATCCTTGCTTACCGAGTTGTTTCTTTTAGTTTCATGTTGAGGCTGACTTGTGCAATTGATTATAGTCATGGATTTAATGTTGGTATCTATCATTGGGAAGCGTGTGGACTTAGATCTAGTTGTTCCTTCTATTAATGGTAGATCTGAAGGCTAACTTGTTCAGTAGCCTCTTGTATATATTGTAGTTGTTGGTTGTAGTTTAGGGAGGCAATTCAGTAGGAGATAGAAGTAAGAAGATGGAAGATAGTTTATGAATCCTCACATGTTGGATGACTATTGTACTTGAATTGTAATATTTGGCCCTAACTAGGAAGGCCTTACAGCCTGACATGTATAAGTCTATTTGATGAAATAATAAGGACTTAATCTACACTCTCTCTCTCTCTCTTTTGTGTGTTGTTGCTTCTGTGTGTTATCTCTACATGGTAGATCTAGATTAGAGTGTGCCTTTGGCCCCTATCCTCATCCTCCCCTACATCAAGTGGTATTAGAGTGAAGGTGAGATCTGGATCTAGATTTATGAATCTAGGTTTGAGGGTTCCTTCTTGTCAAATCCTAGTTGATTTTTTGTGGGGTAGAAGATTACGATATGTCTTGCAATTGCAAAGGGTTTCAAGATGGTTCATGGGAGGTGAGATGCGGATCCAAGATTGGAAGACATGTTGAGACAATTTGCTACTAGATTAGAAGTTGTTGAGACAGCCCAGCGTAGAGAAAGACATCTTGAAGATGTTAATGATGATGAAATTGAGGAAGAACAAGGTGATGTAGAACCTGCACCGGTGATGGATCAAGGTGAGGAAAGATTATTGAAGGCTTTGACAAATCTGAAGTCTACACCACATTTCAATCCTCTTGAGTATTGTGGAAAGCTGGATTCGGATGAATTGGTGGACTGGATCACCGAGATGGAAAAGTACTTTGAATATGAAAATGTCCCTAAGGAAAAGAAGGTGAAAATTGCAAGCACAAAGTTAAAGAGTCATGCATCCTTATGGTTGGAGCATCTACAATTGGATAGAAAGAGGAAATGCAAAGACAAAATTAAGGTATGGAATAAGATGGTGAATAAGTTGAAAGGAAAATTTTTACCTTATGACTATCAAATTAACCTAGTTAGGTGAATGCAAAGTTTGAGGTAGAAAGATAGCTCGGTAAAATATTATACGGAGGAATTCTATAGATTAGATATCAAATCTAGACATGATGAAGATGATGTGGAAAGAATTGCTAGGTGCCTGAATGGATTGAGAGTTTCCATCCAAGAAGAAATTATTTTGGTTAAGTTGGAAAACATTGAAGAAGCTTATCAATTTGCCTTGAAAGCTAAGGAGAAATTGAACATGAGACACGAGAAAAGACAAAGAGGTAGATGTGGTAGATTCCCTAAATGAAGAGGTAGATCTTGTGGTGAAAAAAATCGATCTGAACCAGAAAAGACAAATTTGGATAAAGGAAAGACTAAGTGGAAAGGTGAAAGTTCATCTAGAGGAAGAGGCAATAACTACCAAGGTGGTTTCCGAGAAACTTTTTACAATTGTGGAGAAGAAGGACATAGATCATTTGAATGTACACATGCAAGTAAGAAGGTCGGTAGCAGTAGAAATGCTTTGGTGCAAGAAGAGTCACCGAATGAACCTGAGAAGGAAAAGAACTTGATGGTAAGGAGAGCACTTTGGAGTGAAAGTAATAAGGAAGATCCAGTAAGAAAAATTTTGTTCAAGACCAAATGTAGAGCTTCTGATGAAGTGTGGAAGGTAATCATTAATAGTGGAAGCTCAGAGAACTTGGCATCTAAGGAAATGGTTACAAAATTATAGTTGAAAAGGTTGGAACTCTCGAAGCCCTATCAGATTTCATGGATCAAGGATGAGCTGAGCATACACTCTTGGTAAGTGAACAATGTTATGTGAATTTTAAAATTGGAAAGTACTATGATAAGGTGTTATGTGATATCATGTCTATGGATTGTTGTCATATTTTTTTGGGTAGACCTTGGCAATATCATAGACATGCTATATATGATGGGATATTGCATAAATATACTATTTGGGCTGATGGGAGAAGAAAAATCTTGTTACCTTTGATTGAAGAACCTGTTAGTACTATTTTTACATCTGTGAAAGTTTGCTTGATGGAAGGAAGAAATTTTTTGAAGGATTTGAAAAAGAATGATGTATGTTTTATTGTGACTCCTAACAAACTGAGTAAGAAAACATAGGATAGCATACCTGAGGAGATTGATAAGTTACTCATCGAGTATAGAGAGATCATTTTTTATAATGTACTTGATGGTTTTCCACCAAAGAGAAGTATTGATCATTGTATGGATTTAATCCATGGAGCTAGTTTACTGAATAAGGCACCACATCAGTTAACACCTACTGAGAATCAAGAATTGAATCGTCATATTCAAGAATTGTTGCAAAAAAGTATGATTTGAGAAAGTTTGAGTCCTAGTGCAGTACCAGTTGTGTTAGCACCTAAGAAGAATGGAGAATGGTGAATGTGTACAAATTCTAGAGAAATCAATAAGATAACAGTGAAATATAGGTTTCCTTTATTGAGAATGGATGATATAATGGATAGTTTGACTGGAGAAAAGTATTTTACCAAAATTGATTGAAAAGTGGGTATCATCGTATCAAAATCAAAGAAGGTGGTGAGTGGAAGACTTCTTTTAAGACAAAAGAAGGTTTGTATGAGTGGTTGGTTATGCCTTTTGGTTTAACTAATGTACCGATTACTTTTATGAGATTGATGAATGAAGTTTTGAAGAAATTAATAGGTAAATTTGTGATTGTATACCTAGATGATATTTTGATATTCAGTAAGACTGGAGAAGAGCATTTGTTTCATGTTAAACAAGTATTGTAGAGATTGAAAGAAGAAAAGTTGCTAATAAATCTAAAAAAGTGTTCTTTCATGCAAGAGGAGATTGTGTATTTGGGATTTGTGATTTTAGTTGATGGTTTGAAAATGGATCGTGAAAAGGTTGAAACTATTTTGAATTGCCCTATACCTGAGAATGCTAGTGAGGTAAAGATCATTTCATGGATTGGCAAGTTTTTACCAAAAGTTCATTAGGAATTTTAGTTCGATTTGTAATGCTATGATTGAGACTATGACAGGAGATAAAAGAGAATTTAAGTGGACACATGGAGTTGATAAAAATTTTGAGACTCTGAAGCAGAAGGTTACTAAATTTCTTGTGTTAGCATTACCTGATTTCAATAAGGTATTTCAAGTTGAATGTGATGCAAGTGGTAGTGCAATAGGAGTTGTGTTGAGTCAAGAAGGTAAACCTATTGCTTTCTTTAGTGAAAAGTTGAATGATGGAAAAAGGAAATATTATGTCTATGATCAAGAATTCTATGTTATTGTTCAAGCCCTAAAGAAATGGAGACATTATTTGATACCAAGTGAATTTGTGTTGTATACTGGTCATAAAGCTTTACAGTGTTTGGGTAGTTGGAATAAGTTGAATCAGAGACATGAAATGGGTTGAATATTTGCAGAGTTATACATTTGTGATAAAACATAAGAGTGGAGTCGCTAACAGAGTTTCTGATGCATTGAGTAGAAGAAGATATTTGATGACCGAGATGAAAATTGAAGTTCTTGGTTTTGATGACATGAGAGATTCATATGAATTTGATCCTAATTTTTTTGAGCCATGGAGAAAGTGCAGAGCACCTATTCAAGATTAATTGAGTACTAAATGGGAAGACTATTTCATTCAAGGAGGTATTTTGTTTAAAGGTATTTAGTTGTGTATATCGAGAGGATCAATGAGAACTAATTTGATATAGGAGAAACATAGTAGTGGCTTGGCTGGACACTTTGGTGTTGACAAGACATTGAATTTTCTTAAGGAGAAATAATTTTGGCCATAGTTGTATAAGGATGTTCAAAATTTTGTGAAAAGTTGTGGAATTTGTCAAGTTGCAAAGGGAGTAAGTCAAAATATTGGATTGTATACACCGATTTCTATTCCTAAGAAATCTTGGATTGATATCAGTATGGATTTTGTTCTTGGCTTACCGAAGACAATGACAGGTAATGATTCTATAATTGTTGTTGTGGATAGATTTTCTAAGATGGTACATTTTATACCCTGTAGAAAGACATCAGATTTAGTACATATAGTAGATCTTTTCTTTAAGGAAATTTTTAGATTGCATGGATTACTGAGGAGTATCATCTCTTACCAAGATAGAACATTTGTTGGATATTTGGAAGACTCTTTGGAGAAAATTTGGCACTGAGTTGAGGTATAGTTCTACATTTCACCCACAAACTAATGGCTAAATAGAAGGTTAGGAATAGTCCCAAGAGATAACTGAGAGGGGGGGGGTGAATCAATTATCTACAAGATTTAATTATTTATCCAATTAAGTATACTTAAACATAAAGCATAAACACAATGAAAGAACACATGAACACAACACCAATATTTTGGTTACGAGGAAACCCAAATAGGTAAAAACCCCGGTGAGACTTGATACCCACTAATATTTTGTACTAGTGTATAATGATCCTTGTTAGAAGATCCTTAACCCTATTAAGAGTTGCTTTACAATATATTAAGTATAGTAGACCTGGTCAAGGGTTGGACCCTGTTAGGAGTCTTTTATAATTGTCCCTATTAGGGGAGAGGATGCACTATCCAAGAGCACACTACTCAAATGGGTGAAGGCTACAACCTTTTATTTAACAGATACACACTATATTTGGATCTTGGTGAATTGCACTTTGACCTGCTATCTAGATCAGTTCCAATGAATAGAACAAGTACTTTACTTGGTCACATAGACCTTCTTCTGATGGCTCAACACTTCACACAATCTGCTCTGCTCTTCTTAACCAACCATAAACCACACTCCAGCAATCACAAATGACTTCCTATAAATATCTTTCCTCTAAATGATATAATCAAGTCAGCCTATTAGAACCACCTTGAAATCATATTAGAGAAACCATAACAAACTCTAATAAACATTATGTTGGCTCTACTATGCACGCAACACATTATGGGACCTATCCAATAAGATAATTGTAGACGCATGTTACACACTTTCAGCTCTACCAAAACAACTGGATATTTCTCTGTAAGCTGAATTAACTCATGCACTCTTAACAAAACATTAATAACTCTCCTCTAAGATTAAATCCAAGGGTGCATACCCACAAGATAGGTGCAACTCAAGAACCAATAAAATCTATGTCGGCTCTTTTGAATAAACATAGAAAATTGTTGTTGGCAAATAGCGACTGCATAACTTCACTTCTACACATCAACAGACTATGCATCCATAACTAAAACATCACTAACATGTCTTCAACATAAATCCAAGCATGCAAGGCTCCATGATAACTGTACGGACAACCATACACAGAACACTATCTATTACTCTCTTAGGAACACTGCTAACACCAACTACTATATAATTGTTTGTACTAACAGTTAACCTCTACACCCATGATATCATGTTGATATCATGTCCATGCTACATATACTAAAATCTTACTACATAATACTTCCACTCATGCTACTTTCCAAATGTTGTCATCAATGACAAACATACAATCAATACTGGCCTGTTGGCAAATCTCTAATAATCTCCCCCTTTGGCATTGATGGAAACATGTGGAATGAAAAACCACCAACCCAAATGAACAATTCTTTTATAACATTCTCCATTTCCTCTTTAAAACTCCCCCAAAGATGAATCCTCCATCTACTACAATATTTTCTAATATTCTCCATTTCCTCAACTGAACTACTATCAAAACTGAATGTTGCTCCCCCTTAGTATATTACTCCTTCTTTTTACTTATGTTTTTCATGACTCTATATATTACTCCCCTTTTGACATTAATGGCAAAGGGCACCATTCATTTTAAGCACTAGTACTACTCCTAAGGTAGATTAGTCAACCTTCCACCAGTCCCAAAGGATTGATGCCTTTCCTTCTTTCTTCTAAGAAGAATCAAGGAAGGGAATTACTCCCAACTTCTCCCTGAGATACTCAAAAGTATCCTTAGGCAAGGGATTTGTGAATATATCTACCAACTGATCTTTAGTACTCGCATAGTCCAACTTGACTTATTTCTCTTCCACTTTCTCTCTTAGGAAGTGATACTTGATCTCAATGTGTTTTGTCTTTGCATGCATCACAGGGTTCTTTGACATATTGATAGTGCTAGTGTTATTACAGTGAATAACAATAGGATAATCAATCTGAATTCCAAAATCCTTTATCATTTGCTTGATCCAAATAATTGTAGAACAATTCAAGGCTGCTACAACATACTCTGCTTCTGTTGTTGACTGAGAAATACAATTTTGTTTCTTGCTTTTCCAAGTGACAAGTCTATCACCAAGAAACACTGCTCCTCCTGAAGTACTCTTTCTATCATCAACACATCCTGCCCAATCTACATCAGTATACACATGAAGCTCAACATTTTCTAAGTTAGGATACCATAGACCATAATCTATAGTGCCCTACAAGTATCTAAATATTCTTTTTACTGCCATGAGGTGACTTTGTTTAGGCTCTACTACAAATCTTCCAACTATACCAACTGCATTGGAAATATCAGGTCTAGTCTGAGTAAGATATATGAGTTTACCAATCATAGACTTATACAATGTTATATCTATTGTTGGTGAGTCATCTTCTTTTTTAAACTTGCATCCAGTGATCATAGGGGATCCTACTAGCTTGCAATCATCCATCTTGAATTTATTCAATATCTCTTTCACATATTTTGACTGATTAATAAAAATTCCTTTTTTTGTCTATTGCACATTTAGTCCCAAAAAGTATTTGATAGGACCAATCATACTCATCTCAAACTCATTCTTCATTTCTTTGGAAAATTCAGCACTGAGCTTGTCATTACCTCCAAAGATAATGTCATCAACAAATATAACTACAAGTAGTAAACTTTCAGATGTCTCTCTAATGAATAGATTACAATCTACTACTCCTTTCTTGAATCCAATTTTTGTTAAGTATCCATCTAGTCTCTCATACCATGCTCTAGGGGCTTGCTTAAGTCCATATAGGACCTTCTTCAATCTGCATACCATATCAGGTCTATCTGATAAGGTGAATCCTTCTAGTTGCTCAATTTATACTTCTTCTTTCAAATCTCCATTCAGGAATGCTGACTTGACATCCATCTGATAAACCTTGAATTTTTTGACTATAGCATAAGCTAGAAACAACTTAATAGCTTCTAATCTACTCACAGGTGCAAAAGTGTCTGAATAATCAATGCCTTCTCTTTGTGTGTATCCCTTACATACTAATCTTGCTTTATTTCTTACTACTGTACCATCTCCATTCATCTTGTTTCTGAATATCCACTTTGTTCCAATCACATTCTTATCACTAGGTCTTGGGACTAGTTCCCAAGTGTCATTCTTAATAATCTGATCAAGTTCTTCTTTCATAACATCATGCCAATCTGAATCATTACAAGCATCTTCAACACTTAAAGGGTCAATCTAAGATAGTAAACATACCGCTTCACTACTAGCTGAATTCTTTGCTTGTGATCTTGTTAAGACTTTTTCGCTCTGATCTCCAATGATGTCTACGTTGGAATGATTTCTTGATGTAAACTTCGGAACTTTAGGTGATGTTGACTCATCAATTTTAGGAGCATTTTCTTCACTTGTCTTAGGGTCATTCAATAACACATCAATACTGTTAAACATTTCTTCAATAACTGTCTCACTAGAGGAGGGTCTAGGTTCTTCTTCAATCATGGGTGAGTAATCATGATATCTTTCTTGAATCATAAACTTTTCATCAATCTTTACATGAGCACTTTCAATGATATTTTTCAGTCTTAAATTGAAACATCTATAAGCTTTACTTTTAGTAGAGTAACCAAGAAAAATACCTTCATCACTTCTTGCATCAAACTTGCCTACTGCTTCATCCCTCTTGATGTAGCACTTGCTTCCAAAGATTCTGAAGTATTTAACTGTGGTAACATTACCAAACCATAGCTCATAAGGTGTTTTGTCAGCGCCTAGCCTCAATTGAATTCTATTGATGGTATAGACTATTGTATTGACCGCATCTCTCCAATAGGTGTGTGCAACTTTTCCTTCTATCATAATGGTGCATGCTATATCAAGAATGATCATATTCCTTCTCTCTGCAATTCCATTCTATTGAGGGGTTCTAGGTGCACTTAATTGTCTCTTTATGCCATGTTCTTCACAGTACTCATAGAATCTGTCAGAGGTGAATTCTCCTCCTCTATCTGATCTCAAACATTTTATCTTTAGTCCAGATTCATTTTCAACCTTAGCTTTGAATATTTTGAATTTCTCAAATGCTTCTAACTTATCTTTCAAGAACGCAACCCACATCATCCTAGTATAATCATCAAAAAACAAAATGAAATACCTTTCACCATAGTATGATCTTGTTTGAGTTGGACCACATAGGTCTGTATGAATCAGATCCAACTTGTTCTCTATTGAATTATGCTTGCTCCCGAATGAATTTCTCACATGCTTTCCCATCACACATTCCCTGCATATAGCATCAACTGGCTTTGCTATGCTAGGTAGATCTCTTACTTCCTTTACATTTCTTATCTTTACTATGTTATCAAATTTGAGATGACATAGTCTTTTATGCCACAACCAATTGTCATCAACTTTAGCAACAAAACAACTTGCTTCTGAATTGAGTTGAAAAACATTACCTCTAGTCTTTGAGCCTGATGCAATCTTAACACCATCTTTTTTGTTAATGATGCATTTGTCATCTTTGAACTCCAACTAATAGCATTTTCCAAGTAACTGTCCAACACTGAGAAGGTTATCTTTTAAACCATCAACATAAAGAACATCATCAGTACTATTCTTTCCATCCAAGGTGATGGCTCCTCTACCAACTATTGGTTTAGGAGTATTGTCTCCAAATCTAACCATACCTCCATTGTATTTGTCCAAATGAACAAACATGCCTTTATCACCTATCATGTGATGTGACAACCACTGTCTATAATCTAGTCTGTCCTTATGTCAGCTTGTGAAATCAATGCTAGCTCTTGATTCTCTTTCTTATCTTCATGAATTATCTTATTATCATCTTGTCTATAATAGCAATGAATCTAATTTCTTCTTCACTAGATTCTTCATCTTTAACTCCATCTCTAGCATAGTAGCATTCCTTAGAATACTTAGGCTTGTAATCCTTTTTTAACTTTCTATCTCTAGTAGGACACTTAGATGCAAAGTGACCAATCTTATTACATGAAAAGCACTTAAATGGTAATTGACCTTCATATTTTCCTTTTCCTTTCTTTTCTCTTTTGGCAATCATAGCAATGAAATCATCTAATTTTTTCTCTTCATCATCGTCATCAAAATTACCAGAAGTGTTTGTAGATTTCTTACCATGAACTATTGCTTTGAAGGCTGTTTCACTCTTTGGTTTCATCTTCAATCTTGAAATCTCAAAAGCTAAGATTTTTCTGATCAAAGTCTATCTCTTGAAATTAGATGTAAGTTGCATGCTCTCATCAAGGATGTTGATCTTGCTTTCATATTCAGGAGTGAGATTAGTCATTAATTTGTCCATAATGTCCTCCTCTAAAATCTCTCCACCATTGTTTTTGATTCCAACAACTGCTTCATTTATCCTTTGATTATAAGCTCTGATGTTTTCCTCAAGTAGCATCTCTAATGCATTGTATCTTTTCTTCCATGTCTTTATGTGCATATCCTTTTCTTGTTTGTCACCTTCAAATATGTCTTCTAGATGCTTCCATATTTTGTGGGTTGTATCTACCTTTTTTATTTCTGAAAACTCACCATCAGATAGGGCGTTGATAAGGGCTTCTTTAGCAATATCATTTTGATGAAACAATTCCTTTTGCCTATCAGTAGCATCATCCTATGCAAGGTCTTCTAGGGTAGGTATCTTTGTTGCTTTGATAGTTACATCAAAAACTTTAAAACCAATGCACTGCAAATGGGTCACCATCTTGTTCTTCCAATCAAGATAATTCTCTCCATCAAACTTAGGACTTTCTTTCCTAAAGTACACCATCTGATCAACCTCAAGCTACTAAACTTTCTCTCTAAGGCACTTGGCTCTGATACCAATTGTTAGGAATAGTCCCAAGAGATAACTAAGAGAGGGGGGGGTGAATGAGTTATCTACAAGATTCAATTCTTTAACCAATTAAGTATACTTAAACATAAAGCATAAACACAATGAAAGAACACAAGAACACAACACCAATATTTTGGTTACGGGGAAACCCAAATAGGTAAAAACCCTGGTGGGACTTGATACCCACTAATATTTTGTACTAGTGTATAATGATCCTTGTTAGAAGATCCTTAACCCTATTAGGATTTTCTTTACAATATATTAAGTATAGTAGACTTGGTCAAGCGTTGGACCCTGTTAGGAGTCTTTTATAATTGTCCATGTTAGGGGAGAGGATGCACTATCCAAGAGCACACTGCTCAAATGGGTGAAGGCTACAACCTTCTGTTTAACATATACACACAATATCTGGATCTTGGTGAACTACGCTTTGACCTATTGTCTGGATCAGTTCCAATGAATAGCACAAGTACTTTACTTGGTCACAAAGACCTTCTTCTAATGGCTCAACACTTTTCATACTCTTCTTTGCTCTTCTTAACCAACCATAAACCACACTCGAGCAATCACAAATGACTACCTATAAATATCTTTCCTCTAAATGATATAATAAAGTTGGCCTATTAGAACCACCTTGAAATCATATTAAAGAAACCTTAAAAAACTCTAATAAATATGTTGTCAGCTCTACTATGCACGCAACACATTCTGGGACCTATTCAATACGATAATTGTAGATACACGCTACACACTATCGATTCTACCAAAACAATTGGATCTTTTTCTGTAAGTTGAATTAACTCATGTGCTCTTAGCCAAACATCAATAAATATCCTCTAAGCTTAAATTCAAGGGCACATACCCATAGGATAGGTGCAACTCAAGAACCAATAAAATCTATGTCGGCTCTTCTGAATAAATATAGGAAATTGCTGCTAGCAAATAGCGACTGCATAACTTCACTTATACACATCAACAGACTATGCGTCCATAACTGAAACATCACTAACATGTCTTCAACATAAATCCAAGTGTGCAAGGCTCCATGATAATTATACAGACAACCATACACAAAACATTGCCTGTTACTCTGTCAAGAACACTATTGACACTAGCTGTGATATAACTATCTATACTAACAGTTAACCTCTATGCCCATGATATCATGTTGATATCATGTCCATTATAAATATACTTAAATCTTACTACATAAGACTTCCATGCATGCTACTTTCCATATGTTGTCATCAATGACAAACATACAATCAGTACTGGCGTGCTGGCAAATCTCCAACACAGAAGTTGTGAATAGAAGCTTGGGTAATCTTTTGAGATGTTTAGTTGGAGACACACCGAGTAATTGGGATTCTATGTTGGCACAAGAAGAGTTTGCATACAATAATTAAATGAATAGCAGTACTGGAAAAACACCTTTTAAGATTGTAAATGGAATGCAACTGAGAGGTATATTAGATTTGAGGGATATTGTTGATGAAGAAAAGAGAATGAAGGAGTAAAGTTGTTTGAGTTCATGAAGACAATGCATGAAGGTGTGAGACATAAGTTGGAGAAAAGTAATCAAAATTACAAAGATAGAGCTGATAGATCAAGAAGATATAAGATTTTTGTAGTTGGTGAAGAAGTAATGGTTCATTTGAAGAAAGACAGATTTCCTATTGGAACATATGGGAAGCTGAAAATGAAGAAGTTTGGTCCTTGCAAGATTTTGAGGAAATTTGATAGTGGAAATTCTTATGAGATTAAGTTACTTGATGACATGGATATATCACCTATATTCAACATTTTTTATTTGTATGAGTACCATAAATCGGATGAAGAAATGACAATACCGAATGATTATCCTAAGAAACAGATAGAAGAAGTTGAGCAGATTTTGGAACAAAGAGTTGGCAAAAGTACAAGAGGAAAATAGTATATGTAATATCTAATAAAGTGGAAGAATAGACCAATTGAAGATAGTTCATGTATTTCACAATCTAAGTTGGATTCAGCTCAGGTTGTACCTACTACATGATTCAGAGAATCATTTCAAATAACCCTAGGTGTCTGATGCAGGAGCATCTTGGGTCCTTGGAAATCATGTGTCACCAAAAACAAGTTTGAGTTTTCTATGTTGCTCTGTTCCTTCTTTGACCAAGTTGGCTTGATAGTTGCTTAGTTTCCTTTGTTAACCAAGGTGGTCAGTTAATTCCCTGGCACTCGGTTATCTTTTCCTCACGCTCGATTATCCTTTCCTACCAAGTTGTTTCTTTTAGTTTCTTGTTGAGGTTGACTTGTGCAATTAATTATGGTCATGAATTTAATGTTGGTATCTATCATTGGGAAGCATTTGGACCTAGATCTTGTCGTTCCTTTTGTTAATGGTGGATCTGAAGGCCAACTTGTTCCGTAGCCTCTTGTATATATTGTAGTTTAGGGAGGCAGTTCATTAGGAGATATAAGAAATAATATAGAAGATAGTTTATGAATCCTTGCATGTTGGAGGACTGTTGTACTTGAATTTTAATATCTAGCCCTAACCGAGAACACCTTATATCCTGGCATGTATAAGTCTATTTGATGAAATAATAAGGACTTGATCTACATTCTCTCTCTCTCTCTCTCTCTCTCTCTCTCTCTCTCTCTCTCTCTCTCTCTCTCTCTCTCTTGTGTGTTGTTGCTTCCATGTGTTATCATTGTAGGGTAGATCTAGATTAGGGTGTGCCTTTTTCCCCTATCCTCATCATCCCCTGTGTCATTTATAGAGAGTGGGTGCTCCTAGTGTGAGTTGGTTCTAAAGATTAAGTTGGTGCTTATATTGTCAATGAGGCATAAAAATTGTAACTAGTGAGGTTTGGTTAATGAGGCCTAATAAAGTTCTTTCTCATAGTGGTTTTTTAACCCTTAAAGGAGTTTCCACTCAAACACTTGTTTTATGCACAAAAAATATATGGCTCTTGTTCTTTGTTGATGGATATATTCCTTTAATATATTTTTTTTATTGAATGATGTGATATATTTATTTGAAGGCATTTTAATTAGGCATTCATTGATTAAATGAAGTGTTTTATTGACCACTTATTCACCCCCCTTATCAGTGGTATGGAATATTCCAATAGACAAGAATGCCAGTGCAAGACTTCTGGATATTTTTTTTAAAGAAAATCACAGAGGTATGAAATTTATTTGACCACTTCATGTTGACTAGCACCTAAACATGAGCTTCCTTTATGAGTAATGGAAGTGACTCATTGGTTCTTGATATTTCTTACCATGGTTGGCATCTCATTCTCATGTGTATTATCTTTAATAAGAGACAAGATCACATTCCTTCTATTCAATGAAATTTCATCTAGCACATTCATGAGGATTATTTCTTGTTACAATTTGTGGTATTTAAACAATTGTATTATTTTCCCTAGTATGGCCGAATTTAGAGGTACAATGATTCATTCACACTTAGCGTGAGGAAAAACTCAATCTATTCTTGAACCAAATTGAAAATAAACATTATGTTCTTTCTTATTTTTGAGTTTCTTGACTAATTCCAAATTATGTTCTATTCTAAATCTACACATTGTAATCTTTGACATAAAAGATCAATCATATCATGTTCTAGAATTTGTCAATGAATGGATGCCTATATTGAACATTTAAGTTGAAATATTTATCATATCTCAATTATGGGGTTGAATTTGTTTGTCATTAGAAAAAAATATCAAGTGCAATTATATTTCTTGTCATTATTCTTGTGGTCACCTTCAATATCAAATCTGAAAAATAGGAATTATGGTGGAAAACCAAAATTTTACGAAACATCCTATTTGGGGATATTGTGTACTATAACCAATATAAATTTTCTACATTAATGACCTCAATGGTGAAAATATACATTTTCTACTTTAATCCTAATTTGAATCCTTATACTAACTCTAACCCTAATTGAACCCTAATACTAACCATAACCCTCACTCAATCCTAACCCTAACCCTAACCCCAACCCCATGATTTATCATAATGGTAACCAAAATCATAATATAGCCTTAATGTTAGCTCTAACCTCACCCTAACACTAACTTTTTAAAAATCTTAACACTAACCTTAACTCTAACCCTAATTTAACTCAAACTCTAATCATAACTTTTATCTTAACCCTAACCCTAATCCCCATACATGTGTGTGCACACAAACACACATACATATATATAACTTATATTTTTATATTTTAAATAACTTTAAAAATAGAATAAAATAAGACTTATAACTTTTAAAAATTAAATGCTAATTACTTATAAATTATGTGCATAAAAAACTTGTCTTCATTATTTTTCTAATACTTTTAAAACTATATAGATAAAATAGATTATTATATCATTTTATATACTAAAACTTAAAAACAAACATTTCTTAAAGAAGTCTCTGTACTTTTTAATAGATGATTGAAATATAATATTTTGTCAATAATGTTTAAAATTGAATTATATTTTTGCTTATGTTTTTTATTAAAATCAGTAGCATAACAAGGATGTTGACTCTTACGTAGCCATAATCCAAAGGTGGAAAAAGTATTCAATAGCATACTAACAAAAAAGGTGTGAACAAATACAAAATACAAAAAGAAAACACCATGCTAGCATAAAGACTAGTAGCCCACCTCAAGAGTGAGAAGGCAACTCACCCAAAATATGTAGAGACGAATTTGAGGTTACATAACTATTTTTACGTCATCAGAAAAATTTCCATGTGATGTTGTCATTAGGATCCCCACCACAAGGGGGAGCAACTAATGAAACACTATTTGGAAAATTGTTAGCACAAGGAGTTGAGTCATGGCTGAGTGTTGAGGAAGTTGTACATCATTCATCAAAGATTGGAGCATAACAAGAGTGGCATGAGAAGAAGGGTTTTCATGGCTAGAGGGGGTTGTGCCACTAGGAGTGGGAGTGGTATTCACATGGATGACCCAAATTTACAGTAGAAGTATTACCCATAGTTGTCCATACAAGTCAAAAATATAAAGGGAGTAATCAAAATATGTATTTTGTTGCTCACTTTTAGGCATCAAAATCCTTTACCAATCAATTATTGATCAATGGGTTCTAAAGAAAGATTTGGTCAATTTGAGATATGATGTAGAACCTCCAAATGGGTATCTAAATCATTTTTCATTTTGTGTCAGTGATCAAGGGTTTAAAATTTATTGGCCAAAAACTAGGTTGTAAGGGCTACTAGGCCTAGGTGCACTTTGTGAAAGAAGAGTCATTGATTATTGATTAGGTTGATAGAAATTGTTGATTTGTGTTGTATGGTGTCCAATGGTGTCCAAAAATTCCTTAAATCAAGTTTCCTCATTTGTGTTGTGAAGAACTCATGAAAGTTGTCATTGCCCCATGCTTGATTGCCTATCAATGTCAAGATGACTTATATGTGTGATCTCAATTATGATACCATTACATGTTCCCTTTTTCATTTAATCTTTCTTTGTTTTCATCCACTCCATATTCCTCTACATCATACTTACAATAGGAATAATCTTCCAAAGATAAGATAATTGTGAAATACTAATGCTAAACTCTTAACAAATCTACATAGCTTTAGATAGGCATATGAATTAGTACATATTATGAAGTGTAATGATTTGAATTACTATATTCTCAAGATCCTTTTAGGACCTCTAAATGTCTTCAAGTTCTATTTTCTTGTATGGCTTGTGAAAAATTAGCTCCAAGAATGTAGTATTGCAAGATTTTTGGTTACACCAAGTTGCATTTTGTCCTCCACATGTTTGATTATTACGAATGGTAAAAAGGATATTTTATGTCCAATAAATTTGAAAACTTGGCATAAAGATCCACTTGTGATCCATAGGATTGAAGCACAAAATAAACTATCTCTTGACCACCTAGTTAGCAAGGCCAAGAAAGTGTGTCTTAGATGACCATGTAGAGAAGCATCATCAACAGATACTAGTGCAAAAGTGTTCAGTAGCCACAATAAGAAACTTGTAACCATGTTCTTAGAACCAACAATATCAAGTATAGTAATGTACAAGATCATCCATTTAGTAACTCTACCATTAATAAGTTATTTATCAATTTATTTAAATAAAGGGTGGAGTGATTAATTTGAATAAATAGTTAATAATAATTAATTCTTGTGTAAATAAAAAATAAATGATAACCAACAAAAGAATTCATACCTTGAGTTGGTCCAAAGCTCACACATATGATTTTATGAGAAGCACCAATGAAACAATTAATGAAAATGTTGTCGACCAATGATTTCTAGAATACTTAATTTCATAATGTAATGGGGGCATTAGGATAATCCAAGGAATCAAGAAGAACAATGATATATTAAATAATACCTTGAAATTTTTCAATGAATGGTCGTCTTACAATAATCCAAAGAATCAAGATTGAATATATATGTTTGAGGGATACACATTTTTACTATAGGCATCAAAAGGTTTATATGTTTGAGTATAAAAAAATTTATCAATGATAGATCTCATAGGCTTTTATTTTTTATCTCACATGATTCTTGAATATTTAATGCATTTAGTTCAACATTTTATTATTGCATATTAATTTCAACATACACATTCATGAGTTTCAAAATAAAATTAAACTCATTTTGAAGTGTTTCCTCATGTGTGTGAATGTCCTCTAAAGGTTTTGATTTGTTAAGAAAGAAGAACTAAGTTGAATATAATTCAATTGATCATAGTGTTCTTCTAATTCAAACTTATCAAAATCACATACCTTAGTTGCACCAATATATTTTAATTGTGATTGACCAATTTCAAACACATTAGCAAAATATAAAGGGATCCATGAGATTTTATTGTTATATGCAGTTTCAACCATTGTATTATGTAATATTTTATTAGGCATTATGGCTGCCTTTGGTAGATGTGGTCAAGTGAATGGTAGATGATGTGAATGAAATAATAAAAATGTTAAGAATTATTTTGGATATAGAGTGGGTAGGATTAATTTGTATGGGTTTAATGGAGATGGTAATGATGAATATGGTAATAATGGATATTGTGGTTATTGTGGGCATTCATTTTTCTATTCTTGGTAGTATGGGGATTTATTTCCTTTCAACATACATACTAGATTGAGAAACATTTAATAAAGAAACATGTTGTGTTCCTATTCCAATAGAATTATAACACTTGTTAAAATCATCATAGATAATTTGATCTTCTCAATCGGATGCGTGAAGTTTCTCTTGATTCAGAAGGAATACTTTTTCATGTTCACCTTCATTGTGTTGAGGATCACTTATATCTTTTATATCTATCAACACGTCCTTTAGATCAACTTGGCATGTGCATTTAGCTTCTTCCTTACAACAATGAAAACAAAAAATGGTCAAATCTTCATTTACAAAATTTTATTGTCCTAATAAGTCATCAACTATCTATTCTTGCTCAGACATAGGAATAACATTTTTAGATTCTAGTGACAATGAAAATGAAAGATCGAGATAATCTAATTTACACTTTTTAGGTACAGGGGGTATAAAAACATCACCTTGGGTCGATATGATTTCCCCACCAATTTCATTTTTGGATTTTAAATGTGAAATTGGGGGTTTGGTAGTGGCATCTCCTAGTGGGGTCAAGTGGTTTTTAAGAAGTAGAGTCCACACACAACTGAGGGGGGGGTGAATCAATTGTTACAAAATCAAATTAAATCCAAAACTTTTAATGTTGATTATTAACAATAGTAACAAGAATAAACCAAACAAGTAATCATGCACCATAACACAAAGATTTGTTCTCAAGGAAACCCTTGATCAGAGGGAAAACCAAGGTGGGGATGGAACCCACAAGATAGTGTACTAATATATAAATTCATTTTGAAAGGACGTGACCTTGTTAGGAGCCAAATGAAGCTCATTTAGTACAACAATCCCTATTAAATGATAGATCTCTATTAGGAGACCTTGAACCTTTGTTAAAAGGTTATAACCTTGTTAAAGGTTGAAAGGAAACAAGTAGACCCACTTTCCAAATGCTCCAGCAAAGATGATATATAGATATTTCATGATAACATATCCAAAAGGGTGAACTGACTGAACCTGCAACTCAATTTTCCATAATAGTTCCTTTGAAGTCTACAACTCAATTCAGCAATTCCTTTTCTTTTTTCTGCACTATCTCTCATATTTATCCTTTGCATTATCCTTACCATACATACTGAACAACTTTCATTTATACCCGATACAAAAATACTAATTAGGTCAACTTTTTAAAGCTTCCCCAATGATCATTTAATTATATAGGGGCCATGTTAAGGCTTACATGCCTTCTTAAGCATTATTACTAATGTTACATTATGGTTCCCACACATTACAATACATATATTATATTTTAGAATAAAAAATAACACATTTCCTCAACATAGTCGGTTGTTAGTAAAATATGTTGTATGTTACACAATAGCGATAATTCCAGAATAATCCAAATGCATTGCTATCATGAACATAGTTTCACTAACAAGTCTTCTACCATGATCCAAGCTCATGAATGATGATTCCACTTTTCCAATAAGATTTATAAAATATACCACAAACTATCACTATTAATAATTCTTGTACACTGGTCTATTGCCAGTCTGTACCAAATGAATCATAACTCATCCAAAATGGAATATAATATCTAATGAACATAGATATGATATCTATAATCATCCATGCATACAAAACTAAGATCTCATACCAAAATACATCAACCTATGACTTCATTATCCTAATAACTGCCTACTATGTACAGAATCTTTGTCTGTCATGAACACATAAGAATATGTTTTCATCAATGACAAAACCTACCACTAATACAACATAAAATTAGTACATCCAAGTGCCAACAAAAATCCATTTCCAACAATATCCCCCTTTGGCATTAATGGAAACATATGGAGAAAAACCATCAACCCAAAAGTAAACATTTCCTCAACATATACAGTCTTCAGCCTATCAGATTATAGTCTTTAGTCTTCAATCTATCGATTACATTTCATCAACATATGCAGTCTTCATTCTACCAAATTAAAAAATCTTCTCCCCTTAAGAGAGGTTTTTTATGGCTTTCTCTCCCCCTTTGATAAATACATCAAATTTTCTACATTGAATCAAACCAACCAGCAATCTCAAAATAATGTCAAGTGCCAACAAACACTGTTAGAATCAAAATCATTACATAAGAGTTCTTGGATAGATTTTCTCAATGCAACCACTCCCCCTAAGGATAAGTACCTAGCATCATGTTCAGATGAATAAATATTCTTTGAATACACTATAATAATGCATTTTTGTATCTTCTACTCTTCATAAGGAGGGGCCATCACCCCAAGCATACCTCTAAGATACTCAAAGGTGTCTTTATCTAATGGCTTAGTGAATATATCTACTACCTTCTCTTTAGTTCTTACATATTCCAGTCTGATCTCTTTCTTAGGGACTTTCTCTCTCAAAAAGTGATACTTAATGGCAATGTGGTTAGTCTTTGAATGTAAAACTAGATTCTTTGACATGTTAATTGTACTTGTATTATCACAATGAATAATAATAGGTTTCACAAAAAGTTATACCAATATCTTTCGGTATTTTCTTCATCCACATTATCTAATTATGGTTATTTATCATCGCAACATATTCTACCTCTATAGTAGAATGAGATGTGCAATATTTCTTCTTACTCAGCCATGAGACTAGTCTTCCTCCAAGGAAAAATGCTCCTCCACTTGTGCTTTTTCTATCATCAACATTTCTTGCCCAATCAGCATAAGTATATGCATATAATGTAAAATCATTTGATCTAACATACCATAACCCAAATTCCAATGTTCCCTTCAGTTATCTAAAGATTCTTTTTACTGTTGCAAGATGTGATTCTTTAGGATCTGGATGATATCTCACCACAATACCAACTTCAATCGAAATATCTAGTCTAGTGTGATTCAAGTATTGTAAACCACCAATCATAAATCTATACCTTTTCTGCATTTTACTTAGTGAATCATCATTGTTATTCAACTTACAACCTATAACAATAGGTGTCCCAACTGGTTTGCAATTTTCAAATCCAAATCTTGTCAATAAGTCTTTAAGATACTTGGTGTGAGATATGAAAATACCATCATTAGTTTATGTAATTTGTAATCCCAAAAATTATTTCATCTCACCTATCATGGACATTTCAAATTCTCCTTTCATCTAGTCAAAATTTTTTTTACTTACCTCATCATTTCCACCAAATATAATGTCATCAACAAAAAATTAAATGATCAATAGTCCATCTACATGCATTCTTAAGAAAAAATTCTATATGCATTTCCTTTCTTGAATCCCAAATGTAAAAAATATGTATCCAACCTTGCATACCATTCTCTAGGTGTTTTCTTCAATCAATAGAGTGTCTTCTTCAATTTACATACCATGTCTTCTTGTTGTGCTAAAGGAAATCCATATGGTTTCTCAATGTATACCTCTTCTTCTACTTCACCATTCAATAATGTTGACTTGACATCCATCTAATAAACTTTAAAATTCTTGTTAGCTGCATATGGCAGAAATAATCTTATTGCTTCCAATCTTGCTACAAGGGTGAAGGTTTCTTCAAAATCAATACCTTCTTTCTACAAATATCCTTTACATACCAGTCTTTCCTTTTCCCTTACCACTTCTCCTTGTTCACTCATTTTATTCCTGAATACCCACTTAGTTCCTATAATATTATTATCTTTAGGCATTGCAACCAATTCCCATGTATTATTATTTTCAATCTACCCTAGTTCTTCCTTCATAGCTTTATCCATGATTCATCTCTGTGTGCTTCATCAGTATTATTAGGTTCAGATATTTAAATAAAACATATTTCATTTCTCATTCTATTCCTTTTCATAACTCTATCATACATATTTCCAATAATCTGATCATCAAGATGATTTAAAGTAACATACCTTTATGTTCTCTGCTCATCTCTTGGTTCTTCAAACTGAACATGAATCCCATTGTTAATCTCAAAGAATTTTTCTTGTGGTGTAATCTAACTTTGTGTAGTTCCTTGATTTGTGCTCACATTATTTGTATCTCCATCTGAATCATACTCATAAGTTTTCTCTTGTACCTAAAATCTCTCATCAATTCTCACATTTTCACTTTCAACAATCTTTCTCAATATTTGATTATAACATCTATATTCTTTTCTCTTAGTAGAATAGCCAAGAAATATACCTTCATCACTTCTAGGATCAAATTTACCTATTTCATCATCTCTCTTAATATAGAATTTACTTCCAAAGATTCTAAAATACTTAATTGTTGTGTGTGACCAAACCAAATCTCATAAGGTGTCTTGTTGGATCCCTATCTCATCTGAACTCTTTTCAAGGTGTAAAATATTGTATTAACTACTTCTCTCCAATGTACATGTGAAACCTTACCTTCGAGCAAGATCATTCTTGTTGCTTCACAAATAGTTATGTTCCTTCTTTCTACTACCTTATTCTGTTGTAGTGTCTTAGGAGTTGATGTTTTTCTATGAATACCATTATCCTCACAATATGTATTGAGTTGATTAGATGTAAATTCTCCACCTCTATTAGACCTCAGACATTTAATCTTAAATCCTGATTCATTCTCAAATTCTACCTTAAAGATCTTGAACTTATCAAATGCTTCTAATTTTTCTCTAAGAAAAGTAACCCACATCATTCTTGTGAAATCATTAGTGAAAATAATAAAATACTTCTCACCATAAAATGAATTTTCCACTAGTACAATTCGCACTAATTTTCAATGACCATTTGGTTAAATTTTCTACCAAACTTGGTCGAATGCTCAACGAATGAGTTTGTCGCTATTTTTCTAGTCAAATTTTTGACATATCGGTGTAACCATAGAATGTTATGTGCCAATCTTGGTCGAAACCAAAATTAGCAATTGGAAAATATATTTGTCAAACATTTGACCACCGTCGGCCAAAATTTAGACCAATGTTGGTCAAAATTTAGACCAATGTTGGTCGAAATGTTTGGCCCCTCCGACCAGGATGCCAAAACCATGATGGTAGATTCCGACCAAAATTAGTAGAAATTTTGACAAATGTTGGTTAGAATATTTGGCCCATCTGACCATGATGCCAAATGCATGACACCACATTTCAACACAAAATAGTTGATATTGAGACGATACTTGGCCAGAGTTTTGACTACGGTTAGTCAAAATTTTGACCAAATATGGAATGTTAAAAAAAACAAATGAAGATAAATTTCCAGAGTAATCAACAACGGAATCCTAATCGGCGATTAGTCTAGATATTTATCTTCATTTGTCCACACTCATTCTGCTTCTTGTTTCTAGTGAGTCTCTACTCGTTCTATTTTCTAACTGAGCGATCAAATTTGGGGAAGAATCAGCGCAGGAAAATAGAAAGAGAGAAAAAATGGTGTAGTATAATTTCAAGAAGATTATGGTGGTGCCCTCAAGGAAATATTTTGTGGACATAATATTATCAAGAACATAGCGGTAGACACCAATGGTGGTGCACAAGGGCTATGCAATCTCTCACCTCCACTAGTTTTACATGCACCAAGATGATGTGCATCCATTTTATGGAGATCTACTAAATGTTTTATATGATAAAGATAACTAAAATTTTTCCCTTGGCCATATCTATTGCCCACAATCTCATTTCCAAAGTTTCCAAAGACTATGTTAGGCTGATAAAATATGGGGATTCTCTTTACCACTACAAATCTTTGAAGGTTGTTGCACTTGGATGGATATGTACCATTGTTAAGAGAATTGGACCGAGTTTGGTTTACCTCGAATAGGTGAGGCAACATATGGCAATGTTGTCATCTATTGACCCAAATACTAGGACTATTTTGATCTATGGGTACCCTAATGTTGGCAAGAGTTCTTTTATTAATAAGATTACTAGGGCGGATGTGGATGTGAAGCCTTATGCTTTTACTACTAAGTCTTTATTTGTCGGGCATACTGATTATAAGTACTTGAGGTATTAGGTTATTGATACATCCCTAGTATTTTGGGCCACCCCTTGGAGGACAGGAACACCATCGAGATGCTCAGTATTACTGCCTTGGCTCATTTGAAGGTGGTTGTTTTGTTTTTCGTTGATGTTTTATGGTTCTGTGGTTATAGTATTGCGCAACAAGCAGCTCTGTTTCACAGCATAAAACCTCTGCCAGTTTTACATGCACAAGGTAAAATTCACTCAATTGAATTTTCATGACAAGCTTTCCAGTATAGTAGACAATTTCCCCCACCAAGATAATGTGCATATTTTATGGAGATCTACTAAATATTTTATATGATAAAGATCACTACAAGTTGGCCCTTGGCCATATCAATATTTCTCACAGTCTCATTACCAAAGTGTCCAAAGACTATGTTAGGCTAATAAAATATGGGGATTCTCTTTACTGATGCAAATCTTTGAAGGTTGCTACACTTGGACGGATATGTACCATTGTTAAGAGAATTAGACTAAGTTTGGCTTACCTCGAACATGTGAGGTAGCATATGGAAAGGTTGTCATCTATTGACCCAAATACCAGGACTATTTTGATATGTGGGTACCCTAATGTTGGCAAGAGTTCTTTTATTAATAAGATTACTAGGGCAGATGTGGATGTGCAACCTTATGCTTTTACTAGTAAGTCTTTGTTTGTTGGGCATACTCATTATAAGTACTTGAGGTATTAGGTTATTGATACGACCCTGGTATTTTCATGCATTTAATCTTATAAAATCATCAATTCTTAAGCATTAAGCATAGTAATAGGTCAATCTTCATTATCTTCATTGTGGGGGACAATGAAGATTTGTCTGATAAATAGCAGGTATTCTTTAGTATCTTCTAATAATATGCTAAAAATTCTTAATCTATTTAAAGTATGTTCAGTTACTTCAAATAGAGTATGTTTAATCTAGTTTAATACTTTATTAACTATGTCTACTCCAACCTTAATTTTTTAAGATCAATTCATCATATCAGATAAAGTATGTTTAATAATTGTTGGGACTTGGTCCTTTGGATGTGCCCAAGTTTTGAACACCCAAAGCATTTAAAAATTACAAAAATCAGATCATAGAATTTCAAACAATAGCATCTCAAACCATACAATTTCAAGCCTTGTAATTTTCAAACTCTAAAAGCACATTCAATTAAGATCTGAAAATCTCAGAGATAAAAGAGAACAACGTAAAAATAAAAAAAAAATAAAAACTCACTGAAACTGTGAGAACTGACTTACCTCAAGGGTTTGTAAAAATTATAGCATTTTGTTTTTTTGAATGAGACGAGCCAAAACCAATCTCATTACAGTTGTTGTAGCATTTTGTTTTTTTGTTGCTGCACTTGGACGGATATGTACCATTGTTAAGAGAATTAGACCGAGTTTGACTTACCTCAAACAGGTGAGGTAGCATATGGAAAGGTTGTCATCTATTGACCCAAATACCAGGACTATTTTGATCTGTGGGTACCCTAATGTTGGCAAGAGTTCTTTTATTAATAATATTACTAGGGCGGATGTGGATGTACAACCTTATGCTTTTACTAGTAAGTCTCTATTTGTCGGGCATACTCATTATAAGTACTTAAGGTATCAGGTTATTGATACATCCCTAGTATTTTCATGCATTTAATCTTATAAAATCATATTTTCTTAAGCATTAAGCATAGTAATAGGTCAATCTTCATTGTCTTCATTGTGGGGGACAATGAAGATTTGTCTAATAAATAGTAGGTATTCTTTAGTATCTTCTAATAATATGCTAAAAATTCTTAATCTATTTAAAGTAGGTTCAGTTACTTTAGATAAATTATGTTTAATCTAGTTTAATACTTTATTAACTATGTCTACTCCAACCTTAATTTTTAAGATCAATTCATCATATCAGATAAAGTATGTTTAAGAATTGTTGGGACTTGGTCCTTTGGATGTGCCCAAGTTTTGAACACCCAAAGCATTTAAAAATTACAAAAATTAGATCATAGAATTTCAAACAATAGCATCTCAAACCATATGATTTCAAGCCTTGTAATTTTCAAACTCTAAAAGAACATTCAATTAAAATCTGAAAATCTCATAGATAGAAAAGAACAACGTAAAAATTTAAAAAAATTTAAAAATTCACTAAAACCGTGAGAAGTGACTTACCTCAAGGGTCTGTAAAAATTGTAGCATTTTGTTTTTTTAAATGAGACAAGCCAAAACCAATCTCATTACAGCTGTTGTTTCAATCTATTCAATACAGTAAGCAAAATCAGTGGACAACTTACAGCAAGATTCTACACCAAAAAATTATGAAACCTATCAGAGCAGCTATTTCTAAAGTAATGCAAACCCAAAAAAATCATGTACCTAAATATGCATAGCTCTTAAAACTCTTTGCAAGAATGTCGTAAATAGAGAACATAAGGACAAATATATGGTACCTAAAAGGGTAAAAACTCCAAAATGTGGTACCTACTCAAAAACACAAACCAATGAAATAATCCATATTAGGCCATGATCGAGGTGGATCTAGAGAACCTAAAATTTTCATAGTCTCAAAATCTCTCAATTTCAGTATTATTGCAAAGAGCTCAAAAAAACTGGACCTAGTGCAACTTGAATGGATTCAAAAGGAACTCTTACGCAGAGGTTGTGAGCATTCAAAGTACTGGTCAATCGACAAATCATAGGGCTCAAGAAAATATTAAAAAATTAAAGTCACCAACAAGGGTCAATATTGATTTCATTACGAAGAGTTCGTTGAGAGCTTTCTAATGGTGTTTATTTCGTCAAAATCCGAGATAATATATGGAAGATATTAGAGAAATACTTTTACCTTAAAAGAAGGAGCTCCCTATTTTCACGGGCCCCTATTTTTGTGGGTCTATATTTCCTAATAAATTGGCCACAAGCTTTTAAAAAATAAAATAAAATAAATGTCGTTTACCATGGATTATGAATAAACCCCTATAAAATAGCAAGCTCCCTTGAAATATAACTCCGCTATAATTAAGGATGCAAATCCTTAAAAATATAATGGTTATTTCTAAGGAGAGCCAATAAAAACAATATTTAAACAAAAAAGAAATAAATACCCTCCAAATTTTAGCCCCCCAAAATAGTGAATGGTTATTAATTTTGGGATCACGGTTTAAATTGTTTAGCTCATAATTATTAAAGCCAAATGGAGGTTATTTAATTGTTTGGATTTAATTTTGAAGGAGCGGAGATTATAATGTAAGCCCAAAATTATAAGGGCCATTATTTTTAAGGATAGTGGTAAATTTGGGATATTTGGGGATATTTTTATTATTTTAAAATGGGAAAATGGTTATTTGGTTTTAAGCCAAATTGGGCATATTTTTTTGTATAAAGGGGGAGTTATTTTCCTTTGGAAAACAATGAGCCTTGGAGGAATTAGACTTTGGGAATGAGTCTTGGAGAATTATTGTAAGTTTGAGAGGAGGAATTATTGTGAGATTAGAAAGGATTTTTTTGAATTCTTGAGAGGAGATTACAAGGTGTTGTTTTTACACCAAAAATGTAAAAGAAAGAAGGAGACTGTGAATGAGGTTGAAAGCTTGGATGTTGTAATAAGGTGATTTGAGCCTGGCGACATTAATAAAGCGGTCCCTGAATTGAGAAGCGGACCCGGAGTCGTAGTCCTGCCTGGATGAACTCCGTTATCAAGTTTTGCATCTTCTCTTCTATCTCTCTCTCATTTATCTTTATGTTCTCTCATTTTCTTATTGTTAATATTCTCTTTTATGTAATTAAACACATAATTCTTTTTAAAGTGTTTAAAGTACAACTCTTTCTTGTAATTTCAATGATTAAATACATAACTACGCAATTACTACTTGGATTAGGGAATTAAATCTGTATTTTGGATTAAGTTATAAAACTTTTAAATCCTAGTTTACAGATCAAGTTTGGTATCAAAGCCTATTTTGCAGGAAATTGCAGGTGGTTAATGTTAACCAGGTTGAGATTGAAACAAGGGGAAGGTTCTCTTGAAGAGTTCAATCCAGAGCTTAGGAAAAGAAGGACTTTTCCTCACTTGCAGATGGCACATGAACAAAATCTTGTTGATTTTGATACAGAAGCTTTCCAGAAAGCTTTCCTGGAAATGAAGACAATGGTGGACATTTTGATCCAAGAGAGGCATGAACGACATAAGAGAAAGGCAGACAAGGCTAGGAAGAAGGAGGAAGCTAAAACCTCATCAAAAGATGACAAAGACAAGGGAGTAGGAGGTGGTAGTAACCCTCCTGGACCTTCATCTCCATCTTCTTCATCATCTTCTTCTTCTTTGTCTACTTCTTCTAAAAAGAAACAATCTGTGAAGACACCCTTGTTAAAACTGGATGTAAAATTTGATTTGCCTATATATAATGGTGAATTAGATGTAGAGAAGTTGGATAACTGGCTTAAGCAAATTGAAGTGTATTGCAGGGTTCAGAAGATTTTGGATTATTCTTCCAAAATCCAGCTAGCTACTCTTAGAATGGGAGGTACTGCATTAGTCTGGTGGGACACTAAGATCCAAGATGATCTTGCTACACATGGTAAAATAATTTCATCTTGGTATGAGTTTACTTTTTCTTTAAAGAAACAATTTTATCCTCTAGGTTATATGCAACAAGTCATTATGGATTGGCAAAATCTCAGACAAGGTAAAGGTCACACTATGCAAGAGTATACATAGGTGTTTAGGAAGAAGGCACTAACTCTTGGTATTCCTCTATATACACAAGATACTTTGTTAAAGTATATAGGTGGAATGCATTCATATTTGAAACACACATTGTTGATGTTTAGTCCATCTAACTTTGATGAGGTGTGTGTTCAAGCAACCCATATTGAAGTAGGTGGAGGAAACACAAGTTTCAATTCAAAGAAGGAATGTGTTCCTCCAGAAGGCAACAAGGGTAAGAAAGTAGCCACGGTGAAGAAAGAGGAAGGTGAAAAACCTACATGTTCACATTGTCAGAAGAAAGGACACATAGATACAAAGTGTTGGAAAGTGCATCTAGAATTGAAACCAAAGTGGTTTAAGAAGGATCATAAAGGGAAGCAGAAGACCATAGCTATTGTTCAAGATCTAGGATCAGATTTTGATGTTGAAACAAAGATATCAATTGTGGGTTTGAAAGGTAAAGCTTTTGTTGATTCTACCACTAATGTTTCATGTTCTACTTCCAAAAGTCATGTTATTCTTGAAGATAAAAGATGTGAATTATTTCATATAAGGGTGATTTCAAAGAACACTAAAATTGACACACTGATAGATAGTGGGTCCCAAGTTAACTTAATTTTAGAAGAAGTTGTTAAATAGTTGCAATTAGAAACTAAGCCACATAAGAGACCTTATCCATTAGGTTGGGTGTGCAATGATAACAAATTGTGAATAACTAAGTAATGTAAGTTAATATTTGCAATAACATCTAAGTTCGTAGATGAGGTTGAATTTGATGTGGTTCCACTTGATATCTATGGGATAGTGTTGGGTAGCCCATACTTATATGATAGGAAAGCTATCTTCTACAAGGAGCATAATAGGTATCATTTGTTTAAGGATGGAATTGAATACATTCTAAGAGCTCATCACATGAAGAATGGTGGATCAACTATAAATATAGGGCATTTGAAAAGGGTTGTAAATGCAAGCAGTAAACTGACTCTCATGTCCACAGGAGGAAGTGAGGATCAGGTGCAAGCAGCAGAATCAAGTCCTCAGCCAGTGATGGTAAAAGAGCATTTGAAAGATTCATTTTCTAGTGGTGTTCCTATGTAGGAGGTCCAAAGAGTTGATACTTTTCATTTTTTAGTAGTTTATTCATTGTTGTTGCTTCTTTTTGTACTAGTCGGTACTATGCTATTAATGGATGTAACAATGGATACTGGTGGATGTATGGTTAATTGTTTCAGCTATGTTATTTCATTCTTTATTGTGTTTGTGATAAGTCAGATATTTAGAACTCTAGTAGAGTGTACAGATGATACTGGACAGGTGAGGCAAAGATGCCCTCACTTAAAGTGTATGTAAAATAGACTTTTGGAGGTCCAAAAGTTTCTCAGTGGGGAGGAATGATCCAAGTGGATCTAGAGAACCTAAAATTTTCATAGTCTCAAAATCTCTCAATTTCAGTATTATTGCAAAGAGCTCAAAAAAACTGGACCTAGTGCAACTTGAATGGATTCAAAAGGAACTCTTACGCAGAGGTTGTGAGCATTCAAAGTACTGGTCAATCGACAAATCATAGGGCTCAAGAAAATATTAAAAAATTAAAGTCACCAAAAATGGTCAATATTGATTTCATTATGAAGAGTTCGTTGAGAGCTTTCCAATGGTGTTTATTTCATCAAAATCTGAGATAATATGTGGAAGATATTAGAGAAATACTTTTACCTTAAAAGAAGGAGCTCCCTATTTTCACGGGCCCCTATTTTTGTGGGTCTATATTTCCTAATAAATTGGCCACAAGCTTTTAAAAAAGAAAATCAAAAAAATGTCATTTACCATGGATTATGAATAAACCCCTATAAAATAGCAAGCTCCCTTGAAATATAACTCTGCTATAATTAAGGATGCAAATCCTTAAAAATATAATGGTTATTTCTAAGGAGAGCCAATAAAAACAATATTTAAACAAAAAAAAAAAAATACCCTCCAAATTTTAGAGCCCCAAAATAGTGAATGGTTATTAATTTTGGGATCACGGTTTAAATTGTTTAGCTCATAATTATTAAAGCCAAATGGAGGTTATTTAATTGTTTGGATTTAATTTTGAAGGAGCGGAGATTATAATGTAAGCCCAAAATTATAAGTGCCATTATTTTTAAGGATAGTGGTAAATTTGGGATATTTGGGGATATTTTTATTATTTTAAAATGGGAAAATGGTTATTTGGTTTTAAGCCAAATTGGGCATATTTTTTTGTATAAAAGGGGAGTTATTTTCCTTTCGAAAACAATGAGCCTTGGAGGAATTAGACTTTGGGAATGAGTCTTGGAGAATTATTGTAAGTTTGAGAGGAGGAATTATTGTGAGATTAAAAAGGATTTTCATGAATTCTTGAGAGGAGATTACAAGGTGTTGTTTTTACACCAAACATTGTAAAAGAAAGAAGGAGACTGTGAATGAGGTTGAAAGCTTGGATGTTGTAATAAGGCGATTTGAGCCTGGTGACATTAATAAAGCGGTCCCCGAATTGAGAAGCCGACTCAGAGACGTAGTCCTGCCTAGACGAACTCTATTATCAAGTGTTGCATCTTCTCTTCTATCTCTCTCTCATTTATCTTTATGTTCTCTCATTTTCTTACTGTTAATATTCTCTTTTATGTAATTAAACACATAATTGTTTTTAAAGTGTTTAAAGTATAACTCTTTCTTGGAATTTCAATAGTTAAATACATAACTATGCAATTACTACTTGGATCAGGGAATTAAATTTGTATTTTGGATTAAGTTATAAAACTTGTAAATCCTAGTTTACAGATCAAGCCAAGAGAGCCTGATGCATTCAATAAGAGAATGCTTACACAAAATGAAGCTGAATCATGCCAGACAATGACAATGAGAAGTTGACTATTGGCCCTTCTATTTTTTTATTTGATAGTTTCTTGACAATGACACATTCAAAATGCACTTATGAGAAAAGACCTAGAACGAATGAAATTGATTAAATAATGAAGGTATGTTAGTTTGAGCTTCACTTGGTTTTGAGAATACTTTAATATTATCTACTTAACAAGGCCAGCCACATGAAGCTGGAAGCTCATCTGGCCTCACCCCCCCTCCCCCTAACATCAATCTAAATACCCCATTAACATCTAATTACACACTTCATTCATCCATTTATGAACTATAACATTCAATCAATACAATCACATAACATTCATTAATATGATATAACATTCATTAATACGCAACACTAATCAAGAATTCATTAACACATAACAATATTCATTAACATGACATATAATTCAATATTAATACACAACATTCATATATAATTACTTAAAACAATGTTCTTTCATTATCCAACAAATTTAATTAAATGAGTTTTATCAAAGAGCATTTTTAAGAAATCATTTCTTTTTTGGGTTTGCCTTAGATTTCTTAAGGTAAAGGCTGAGAGGAGCATACACATCTTCATCCTCTTGTGGTTGTGATCTCAAATTATGATGCTTATGTTGGAAATTTGTCTATACTAAAGTATATGACTAGATATAGTGTTGTCATTATGGCAACAAAGTCATATAGTAGTTTGGAGTTAGTGCACTTAGTGTAAAGATCAGAATTCAGTTAAGTATTGAAGACTGGATAGGGTACAGAGTTCCTACAGCTCAGAGCATCAACGCACATGTGTATGGATGAATTATGGTATGCACCCTAGAAGTTAATTTTGTTATACTATACTTATGCTTAGTCTATGAGTGCATAAGTAGATATGCAAAGATGTGAAAGTTACAGTCAGTTGAAGCTGCACAGCCAGTGTGTGCCTACAGAGAATAGAGCATGGAGCCGACAGTTAGCATTTTGATTTGCAATTATAATTTAATGTTGTAAAGGCTATGCACCCATTGTATTTAGATTTCTGACTTATGTACATGTATAATTGTAAGCACGCTTAAGCCAATTCATTTGGAAGCATTGTTTGTAATTAGTTATAGGGCCGACCTAATTGTATAATTTGTATGAGCACATAAATATAAGATGCACCCATTGTATTTGGTATGGAAGTTGTAATAGAGTTGTGATAAGCAAAGAAGAGGTATGTGAAGTCAGCATAAGATGTGTTAGAGCTTTGCTAGAGGTTAAAGCATCAGTGCACCAAAGGAACTGATCTGACAAGCAATGTCATGGTGAATAGTTCACCTACGGATATAGTGTGTATTTGAATCAGAAGGTTGTAGCCTTCACCATTTGAATAGTGAGCTCTAGGATAGTGAGTCCACTCCCCTAATAGGGGTCATTGTAAAAGACTCCTAACAGGGTCCGACCCTTAACAAGGTCTACTGTACTTAAAGCATTGTAAAGCTACTCCTAACAGGGTAAAGGATCTTCTAACAAGGATCACAAAACACTAGTGCAGATTATTAGTGGGTATCAAGTCCCACCAGGGTTTTTACCTATTTGGGTTTCCCCATAACCATATTGGTGTCATGTGTTGATTTCATGTTTCATGTTTATGTGAATGTTTAAATTCAGTTCTTAAGCATTTATGTTCTGCATAAAGATTAAAGTTAAAAGTTAAAATACAGTGAACATTGATTCAGCCCCCCTTCCTCTCAATGTTCCCATTCCTAAAAATTGGTATCAAAGCTCTGGTCCTCAACAAAGAATTTTAACCACTTGAGGAGATCATGGAAAAAGCCGATATGAAACATCTGAAGAAAAATCTTGAAGCCACTCTTGAAGATCTGGACAATTCAAAAAGAGAAATTGAAGAACTAAAAGAAAAAGTCAGTGATGCTCAATTAGTTATCAAAAGACTAAGAAAGGATTTGAAAGGATGCTCTAATAGTGAACTTGAAGAAAAAGTCAAGAAGTTGAGTGAAGAAAATGCATCCTTATTAAGTCAGCTTGAAGAATTTGATGACAAACTGATGAACAATCAAGATGTCTACAATGAACAAGTCAAGGAGAACCTTCAACTCAATGAAGAACTAAGGGAAGCTAATTTGGAAATCTTAGAGCTAAGGAATATCAAAGAAAGCTTGGAATCTGAATTGAAGAAATCAAAGGATCATATTGATAAATTACACACTAGTGCTGATTTGGTAGAATCTCAGTTGTATGCAAGAAGAATCAAAGGAGACCCTAGCTACATTGGATTCAATGAAGCAAAAAATCAGATTGACCATATGCAAGAAAAAAAGGATTCACAAAAGAACTCTATTGTTGATGAGAAGACTGAAGATCAAACCAAAGATAATGGTGGTCCTCCTAAGAATGAGCACAAGCAAGTAGAATGCACTTGTTTTTCTTGTAACAAGCATGGACACATTGCAAGAAACTGTATAGAGGTAAGACCTTTTAATGGCTATTGTTATTCATGCAATAGATTTGATCATAGAGCTATGAATTGCAAGACTAGTAAGAAGAAAAGCACTCAGCAAGATCAAATAAATCAGAATCAGACAAATGTTAGAAGTTCTCAGAATATCACATGTCAGATATGTAACTATAATGGTCACTCAACCAGAACATGTAGAATGGTGACTCATGTCAATGCACCGAGGAATAATAGACCTCCAATCATTTTTCACTCTTGTAACAAGGTTGGACATATCTCAAGGTTCTGTAGATCAAGGATGCAAGGTCAAGAAAGCCCTAAAAAGATCGAAGAACCAGTTTTGGATCCTAAAGCAGAAGTCAAGTTTGTGAAAGCCTCAGAGGATGAAAGATTGATTTGGTCAAAAGAAAAGAAGAACAAAGCTAATGAGAATGTATTGGATGCATCCCCAAAGGACACACCCTCTACATCTTCTTGAATGGCCCTCAGGGTCATAGGGGGAGCTAATTCAGCTCTAGACCCCTGTGTGGCTGGTATACTCATCCTCAGAGTATGCACCTTTGGACTTAAGCTTTTGGAGTGTATAGGAACCTTCATGCAAGAGCGCACATGCTAATTTTAAGAAGAGCTCAACTTTAAAATTTTGAAGTGACAGCCTAGTTTACGCGACGTGCATTAATGATGGATTTTTCCACTTTAAAGTACATAGAAGTCATTTGATTGCTCATTGCATTCAAATTTAGAGCGATAGGAAAGAAGAAAGAGCCTTGGAAGTTTTTTTGAAGTCTTGGAGATTGAATTTATCAAACATTTTTTGCAATTGTCAGTGCATTTGATCGGTTGCAGTAACCCTAGCTCGTTGTGCCGATTTGAAAGCCATCAAATCATCTCTAAGTTCAGTTGGAAAGCAATTAACAAGTCATGGCCACTCCCATAGTTTTTGATGTTTCTGAAAAGAAGAGATACATTTTCAAGAGGCACCTGTTTAAATCAACCCTAGATTATTAGAGGGAGCATTCTCCCACACGTCGATGGGTGTCATGCATGTAGAAGACATAAGGGCTTACATCTATTGTAAGAAGGAACCTGTTGGACTAGATAGGTTAAGGGCGCACATGGACACAATGTTGAAACTAGACAAAACATTCATGGATGAATACACCAAATGGAATGGTCACCCCATTGTTGAATATGCCACGACATATGAATTCTATGAGACTGAATGGATAAAAATCTTGTTAAGAAGAATCCATGATGATTTGTTTTGGATTGGAGATGTACTAGTAAGAATCACAAGTGATCTAATAGATGAGATGATAGGCCTCTCTAAGACAAGCATCATCCTTCCAATGGGTAAGGATGTCAGGAAAATGGTGGAGCAAACATGCAAATCTAGAAGTGATAGGTGTGGCATGACTATTGATCCTATAGAGCAAGCAGACATCAAATTGATGTCAATGATACTGGGTTATAGATTTCATCACACCAATAGGGTGAATAGTGTATCTGTAGGCACTATTCTAGCAGCCATCTGACTTGTGCAAGAAGATGGAGAGTTCAACTTGTGTGAGATCTTGCATGCATAGTTGATAGACAACATCAAAGCTATCAAACATGACAAAACAAAGATATCTAGGTTTGGGTCCCTAATCATCTATATGTACCTTCATATAGTTGGTAAAGTGTCAAACTTGTATCTAGACAAGTCCATTCTAACCATGCCACAGATATCAAACAAGGCATGAACTGAGAGCACCTTAAGAGACTATGTAACCTTGGAATTGAAGACCTTCAAAGCAAGGATGTAGATGAGGTACAGGATTCCTGAGAATATTGTGGAGAAGTATAAAGGCACAATATGCTTTATGGTGGAAATAGACACTACATGTATGGAAGTCGTTAAGCCTAGAACTAAGTGGATTCATCCACTTGGGTATGAGGTAGAGGAACAAGTTCTTGAAGCCTATGCATAGGTATTTCTATCAGCCCCTAAAGATGATAATGAACCTAGGTGGGGAACCTATGAAGAAAAGATTAGAGAATTTGATGCTAAGCTGAATAGTGTTGCAACTAAAAGAAAGGTTGCAAAGGTCACATTTGAAATCTTGAGAATACATGGTGTGTCTCAAGCAGACCTTGATAAAGCAAGGGATGAAAAGATTGCCTTAGAATTGAAAGGCACAGTAGTAGAAGAACATGATGATCCAAAATCAAAGAAGATGAAAACTAATTCAAATGACAGTCAGAAGGATAAAATTGACAATATTCCTTCTGCACCCAAAGATACTCCTCCGGAGTATAAACCAATGGTCAAAAGGAAGAAAGAAGATAGCACTAGTTATCCATCCTCACGAGCACTAAGGAGCAAGAAAAACATTCAAGCACCTCCTAAGGTAGGATTCAGACCTAGCCTTAAATTTTTGGGCACAAGAATTATTGATGAGGGTAGAATTGATCAAGTAGGGAAGTACTATGATACATACAGTGAGATTGACAAATCAGAAATTCATGGTATGATTTTCAAGCACATGATCAAGTTCAAGAAGATAGTCCTTGAATTAAAAACCTCTATTCCAGATAAAGTATGGGATATTCTAGAATACCAAAAGAGACAAGAAAATGAGGAAGATCAAAGGATCAGAGAAAAAGTATTAGAAGATACACTGCCTATATGTTCTAAAGAAGAAGAGGCACTAATATTGAATTTGGTGAAGCCGCACCTAAGGACTAAGATGAGAGCTCTTCACATCATGAACAAATATTATGATCTAATTACGAAGGAAATAGAGAAGGCTTTTGAGAAGGTTTTATTGGAACAACAGATAAAACCACCTATTGCCCCCATCTCTCATGCACCCAATAAGGAAGATAAAGTGGCAGAGCCCACTAATGTACCAATGACAAGTCCTCAGGACTTAGTGCCCATAGCATAAACTCAAAAAGAAGTAGACAAGTCTACGCCCATGACAGAATCACACAAAGATAGCACTATTATCATAGATAATGTGGAAATAGCCATGGTGGCTACTGATAAGGATTTGGACAAGTTTGAGGAAGCATTTGTTAGTACTAAGGAAGTTGAAATCCTATGCAATAATACACCTCCCACTCAGCAAGAAGAAGTACATATTTGAAGATGTATCTAATAAGAAAGAAGAAGAAGAGGTAGAAAAGAAAGATGAAGTTACTTCTATTGGATTGGTCAAGGTGAAACAAGAGGTGATGGAAAGCACTCCCATCACTCCCTCCTCAACATTGTTGACAAGTTTAACACCTGACACAAGCAGTTTGGACTCCTGGAAAGAAGAAGACCTGATTAAGTTTAGCATCCTAGCTATGGAGAAGGCAAAGGAGAAGCAAGTCATGAGAAATCCTCTCCTTGTGGAATCAGTGAATATTTTGAATAGTTTGTTGCTTGAAGATAAGAAAGTGCAAAATGTACATTCGGTTGATGATGTGAATATAGTTCTCACATAGTTCAAAAGCAATTTTTCTAGCCTAGAAGAATCTGCGTCCAAAGTGGTAGAAGAGAAGTAATTAAAGAAGAGACTTAATGAACTAATGAGCAACTTTGCACTAGACTTGAATTCTCTTAAGTCTGGTCAGGCATCATTGAAAGAGTTCACTAATGAAGGAAGAAGGATCATTGCAGCATGCATGGATCAAGATAAGCTCACCGAAGCTCACTTCAAGAAGATAAAAGATGCAGAAGCTTTGATTGAGCAGATGAAGAATTCAGTGATAGACACATCCACTGATGTGAACATGTGTAACAATGTCTACCAAGGATAGTTAGACAAGATTGAGAAGGAAGAGAAAGAGATAACAAGGATAAGGTCCAGACAAACTCAGTTGAGGAATGGTCTTGCACCCTCTTTAGACATCCTCAATCAGAATATAAAGGAGATTGATGCCACCATGGTAACTTATGATCATGGTCCCATCAGTGACTTGGAGAAGATGGAGAAGCTTCAATATGCATTATGTGCCCATCTCCAGATAGTCAACTCTCTAATAACTTTTTGGAAGAAGGAGATCCAAAATCTCAAGATTGCATATCCAGATGTTTTCCCTTAATGAGTAAGTGTACATATAGTTTTTTTATGCACCTTTGTCATTAATTTCAAAGGGGGAGTTGTGTATAGAATATGGAGTACATATATGTATAGGGAGATATAAGATTATGTATAAAGATGTATAGAAGACAAAAAGTTTTTGTATTAAGGGACAGTTAGCAACTTGGCCATATTCTTTTGTTGCCATCAATGACAAAGGGGGATATTGTTGGCAAGTTGTCTATACTAAATTATATGACTAGATATAGTGTTGTCATTATGGCAACAAATTCATATAGTAGTTTGGAGTCAGTGCACTTAGTGTAAAGATCAGAATTTAGTTAAGTGTTGAAGACTGGACAGCGTACAGAGTTCTTGTAGCTCAGAGCATCAGCGCACATGTGTACAGATGAATTATGGTATGCACCCTAGAATTTAAGTTTGGTAGACTATAATTATGCTTATTCTATGAGCGCATAAGTAGATATGCAAAGATGTGAAAGTTACGGTCAATTGAAGTTGCACAGCCAATGTGTGCTTGCAGAGAACAGAGTATGGAGCCAACAGTTAGCATTTTGGTTTGCGATTATAATTTAATGTTGTAAAGGCTATGCACCCATTTTATTTAGGTTGCCAACTTATGTATATGTATAATTGTAAGCACACTTAAGCCAATTCATTTGGAAGCATTGTTTGTAATTAGTTATAGGGCCGACCTAATTGTATAATTTGTATGAGCACATAAATATAAGATGCGCCCATTGTATTTGGTATGGAAGTTGTAATAGAGTTGTGATAAGAAGAGAAGAGGTATGTGAAGTTAGCATAAGATGTGTTAGAGCTTTGCTAGAGGTCAAAGCATCAACACACCAAAGAAACTAATCTGACAAGCAGTGTCACAGTGAATAGTTCACCTATAGATATAGTGTGTATCTGAATCAGAAGGTTGTAGCCTTCACCATTTGAGTAGTGAACTCTAAGATAGTGAGTCCACTCCCCTAACAGGGATCATTGTAAAAGACTCCTAACAGGGTCCGACCCTTAACAAGGTCTACTGTACTTAAAGCATTGTAAAGCTACTCCTAACAGGGTAAAGGATCTTCTAACAAGGATCACAAAACACTACTACAGATTATTTGTAGGTATCAAGTCCCACCGGGGTTTTTACCTATTTGGGTTTCCCCATAACTATATTGGTGTCATGTGTTAATTTCATGTTTCATGTTTATGTAAATGTTTAAATTCAGTTCTTAAGAATTTATGTTTTTCATAAAGATTAAAGTTAAAAGTTAAAATACAGTGAACACTGATTCACCCCCCCCCCCCCCCTCTCAGTGTTCCCATTCCTAACAGCTTCCTCATGTCTCGAGGAGCACGAGGCTGCTACACTAAAGGGGGGTTTTCTACAATAACAAGTAAACGGGTTAAATTCACATACTTTTTTTTATTGTTACATGTATTTCATTAACCAGTAGAACATAAAATTTATTTTTCTTTACTTGACAATGCCACATCATCATGTACAATAACATTTTGATCTGTTTCCACCTCAACATGCTCAACATGCTCTAAAATATTCAAAAAAAGGTTACATGACCAATTGCAATTAAAGATGTTAAATTATATTAATAATTACATAATTTATTTCCAATACCAAATTAATACCTCCACCACTATGATGCACATCATGGCCTTCATCACGCCTAGGTTCTATGATAGGATTTGAAGGCTATAGTGAAATTTCATGCACATTGTTATCATGAAATAGTCAATTTATGTTCAAAATTAACTATTCAATTTGATTTACTTTTTATTTGACCAATTTACTTGTGTCTCATCTAGTGTAGTAGATTCTTCGTTATGGCTTTCAGATTCTTGGTGTAGGCATGCAGCCACAAATTTATAGCCTTCCTTCAAGGCTATTCTTTTGTCTTCATCCGTGGGCTCTACATTGAATTCTGTGCCATATTTTTTTTTTTAATATCATCACTTTTGCATGTATGATTTGATTAAACAGAATTTTTTGCAACCTTATATATAAAAATTTGATATGAAATTCCAATGTTGCTACTTACAAGTCGAGAGTGAAGTTTCATATAGCCACCAGAGCCAAGTTTGTGTTGGCCAACCTTTTTTAATCTCACTTGTGTAGCTTTTGATGTGTCTTACAGTCTATGAAAATTTTGAAATATGTTAGATTATATATTTACAAAGATCACTAATTAGTACATGATTACATTCTACTTAATACTATCACGACATACCTTCTTTTGCCATCTTCTAGTTGAATTCCACTACCCTTTAGCCTTTTCTCTTTTGCATCTTCCATTATTTCATTCCACTCCATCGGTGGAATCATAGGAGGACAATCGTACTTTGGGTTATCCTTTAGAGCCCTTCTATATTGGTCCCTCACATTCTTTATATGTTTGGATGCTCTTTTAAGAATCATAACACTGTCAAAAGTTTTATTTCCAAAGAGGTCCTCTAAAGATTTAATGAGCTGATTTTTTAAGTCAGCATCCTGTTAATTCCACCTTTTTTGAAAAAACAAAATTGTTAGATTGTTAGAATAACTGAGAGGGGGGTGAATCAGTTATCCAGTGTCCCAAAACAATATGTATAATCCAAAACAAATTCTTCAACTTCTACTACTCGGTAAACATAAAATATTTTCACTGTCTGTGTTTTTACCGATTGTCAGCCTAAAACTTATAGCAGTTACCAATTAAATCTAACATGTAATATGCAAAGTATGATAACAAACAACTATCACAATCAACACATAACACAAGAGATTTAATGTGGAAACCCTGTGAAGGGAAAAACCACCTAGGACTAGCAACCCAAAAATGTTCACTCTTCTGAAGTGAGGTCGGTGAAGACCCAACCCTATTAAAGGTTACAAACACACTGTTAGGTGTGACCTTGTTAGAGGATTTTAGACCAGAAGTTATCGTCCAACTAGCAGTCACTCTAGGGTTGACAAAATAACAATGTTCACTCTATGAATGAAACATCAAAAGACTTTCATAGTCCACTCGGTTAAGAGATTTGACTGTGTACAATGGTTAAATATGTACCATTAGATGATCTTCCTTGAAACAACTTCAATTGCAATTTACAGATCAATGTTCAACTCATTCAAATCTTTCTGATCAATATACAACTTTAGATTCAATACTATATCAACTTACTGTCCGTCGGTAATTACTCTCTGTAGCTCGGTAATTGTTCTGCAGCTCGTTTCTCATTAACCAGTATGATCAGAATGCATGAAAACTTGTTCGCGTGATAATTCTGCAGTATCTTCTTCTTCCGACTCTCTTCAACAATGAAATCAATGTCTCTTATATAGATGAGTAAATCATTTTCTTTTCCTCCATTAGATTTTGCCGCTTAATCTTATTCATTGATTTTGTCACTTTAACCTTCTTCGGTTGATGTGTCAGTAACACATTTCAATTTCTCCATTAGATCTTCCTTGAATTATGTTAGCAATCGATCTTCATTACAAACCTTATATGTTACCTCAATTTCATACACTTTACAGCTCATCACTTTATCAGCTAAACTGATCATTTAATTCCTTTTTATTTTTCTCAGTTAACAAAGAAATGCATCGGTGAACACAAGCTCGATTACCACTACACTTGGTATACACTACATTCCATCGGTGTATATTGAAATGCTTTATTTACCAACAACACTGCTTTGTGTCTTTCGGCTCTATTCTTCATCGTGGATGAATGCAAACATAATAAAGTCAATTTCATCAAGTCATAGACTCATCAACAAGTTACTCAGTGTATTCCTTATCCTCATCTGATATATACATCTTCCTCATGTAGATATTTATGTTCTTCATCTCTTTCTCCTTTCTTTAGATGTGTCGGTGTAGTAACTTACAAGATAAGTATTTTCAAGCTAGTTGACATCAATGACAACATAATACTGATTTAATCATCTTGCATTATCTAATCAGCAACTCCTTAGTAATCTTGAATTACATATTCTTCATTCAGTGTTCTAAATCAGTTGCAGTTCATCAATCTCTCCCTTTGGAATTGATGGCAACTCAAGTAATATGAAATGTACCATACACATACTAAACATGTATTCTACAACTCTGTGATCAAATGTTGTGTAAATCAGTTTGATCCAAGGTTGCTTCTAGTGAGAGGCAAAAACCTCATTGTATCATATTTAATTTGTGAAAGTAATGTGCATGAATGTATTTAATTTATATGTTAAATTGTTATGTAATTAATGTTGAGTATGCCCAAGTGGATATGCCACATGGCTTGTGATGTGTCATTTTTGTTTGTGTCACTTGACACATGTGTGTGTACTTGTGGCCGTGACATGTTCACTTGGAGATTGGATGTCCATCAACCTAGGAAAGTACCATGAGGATCCCCATGAGAAATCCCTTGGATAGGGAGCTTGAGGTAGTGTCTTATCAATGAATTTCGAATTTGAACTTAGCATGCACTTTTAGGGGGTTAAAAAAGTGCTTAGGAGAGTGTTTAGGCCATTTTTAGTTAGCCCACTTGATATACCTTTGGGTAAGGGTCATTTTTCACCATAGGATAACCCTTAGTTGACCAAATGACCCATCCAAAAGTTGGTTTTCCAAGATGGACGAAAATCAACTTTTGGGACCATATTTTGGTAAGACTGCCACCCATTAGAAAGGTAGTCCCTATCCCACCTTTTTAGCTTACCTTTGTAAGAGACCAAAATTGGAAACCTTGTAAGGGACTTAGGGAAGACCACCCAATGGGAATGGAATCCTATCCCTAGGAGATTGTGTGGAGGCCTTTTTAGAGGGGACTCTTCTTTTGGAAAAATTTGACACCCACTCTCTAACTTAGAGACTAGTTAATTTTGGAGGAACTGGGATAAAAGAAAAAGCTTGGACAAAAGGATCTCATCTTCAACTCTCTCACCATTATTGCTTGGACTTAGGTTGGTGGCTCTTCATGAAAGCTCATGTATATGATAATTTCATTGTATGTAGTATTGTAATTTTGTGTTCTCCATATTTTTGTTGTTGAGAGTATGTTGTGTTGCTAGATTTGTAGTTTTATATGTGAAATCTTATGCTAGATGTTGTGAAAATATTTTTGTATTGTATATGTGAAGATTTGAGTTCTTGAGATTTCTTTTTGTGTTGTATTATTTTCTTAAGGGAGTTCTCAAGGCCATACTCACCCTTGGGAGGGAAGAGTGGCCTTGGGGGTGAAGGGATCAATTGGGACATCCATGGGTGTAGAGCCTCTCCTTGGAAAGGAGAAGGAAGAAAACATGGGTGTATGGGCTCCATGTAGCCATTTCTTTTGGGGGTCATAAGGGATTTTGTGGCTTGAAGCCTTAGGGGCATAAGGAGGTTTTGTTGTTGGTTTGAAATTTTGTGGCAAAATGTGTGTCGAGAAAGCCAAGAGTAGGCTTGTCTTGTATTTCTATGAAATGAGCTTTCTCCCCTTGAGTTTGGTTCCACCTTCACCCCAATTTTATGAGTCATTTGGAGACTCTTTGTGTTTGCCTTGGATGGGAGTTTCAATGTAAATATTGTGTTATTGTGAATTTGGTTTGCTTGAATGTAATCTCATGTCTATGTGATGGTTCCCCAAGCTCGGGGGTGGCTTCATAGAAGCCTAGGTTGGGAGGTGAGCACTCCATGGCCTATATGTGTTTATTTGCAGGTTTGGAAGCCATTAAAGACTTCATGTTTTGAAGTTGTGTTCTTCGAGATAGTTGAGAATCATATTCAAAAGTGGATATGGATTCCTTTGGTTTAATTATTCATGTTATTGAAAAGGAATCACAAGGATTTCTTGAGTTCATTGATATCTTGTAATGGAGATAATCACTCCAAGTCTTGTGGATGTATCAAGTGTTGTGTATCAAAGTCATGAGTAATGTATTATTTCCCTTTTGTTTAGTTTTATTTTCTTATGAAATTTGGTATGATGCTCAAAGGAAGGTTTTAAGTGTATTCAAGTTGTATTCAATAAGGAATGAACAATATTTTTATTTCATTTAAAATAAAGTTCGTAATGGATTACTTTTGTGAGAAGTTGTGTATTTTCTCAATGGAAATTATATTGGTATTCATGTTGAAATGTATTAAGGAGAAGTGTCAATGTAATTCCTCATAGTTTTTTTATAGATCTCAGTTGAATAAAATGAAAGTGATAGGAAATGAGTAATTCAAAACATTTATCTCCTTTTGTCAATACAATTGTTTTGTTATTACAATAGAAGTAGTTTTCTTTATGTTGAAAACAATAGATTCAAAGTAAATAAATGTATTAATGTTAGACAAAATTCCTTTGGTCTTGAAATCAAATGATCCATCTAGTTAGTTTAATATTAGTAGACTTTTTTTTTTTTTTTAAAAGAAAGGAAGAAATCATATACAACAAAACAAGTGAAAGACAAGTGAAAAATAAGAGAAGAGTGAAAATAGAGACCTACAGGTCTCTAGAAAATGTATGGGAAAAATTCTTATATATTTTTCAATCACACAAACAATATTTAAATTAAAAAAACCCCACTTGTCCTTTTTGACAAATAAACTAATATAAAAGACAAATACTTACCCATTTCTTCCTTCTATACATTTGGAGGTGGGACCCACTTAGGTCTCCACCCAAATAATTCAATATAAAAAATATATATACTTTTAAACAAAAAAAAATTGCATACTTTATTTTTAAAAAGTATGCTTGCATGTCCTGTTTATAAAGTAATAGTCAAAAAAAAATTATAATATCGAAAATGTTATAAAGAAATTTTAATAAACAAAAAAAAAAAATTTTAAAAATATAATACATTGGGGGGACCCGCAGGAAGTACCTGCCACGGCAGGGTACTCCCTACGCACGACAATGCGGGGGACCTGCCGCCAGTCCCTTCAAAGGGACTTTAAACGAGAGCTATGCGCTCAGATTTTTTTTATATTGCTTTTTTTTAAAATTTTGTTTTTATTCAATATTAATATTATTTATTAATTATAATAATTAATAAATAATATTAATTAATTAAATTAATGATTAATAAATATTTTTATTATTAATTAATAAATATGTTAATCAATAAATATTGTTAATTTATATATTATTTAATAATTAATTCACTTAGTTTGAGATTTAATATTCATATTAATTAAATATTATTAATTAATATAAATATTATAATTTAATCAACTTGTTATTAAATAATTTATTTATTTATCTTTTTGATCTAATAATTATATTAATTAATAGATATTATTAATTAACATAATTATTATTTAAAAATTCAATTTCTTTTATGATGTTATTTAATAATTTTATTAATTATTAAATACTAATAATTAACATAATTATTATTCAAAGAATTAAGTTGTCATTTAATTAATTAAGGGGATTTGTAGTATGTTTCTAAACAATGGAAATCGTAATTTAATTTATTGTTTAGGGATTTTTAAATTAAATGAATTCAATACTATAGGATTAATTGGGTTATTATTTTGTTAAGGAGGAACATTTCATTATATAATAACATATTGTAATGAAGTAATTTGACTTGAAAGTAAGAGCTTATAGTAGGGCTAAAAATTCATTTTGGAGTGGCTACTAGATCGAAATGAAATGTTTAGATAAAGAATAATTTGGATATTAGATCATAAGATTATTAACCCAATTAGTACATGTATGATACTTGAACTTGTTAAGTCAACCCAGGTCTTAGGTGAGTCTCTCGTTATACTTAGGGGTGAGCATTGTCAAAGACCCCTCATCATGCTACCCCTCAACCGAAGGTTAACCAACTCCCTCTCAGGTTTAACCTCACAAAAATTTGACAACTATTAAACTTAAACTTATGAACCCTTTTAAAAAAAAAGTTGGTGTGTTTTTGTCAGTAAAATTTTGGGCATGACATTTAATTCTATATATTTCAGCGACCAAACACTCATTAGGGGCACTCTTGGCACAAGAAGATGAATCAGGAAAATTAAAGGCCATATACTACATTAGCAAAACTTTGGTAAAATATGAGTTGAACTACACCTTCATTGAAAGAGCGTGTTTGGCCGTAGTTTTTTCTTCCCAAAAATTATGCCACTAAATGTTATCCCACAAGATTTGACTCATTGCAAAGATTGATCCGTTGAAATATCTTCTCAGCAAAATAGCATTGAATGGGAGACGTACTAGCCAAATGGGTCATGGTGCTAAGTGAATTCGACATAGAATATGTGGATTGTAAATATATCAAGGGCCAAGTCATAGCTGATCAATTAGCAGAATCACCATTACAAGATGACCATCCAATACAAGTGGAATTTCTAGATTCTAAAATTGCGAATGTTGAAGCAAAAATAGGCAACTATATTTTGATGGTTCCTACACACAACATGGATCAAGAGAAGGCATACTTTTTATTACTCCTCAAGGGTCTACACTTCCATAATCATACAAATTTATATTTTCATGCACAAATAATATAGTTGAGTATGAAGCATTGGTCATTTAGATAAGACTAGCATTAGAATGGAAAGTGATAGAGCTACAAGTCTATGGAGATTCACAATTAGTTATCAATCAAATTAATGATGAATATCAGACTAAAGATGACAAGATGATACCTTACAAAAATATGGTTGAGAATCTCAAGAAGTACTTCACTCTCATCACATTTGAGCAAGTCCCAAGAGAGAATAATAAAGCAGCAGATGTAATGGAAACTTTGGCATCACTTCTCCAAATACCAGATCAAAGCGCTAGATGTGAATTCCTGGTAGAAGAAGTTGAGCAACCTGCATTTGACCCTACCCATCCTCATACTATTTGTTTTCTAACCGGACATGAATCACCTTGGTATGGAGACATTTATACTTACTTAAAAGACCAAATCCTACCCATGGACCAAACCAGGAACCAAAACAAAAGCTTTATCCGACAAACCTCTCGTTATACCTTAATATCTGACACATTGTATTGTAAGAGTCTAGATGGAATGCTTCTTAGATGTATAGAGAAAGAGGAATCAAATATAGCCTTACAATAAATTCATGAGGAGATTTGTGGGTCACATTCGAATGGTTTAACCCTAGCTAAGAGACTTCTTAGGATAGGATATTTTTGGCCTACCATGGAAAATGACGCTTGTCACTTTGCTAAAACTTGTAAAAAGTGCCAATATCGTGGGAACTTGATACATGTGCCTGCACAAGAGCTTCATCCTATGAAAACACCTTCTCAATTTTATAAATGGGATCTAGACTGAATAGGAATGATTTACCCACCATCTTCAAATGGTCATAAATTCATTATCACTGCAACAGAGTACTTTACCAAATGGGTGGAAGCTATACAAATTTGGAATTGGAGAATCTATAGTATTTTACCTAGACAATGCCTACATACAACCATCTGTTGAACCTTTGATAGTTGATCAACTAAGAGATATACATGAGTATAACATGGCAATCATTGAGATTGTTGCTACCTTATCTAATGTAGAATTTGAAGATATCAAGACATGTACTTCGACAAAAGAAATGTTGGACAAACTGACACTAGTCTATAGAAGACATGTGAATGTGATGAGAGCAAGAGCTGAAAGCCTTAGAGGAAGATTTGATGATATGAAAATGAAAGAAGGTGAAAACATTTCACAATACATTAATTGAATCAAGGAGGTTGTCAATGTTATCCGAGGAGTAGGAGGTGTTATTGATGAAGACACTATTGTATGTAAAATCCTGAGAACCTTGCTACCAATCTATGCTATTAGAATCTCTACAATTCATAAAATGAGATCTGCACCGGGTAATGTTCTTACACTTGATAGTCTAATCGGTAAATTGACTACTTTTCAGATAAATAACTATGATAATGGTATTGTACCAAGTGTTGAGTTTGCATTTATGTCATCTTTGAAAATTGGAAAATCAAGTAGTAAACATATGATAAGAAATGAAAGTGACAATGACAATGATGAAGATGGACTTGATGAACTTGAAGCACTTATGGCTCAAAGGCTACAGAAAGGTAAAGGAAAGTATAAAGGAAAATTACCACTAGCATGTTTTAACTGTAAAAAAATTGGTCATATTGCAGCTAGATGCCCTAACAGGAAAGATGATGATAAAGATAATGACCGATCTGGTGAAAGAAAGAATGACAGAAGAGATAGCTGAGATCATAGAGGCAACCGACACTATGATAGAAGAAACAACCGAGACTAAAAAGACAAAGGCAAGAAGCCATGTTACCTTGCTGGAGATGATGATTATGGCATCGACACTGATGAAGATATTGAGCTGGTATTCGTAGCTTTGAAAGAAGATTCAGAAGAAGAAGAAAGGTATGTAGAAACAACACTTATTTCTAAAGTTAGCAAGACTGATACATGGATTATTAATAGTGGTTGTACACATCATATGACTGGTGATGAGGACAAATTTGAATACCTTGAACACTATAATGGAGGATCTGTTAAAATGGGAAATGATACACCTTGTTTAGTAAAAGGAAAAGGATCTATCATGCTGAATAATAAGATCAAATGTGAAAATGCATATTGGGTGAAGAGACTTAACTATAACTTGTTAAGTGTAGCACAGTTGAATAATTTGGGTCACCGAGCTGCATTTGAAAGTAGGAAGGTGAAGATCTATGATGAAACAAGAAAGTTGGTTGGTACTGGTGAACAATCTAAAGGTAATATATTTTATCTTGACAATGCTAAAACTTCTTGTTTAATGGCTAGAACTGAAGATGTGTGGTTGTGGTATAAAAGGTTGTGTCATGTGAATTTTGACAACATGGTTAAGATCAATAAGAAAAGAATACTAAGAGGTTTACCGAGCTTATCTAAACCTAACCATGTCATGTGTAAACAATGTCAAATGGAAAAAATGTCAAAATCTAGTTTTAAGAGCAAGAACTACTCATCTAAAGCTATTTTGGAGTTGGTTCATACTGACTTATGTGGTCCTATGAGAACTCATAGTTATTATGGTGATAGATACTTTATTATATTTGTTGATGACTATTCTGGGATGATGACGGTTATGTTTTTGAAAGAGAAGTCAGAAGCTTTCAAAATGTTTAAATGGTATAAAGATAAAGTAGAAAATGAAAGTGTAAAAGAGTTAAAATGCTTACAATTTGATAGAGGAGGTGAGTTTATTTCTGATGAATTCACTAACTTTTGTAATGAGCATGGAATTAAAAGATAGGTTTCTACACTGAGAACACCACAGCAGAATGGTATTGCTAAAAGAAGGAATAGATCCATAGTTGATTGTGCTAGACCACTGATGATTGAAAAAGATGTTACACAAATGTACTGGAGAGAAGCTATATTACCACTGCTATATACACATTGAATTGATTTCAATTGAAGAAAGATTCAAACAATACACCTTATGAGTTATGGTATGCGTACACACCTAATGTAAGTTATTTTAGAATTTTTGGAAGTAGATGTTACATTCTGAAAGATGATAAAAATGGAAAATTTAATTCTAAAGGTGATGAAAGAATATTTTTGGGATATTATACTAAGAGTAAAGCTTACAAATGTTTTAACAAGGTTTCTAACAAAATGATTAAAAGTGCTAATGTGAAAGTTGATGAGTTTGCTGAGAAAAATGATGAAGAAATCAGGAAAGAACTAAAAGACTATGGTATATATACATTCATTGAGATACCTATCCCTCTACCCAAGCAATAGGTAGAAGATATTGAGAAAAAGGATAAAGACATCGAGCATCAACCTATAGAGACTGAGAATCAAAAAATTGCTACCGAAGAAGAAATTGAACCTGCATCAACTGATGAACAAAGAAGAGAACAAGTGCTAGCAAAATTTGTGAGAAGATACCATCCACATAACCAAATTATTGGATACAAGCAAGCTGGCATGATGACACAATGTAAGTTGAGACAGAGCACATGTTTAGTTTTTGAATTTGAACCTAAGAATGTTAGAGATGCACTTGAGAATGAGGAATGGATTAAAACCATGAATGAATAAATTGAGCAGATAGAGAAAAACAAAACATGGACAGTGGTACTAAGACCGAGTGATAAAAATATAATTGGAACCAAATGGATATTCAAGAACAAGTTGAATGAGAATGGTGAAGTCACTAGGAATAAAGCAAGACTTTTTTGTAAAGGGTATGCACAAGAAGAAGGTATAGATTAAGGTGAGACTTTTGCACCAGTTGCTAGGCTTGAAGGAGTTAGAATACTACTTGCATATGTTGCACACAAAGGATTTAAAGTATATCAAATGGATGTTAAATCTGCATTTTTGAATGGAATACTTGAGGAAGAGATTTATATTGAAAAACCTAAAGGTTTTGTTGATCCAAACAAGCAGAACATGGTATGTAAATTGCACAAAGCATTGTATGGACTGAAGCAAGCACCGAGAGCATGGTATGAAAGATTGCATGCTTATCTTATTAGTATTGGATTTGTGAGGACAAGTGACAATAGTAAATTGTATTTGAAAGGATAAACTGATGACAAGATTCTTATTGCTAAAATTTTTGTTGATGATACTATATTTGGAGGACGTGATAATCTTTGTAAAGAATTTGTTGCTTAAATGAGAAAGGAATTTGAGATGTCAATGTTTGGAGAGATTAAATTCTTTCTAGGTTTGCAAATTCTACAACAAGATGAAGGGATATTCATAACACAATCAAAATACATCAAAGAAGTGTTGAAAATTTTTGGAATGGAAGATTCAAAAATGGTAGGTGCACCGATGGTCATAGGTGGAAAATTGAAAAAGGATGATCAGTCAACTAAGGTAAATCAGACATTGTATAGATCAATCATTGGTAAACTGATGTATGTTGTGCATAGTAGACCTAATATTGCACATGTTGTTGGGATTGTAGCAAGATTTCTTGCTAATCCTAAGGAATCACATATGACTTCTATTAAGAGGATTCTGGGATACTTGAAGAACATAGAGAATTATGGTTTATGGTATAACAAACAAGGAAATTTTGAACTACAAGTTTGCACTGACACAAATTGGGCTAGAAATATTGATGATCGAAAGAGCACAACTAGTGGAACATTCTTTTTGGGAGAAAGGTTAGTTACTTAGATAAGTAAGAAACAAGCATGTATTTATCAGTCTACTACTAAAGTAGAATATGTTGTTGTTGCTGCTAACTATTCGAATGTTGCATAGATAAAACAATTGTTGAAAGGAATGAATGAAGAGATCATTGATCCAGTGATTATATATTATGACAACACAAGTGTTATAAAAATTTCCAAGAACCCAGTGATGCATGCTAAGACAAAGCATATATCTATTAAGTATCATTATTTGAGAGAACAAGTACAAGAAAAGAAATTGAAACTTAAGTTTGTGAAATCTAAAGAACAAATTGCAGACATATTTACTAAACCCTTACCGAAGGATACATTTGAGTACTTGAGGACTAGACTAGGGGTCCATCCCCTATCTGTTGGTCACTAAGGTGATCAAGAGGTTACATCAACCTATACTTTATCAAAAAATCAATAATGTTGATGCATATTGTTCACACTTTAGGTTTCCTAAGGTTGTGAAAGATGGAACAGGAAAATTGTATATTTGTACATTCAGGTACATTATCTGAACAGAACAACAGATATTTTTAGCTATTGGAGAGATTTTTTTTTCTTTTTGGCATTGTTGTCAAAGGGAGAGAAATATTCAGATGAAATATCAGTTAGAAAGAACACAAAGAAGGGAGAGAAAGTATAATATTTATCCAGTGGGAGAAAAAAATTAGAGAGATCAGAAAGGAAGAAGAAGATCAAATTCACAGGGAGAGTCTACCTAAAATGCTGAGATGTTATGTAGTGATTAAACATATTAAATGATCAAACCAGGGAGAGCTTACCGAGCTACAAAATTTACTGATAGATTTGTAGTATAGATGTTTGGTATTCTATGGCATATTTCATATTGTGTCATCATCAATGCCAAAGGGAGAGATTGATGATCTACAGCTAATTGAATATTTTGATGAAATGAATGGACAAGTGAAAGATAGTGATTAGAGATCACCAATTTGATAAAGTGATATGTAAGATAATTAAATCAGTCACTATGTTTTCATTGATGTCAACTAGTTTTGACTATACTTATCATGATGGTTACAAACATCTAAAGAAGAAAAATGGTAAAGGAAAGAGATATCTACATGAAGATAAGATGGATATGGAGATATGGATAAGGTATACATTGGGTAACCTATTGATGAGTCTATAGCATCATTTTGTTTACTTTATTGTAGTACATGAATTTTTTATGTATTGAAGATTAGAATTGAACAAGTTAATATGGTCAGTAATTGAAGATTTATGTATACACTGAGATAGTGTAGTATATACTGACTAACAGTAATAACTAAGTTAGTATTCATCAACACAGTCTGTATTAACCGAGTGAGAGAAACAATTAATATTTATAATGTAGCTGATTGAATTGATGAGTTGGCAAGTTGCTCATGGTTCTGAGGTAAAAGATCAAGTTAGTTATGATGATTTAACAGTTGACAAAATTTAAGATTGATCAAATGGAGAAGGATGAAACGTGTTATTGACACATCTGTTGAGGAAGATTGAAGCAGAAAATGAACGATGGAGATTAAGAGGCAAAATCTAATGGATGAGAAGAAAATGGTTTATGACATCTATTTAAAGAGACATGAGATTCATTATTGAGTCAGTAGCTTATTGAATCTACAGGATAAATCACGTGGAAGAATTGATTTCATGCACCATTGATCAAACTGGTTACAAATAGAACTGAGTAGAACTGTAGGCATAAGCGGACATCAGAGTATTATTGACCGAGCTAAATATATTGAAGGATATGAAGGATTGAAGTGATTATTGATCAGAGGAGGTATTTTGAGCTTAGCATAGATCTGAAAATCTATAATTATTAGTTATATTTGAATCAGATCATTACTGTATCAGTTTAACCATTGTTACAGCTAAATCTCTTAACCAAGTGGACTTGACACTCTTATTTTTATTTCAATATGATATTCCATTAATGTTGAAGGTTTTCTTTTTAACCCCATAGTGAATGTTGGTCAAGAATTAACTGTTAGTGATAAATTTGCTAACCAGGTCACACCTTACAGTGTGAATTGTAACCTTTAATAGGGTTGGCTCCTAATCGAGCTCACTTCAGAAGAGTGAAATATTTTGTGTTACCGGTCCCAGGTGGTTTTTAACTTAGTAGGGTTTCCACATTAAAATCCTTGTGTTATGTGTTTCTTAATGTGATTGGATTATTGTTTTACTTTACACATTTCATATTTTGGGTTATTCGGTAATCACAGTATTGAATTTACTAGTATTCGATAAATTAATAGAAGGTTATTGTTGACAAGTTTACCAAGTTGATTATTTATTTGAAAAAATTTCAATATATACATCTGGGAGTTTGGGATTTTAGGATAACTAGAATTAACTGATTCACCCCCCCAGTTATCTAACAAAAGCTTCAAGCTCATCCAACTTCTTTTCTTCTTCCTCAATTTCCACCCAATCACTTGCATACTCTCCAAGATTTCTACTACTTGTACTTTCATGTTTGATTAGTACCTTTTTATCCTTTTTATGCACTAGCTCTAAATGTTGTGTCAACTCTAGGTAAAGTATCTTTTAATTTTATAGATTCAAAAGCTTGTAACTTACCAATCAACATTTCCCTATTAAATCCAGTCATGAGTGGAATGACTTCTTCAATAGCATTTTCCTTGTTCTCATAAGTTGGTGTAGGAGATCTGAGAATCTTTCCAATAATTTCATCTTTAGGCATAATACCTCATGTTTTCCTTATTCCTATGACAATCTTAGTGATCCTTTGAACATATGACCTAATGGTTTCATCTTCCTACATTTTACCTTCTTCAAATCTTGTTTTCTAATTCTACAACTTAGCCTTTTTTATATATTCATCACCTTCATATAACTTTTCTAATTTAACCCAAATATCATGTGCAAGATCAAGTTCTTTTACCTCAATGAATTCATCTTCAAATAGGTTACTTATCAGCGCTTCCCTTGCAATCGTGTTGTGTTGAAATAATTTTTTCTCATAATAGGTCCATGTGCCTAAATCACTCTCAGCTTTGACTTGAGTTTGTGTCTTTGTAATCAGCCAATAGTCTATTCCCATGCAGATCAAGTGCATTCTCATCTTGTTCTTCCAATTGTCATAGTTATCTCCATCAAACTTAGGACTCTCCTTTCTATAGGACATTGAAGATCTCCTCAAGATTCTAAGCTTCCTTCTCAAATAGGACCTAATTCTATGATACCAATTGTTAAGAAGTAGAGTCCAGACACAACTGAGAGGGGGGGTGAATAGTTCTGACCAAATCAAATTAAATCCAAAACTTGTAATGTTGATTATTAACAATAGTAACAAGAATAAACCAAAAAATTAATCATGCACCATAACACAAAGATTCTTTCTCGATCAAACCCTTGATCAAAGGTAAAATCCCAGTGGGGATGGTACCCATAAGATAGTGTACTTTATATAAATTTCTTGTGAAAGGATGTGACCATGTTAGGAGTCAAATGAAGTTCATTTAGTACAACAGTCCCTATTAAAGGAAACATCCATGTTAGGAGACCTTGAACCCTTGTTAGAAGGTTCTAACCCTGTTAAAGGTTGAAAGGAAACAAGTAGACCCATTGTCCAAATGCTCTAGCAAAGATGATATATAGATCTTTCAGGATAACATATCCAAAAAAGTGAACTAACTGAACATGCAACTCAATTTTCCTTAATAGTTCCTTTGAAGTCTACAACTCAATTTAGAAATTCCTCTTCTCTTCTCTCCACTATCTTTCATATCTATCCATTTCATTATCCTTACCATACATACCGAACAACTTTCCTTTATACCTGATACAAAAATACTTATTAGGTTGGCTTGTTAAAGTTTCCCCAATGATCATTTAATTACATAGGGACATGGTAAGGAATACATGCCTTCTTATTCATTATTAAAAATGTTACATTATGGTTCCCACACATTACAATACATATATTATGTTTTATAATGAAAAACAACACGCTTCCTCAACATAGTTAGTTGCTAGTAAAATAGGTGAACGTTACACAATGACTATTCCAGAATAATCCAAATACCATTCTATCACGAACATAGCTTCACTAACAAGTCTTCTACCATGATCCATGCTTGTGAACATTGATTCCACTTCATCAATAAGATATATAAAATATGCCACAAACTACCACTCTTAACAATTCATGTACACTGGTCTTCTGCCAGTCTTCGCCAAATGAATCATAACTCATCCAAAATGGAATATAAGATCCAAAGAACATAGATATGATATCTATACTCATCCATGCATAAAAAACTAAGCTTTCATACCAAAATACATCAACCTGTGATTTTTTGTCATGATAACTACCTATGATGTATAGAATCTATGTCTATCATGAACACATAAGCTATGTTGTCATCAATGACAAAACCTACCACTAATACAGCATAAAATCAGTACATCCCTGTGCCAAAAAAAGTCTATTTCCAACAATGGAAACACCCTTTGTGGGGTGGGCAAGGTTGGGGGGCATCACCCCCATCACCAAGCGCATTTTCTGTCTTGCCTGGCCATTGGATTCTTCATTTTTTAAGCATTTTTCTCCTAAAAATGATGCATTTGAAATCCCTTGAAAATGCGAAAAATTTAACATTTTTGTGTTGTTTCTTTAAGATTACTTCTTTCTTACTAATGAATCAGAACAAATAGTGATAATATATAAATGGTTATTAAATTCTAAGGTCTCCCTACCATGCACATCTATATGATTTAAACAACGCAAATTAGGAGTAGTCACCCAGGTGAGGTTGACAGTCACTTGAGATTTCTTCCTAACATGTTGGTTTTAACTTAACTTATTAAGTTAATAGGATTTTGACACCTTTCCCCAAAAACAACACCAAAATGATTGGCCAACACTATGATAAAGAATAAACTAGGTTTCACTATCTTCATACAATAAATTTGAGAGAGTAGTAGTACTTATAATCACCCAATTTTGGTCTTGTAAACTATAAGCCCCCTTTCTGAAAAATTAAATTAAAATACTAGACCATTACTATACATTAAATCAATTCTACATAATCAATCATTTATCTTTGATCAAATCATCACATAATCATATATTTGATTATATCCTAAAGTTTGACCACTTTATTCTATGTTTATTTAATTAAAAGAACATGTTCCCTTTTAATAAAAGATCCCTTTATCCTAAGTGCACATGAAAATCACTTTTCTAAAATTAAAAAAATAATAATAATAAAAAGAAAAAGAAAAACCCTCCACTTAAGTGCACTTTCCAATGAGATGGAATCTTTTGACTTTTCAAGAAAGCTTTTTCCTCTTTATCTCAACCACACATTTTTTGCCTCTTAATCTTAGACTTTTATTTTGCCTCTTAAAGACATGAGCATGTCGATCAACCAAGACTTAATCTCCACCCTTTCTCATTCTTTTTCCTCTTAGTCTTAATTTTCCACTCATTTCCAAATTTCTTTAAAAGGAGGCTCTCTCCTCATTCTTGCATCTCCTTGCATCTTGGTGCATCCTTGCATCTTAGCTTATCTTGTATCTTGGAATCTTTCATATAGGATCTCTCATCTTGCATCTTGCATCCGTGATAGACCATCTTGATTTGTGCTAAGGTGATGTTGTTACTTTGTCATTTGATTTCTTGAGAACTAATTGAGATCTTGAATTATCATTTAGCTTAGCTTTGTTATTTACTTTCTTTCATGGATAGTAATCTTTCATCTTGTTAACTTAGATTTTCTTTCCTTGCACTCTTGTATTTCATATTATCTTAATCTTACATCTCTTGCATCTCATCTTAGATTACTTTTCATTTGCATTCATCATGGATATCTTGGATACTTGCACTCTCATTTCTTGATACCTACTTGAATCTTCCATTCTAAAGTGCACCTTACAAGGATTTTTCTTATTCGGTTTATTTGAGATCCATCATCTTTATCTACATGATTCTTGCACATTTTGGATAGGAAGCTATAAGCTGCCTTCTAAGACTCCAAATTCATTGGATCTCTTGGATATAAGGTTTATAGAAGTGACCACACTTTTTAGCTAACATTTTTGGCACCCGCTAGGGGGCTAACCCATAAATTTTGGATACTCACTTTGGTTTTTAAGGCTAACCCTTGTGTAGGTTGAGTTGAAGGCAAAAACCCTAGGTTTTTGAAAGATTTGGTCATATCCTCCAAATGGCTTGGTCTTTTAATCTAAAAAAAATTTTGTAAGTCGGGTATGGATCATAGGTGTCTCAGTCCAAAAATTAGATTTTTCTAATCATTTTTCTATGAGTTATAATGTTTTATTGATTTTTCATGAAAATTTGTTTCTGGTCACAAATAAGTGAATTTTTGAGAAAATTTTATTGTTTTGGAAAGGTTTTAGAACTATACAAGGGGTTACTTCTTTGTGTTTTTAATTTAGATGCAATAACATGGCTCAAATGGTCAATTTATGAAAACTAGTATGTTTTGGTAAAATGGGTCTCGAGGGCACAAATTAAGGGATATTTCTAAAAAAATTGCATTTTTGGAAAGATCTCTTATTTTTAGAAGGGTTCTCTTCTTTTTATTTTTATTTTTGGGTCTGAGAACATAGAAAATAAATCTCATCTTGTTGACTAGGTCAAGAGCAAAAAAAATAGCATTTTGTGATTAGCTTGCACTTTCTTTGCTCATAGTTCAATGCATGATAAAATCAGTCAATTATGAGTTGTTCTTTCATGTGTAATTAATTAATTCAATGTATTTTCTTTGAATCATCATATTTCTTCATGATTTCACACACTTGATTGGAGTTTGTAAAGGAAACTTGGAGCTCATCATAGTGGATCAAAGGAGCAAAAAAATGAAAAAATTAGAAAGTGTGAAATCAAGGTGTACAAATCCCAAACCTTCGTATTTGCATTATAAAAACTGATCATTGTCTTCTTTTTCATTATCAAATCATTTTTTCTTTTTGTCAACTTGTTTGGTGTATCTTCCCAACATTGAAAAAAGGGCTTAAAATTAATCATTCACATTTGGATTTGGGCTTAAAATGAACTCCTTTTTCTTTTAATCCCCAAGATTTTATTATTTATATTTTCTTCTTGCATCCTTGTAAAGGAGTTTCAGGGGAACATAAATAAAGGATATTGCCTTTTTATTTTTAGGGGGCCAGTCTAGAGAAGTGATCATTCTAGGGGACGACCTCAACTCATATGTTTTAGTGGAGTATAAATAGCGGGGCTTGAATCTAAAGACATGGCTCTTGGAAGTAAAAATATTGTCAATCTTGGATAAGCCCCAAATAAATTTATACCTTTGGGAAGCGAAGGTGGAGATTGGGTTACCATTTCCTTTCAGTTGTTTGGTAGTATTCTCTTTCATCTGAGGATTTGGGCCTCACATACCTTGTGTACATTGAGGACATCCCTTAGTTGAAATTGTACATCCTAGTTGAAACTTGAATAGGTTGTTTGTGTGTTTGATGTTCTTGAATGTTTAAAACCTTCCCCACTTGAAACAAAAAGGGAGACGCATCAATCGAATTGAGCCTTAGGAATTTTACCTTTTGCATGATTTCATTGTGTGTTTTGTATATTTTTAATTCAAAAAAAATTTTAAAATCATAAAATGCCAAAAATAAAAAAAAACTCAAAAATAAAAGTTTAAAATAAAAGAAAACCTTTTCCGCCAAGTCAAACTGTCCAAATCAGTCAACCATCACAACAGAAAGTCAAACGATTCTTTGGCGTCAAACTTTCCAAAGTGAGCTTAAAATTTGTTAACATATCTTTCTCACTATTATCCTTATCTCTTTCTATTGTTTGGTCTTGTCACGGCAAGTTAGGACTTCATTTTTCTAAAAAGTAAACATGAGCTACTTGACTACAAGTCTTGGCTAGTAGATTGTATTATTTTTCCACTCTCTTTATCATCTCTTATTATCTTATCTTTTCTTGTTCATGAGTATCATACATTGGGCATTCAGGCCCTCAGCTTGGATACCTTGTGGCTAGTTATCTTTTCTTGTTTGTGAGTGGTGTACCTTGGTCATTTAGGGGCTCATCTTGGACATCTTGTAGCAATTTATCATTTCTTTTTCATCATCATCACTTTGGACAAGTGTTCCTTTTTCTTAGCTAGTTTGAAAATCAAGTTTATTCAAGTTTTCCTATTGGATTCTTGTGTCTACTTTCATGCCTACCCAAACTAGAATCTCCCATAGACACTCTGATGAGAGAAACAAGAGATACAATCTCACAATGGCTTAAAAAAATGGGCTAAATCCTACACTCCTAGCAAGGAAGAAGAGATTTTCATTACATACATATCAAAACAAATCCAATCTTTGAGATCTTAACTTCAAGACCTAAATACATCATCCAACAAGTACTCATTGAGATCGGTTTTCCCTTCCTTATATGATCATGATTCATCTATATATTCATATTCCTCAAATAAAAATTCTACTTTACAATCTCACATCAATCTCATCTTTAATCAAGAGCCTACTTTGTGATCTCAAGAGAATCCAATTTTTTATCAAGAATCTTTTCTACAGATTTATGATACTCCAATCTATGATAAAGAGCTTGAAGAGGATGTTACATCACATTCAGTTGAGATTATTTTTATGTAAGTCATATGAAAACAAAAAATCATATCCCCATGATCTTGAATCCAACATCTCTACAAGTCCAATGGATATATCATTCACCCCTTTGGGACAATCTTATGAATCAGTCTTAGAAGAGCTTCTTGAAAATAATCTCATCATGCTAACTCAAGTTGCGTCATGTAGAATCTTATTTTTTAGTACCTATTGTGCCTATCATATAAATAATGAGCATATAACTTCAAATTTTATGGATTTTAAGAATAAAATCCAAGATCTAATTGATGATGACATAATTGAAATTGAAAATCCTAACAAATCATCTAATGAAGATACTACTCTCAAGCTTGATCAACATCATGAACCTATGTCTAGTTATGGTTGTCATATAGATTATAATTCTTCCAACATGCAATAACCTTATAAAATAGCTAAGCTATCCAAAGATCCTCCATTGAACAAAGAACCTAATTCTTTTCATGTTGACTATGTCTAGCCTCAAGGGCTTCCTTTAAAAGAGATCCAAGGTAACTTACCTCTTGTTGCAAGTTTTTTCCATAGCTCAAAGAAAATGGACCCCAACCTTCCATGTGTTTCAACACCTATAAAAGTTATTCTAAATGATCCTTCATCATCCCTTCAAACATCTCTCACCCAGATACAAAATCCTACCTCATCCTTGGAATTGGCTCCATGTCAAGAGGATAATCCAAAAGGTGAAGAAACAAGTCTTAATGAAGATCTAGATCAATACATCCATCCTCGTCCAACAATTGACCAAGGTACCATATCCCAAGTATCTAATGATAACATAGTCATACCCTTTACCTTCTTTCAAGAAGATATACCTCCATCTCAAGAGCCAGATAGCCCTCCATTTCTAAGCAAGATCAAGTGAACAACACTCTTCCTATTCTATCCAAAGATCCTTTTCAAGATCTAATTATCCCCTCATCATATTGTTATACTCCATATACACCTCAAAAATCTCCTATTCTTCCAAATCCTTTGCATAAGAAGAAATCCCATCAAGCTTCAGCTACTCCTATCAAGATTTCTACTATCAAAGCTACTCATGAGTGTATTGGTGTAAAGATGAATCATAAAGATGAGAGACTCGGCCACACATCTCACTCTACATATGTTGATATCCCTATCCATTACCCTTTTGCATCCTCCAAATCTATCATTTCTCCATATATCCCAAATCTAAAACCCTCAAACCTTCCATCTATATTGGGTCCTTATATTCCACCATCCACCACTCCTAGCTTGTCATCCACATACCCTATCTCCTATCAAGATCAATAAAGACATGAATAATTTAACCCTTCATATCAACCTATCCATATGAACTATCCATATCAACCTTATTCATCCATAATTCCCAAGAATTTTGGAAGAAACTTGGATGTTAAACAAAAAAATTAGAAATATGAGAATCCACTTATATATGAATATCATTATGTCCTATCTAATTGACATGTGACTACAAAGAAAAAAGATCTATTCAAAAGACCACAAAATTCCATCGAGAAAAGAATAAAGAAATCAAAGAAAATGTGGGTTCCTAAATCCCTCATCGAAGAAGTGCATTCTAAAGAATTCAAAAGTAAAGAAAAATCAAAATCTATGTGGATACCCAAGTCTCTCTTAAAAGACTTGGAGAAAGATGAAAATCAATATTGGCATCTAAGCTTCCAAAGGCTTCCACTCCATCTTCTTCTGAAAATTTTCCATCGCCTCCTATATCAAAGCCTCAAGTTGTTCCCTCCAATTTTCCTCTATCATCTCTCTACCCTTCAAGATGTTTGTCAATGTTGATATTGTCACCCTGTCCATGTACTCCCACAAAAATCTTTCAATACCCTATCCCTTATCCAACACCTATGTATGCTTCTTATCCTCCCTTTCATTATCCATCCATCCCCTTAATCCAATCCATCACATAAATCTTTAGTCATTAACTATCCTTACTCTCCATATCATTTCCCTTCCATCACCCTATCAGCATACTTGAGCATACCTTTCAACATCTTTGGACCATCAAAGCATATCTTTCCAAGGAACATTATCCAAAGAGCATTAGGCTTGAGTTCCTCAAGAAAAAAAATTTAAGTTTACAAAAAGAAAAAGAAAAAAAGAGAGAAAATTACCTTGGTGAAAACTTGGAAACAGGTGCCTTAGTAGTAAAAGTAAATATAAATAAATCTATCCTATGCTGAAAAACACTTCTTGTGGCACCTTGGACAAGTACCATGATGAAAACCTGGTAAAAAGATGGCATGCATAATTTTTCCTCTTGCACTCTACACTTGGATTCAAGTCCCATCCATACTACCTCAACCATCACATTCTCCATCCATTCCTTACCATTTATCCCACATACATCCATATTGCCTCTTTCAGTTTGATCTTGACAAGGTTGAGCGGATCCGTGAGCATCACATATCCTCATATATACCATCCTTTCCATCAGCTTATTCACATTCTCTCATCCATGCTACCCTATCATGATCTTGTGTATCTCAATATAATCCTCACTACTCCTAAGAATCTTTTCCATTATCCCAAAACTATTCACTCATAGCTTCAATCAACCCTTATCCTAATCATGTTATCCTATCCATGTCCAAATTGACCCCTTCTTCTTGATCAAAATGAAGAATGCAAAATGTAGAATAGGTTCTCAAAAGCCTCTTGACATGTCCACTCTTTTGGACTGCACCTACTTTCATGACATTAGGTCAGTATCCTATATGTTATCTGACATTTCACCATTGGCTTACATTGCGATATCTTGTTTTCCTAGCTTGGGTAATCTTGAGAAGATTGTCCTTGAGGGTCACATTCACTCACTTCATCCATCAAATTTCTTATCTACTTTTGATCCACCATCTTTATCATCCCTCTATGATGTCCTACACCTTTCTAAACATTGAGGGAAAACCAATGTGATCTTCTTAAGAACTAGTAATCTTTAAAAATCTAAAAATTGCAAAAAGTCCTAAAAAAATTCAAAAAAATTAATATATGGTCCCGAAAAAATCATAAAAAGACCTAAAAAAAATGACCATCTTAGTGAAAACTTGGCAAAGGGACTTTTATGTATCTTCAAAAAGAAATTGAAAAAAAATCAAAAAACAAGAAAAAAGTGCCTTGGCAAAAACTTGGAAACATCCGGCATGGTAGAAAAAATAGTCCTTCCAAGTAGTGAAAACCTAGAAACATGCGCCACTTGTACCTTTGTGCTCCATCTATTAGCTTGTGGCTTTGGCCATTAACTAGTTATATTCACAACACTTGTCTCTATGGTCTAAAACCGGTCTTCATCTAAGTCTCACTAGGGGGAAATTATGTTCCATCGTTGTCTCTAGGACACACCAGTGTTTATCAACACTACCCCATCTGGACATCGAGGTTTTCTCAACACTTATCAGATAGCTTATCTTGAACTAAAACCTTGTTAGTAGTCCAAGTCATATATGTATATCTTACAGGCATAAGTATTAGAAATATCAATGCCAATCTTTACATCACACTTAAAACGAAACGAATGAGCTATGCTTAATGATATTTTCTTTATATGTTGTCTATTATTGATGATTTTTATCAACATTTCCTATGTATTCTCTCTGGTATGTCACTTGACTATAGTACTAGGGGCATGGGGCATATTTTATTTATCTTATGCTTGTGGGTGTGGTTTTGATGATCTTATATGTTTGATGCATCGAGTATTTATGATAAGTGACTCCATCACAATTGGAACTCCACATATACCTTGACCTAATTCATTTGAACACTTAGGTGAGTCTGAACTATATCCTTGACTATCTGCATTGTGTTTGTTTTACACAAGACTGTACTCATGGTTATCTTGGCACTTATGTTTCGATGTTGGTGTAATCTTGTAACATTAACTGAAAACTTAACCTAAGTCATCTTGATGTTTATTTATTTTATGCATATGTTAGTTTCCTACATTCTATCTGATATAGATCATATTCATATCTTCATAGATGTTCTTGCACTAGCAATGGTTGTATGATCTTGTGTTGTCCCTTAATAAGGATCGATGATGAAAATAAAGAACGAGTAGGATCCCTTCACTTTGCACTTACATTTTCATCCTAGGTTGCATCTTAGTCTTTTCATCTTGCATTGAGTGAGGAGAAATTCTTCATCTCATCATTATCAGACAAATTTGGTCATCATCCTTTTGTGGTCAACTGTGTTGATCTTCATCTTCATTTCTTCTATTTCCCAATCATCCCTTTATCAGTTCTCAATCTTTATCATCGTGTAGAATCATTTTATTTTATCCTATCATCAAAGGGTTTAATCTTGCCATCATATCTAATCTATCCAAATTCTAATCTTTCAAATCATTTTCAACTATTTTAGGTTTCTACAAAAATTGTACCCTTACCTAATTTCAACATCCTCGATTCATTTTTAGGATTGAAATTAAAATCTGAATTCATCTTATTACTCAAAATTGTGATTTAAATTATTTTTCCTTCAATGCAATTGATTTCTCTTCTAAGGCTTATCTTTTCATCCTTTGAGACATAAATTGATCATATTTCTTCATAATCACTTGCTTTGACCTAATTCTAATACTATACCTTTCTAGTCAGACTAATTCAAACTGGGGAAAATTCTCATCGCTTAGTGGTCAAAGTTGGTCTAAATTCTTTTCTAATCTCTTTGAATTGAAAATCAATTATCTTGGACCCTATCTAATCTCGATTTGATCAAAATTATCTCATTTCTGAATCTACTCAACATCATTTTGATTTTGATCCTGAGGGGGCAGGAATAATCTATCGTCGATCTTTCAAAGTTGCAAATTGACTATGCTATCATCATTAGGGACTTCTTAGCTTCATCGCTTCACATCAAGTTGAGATTATTAAAACCTTGTTGCACAAGTGACTTCATTGCATCACATCAAATCACTTAGGGTAGGTGATTAATATGATCTTAGAGATATCAGTTCTCATCGCATTATATCAGTTCTTGTATTGTCTTATCTATCAACCTTAGTCTCAATGTTTAGTTTCATCGCTTCATATCAAATTGTTCATTGAAACTCTTTCTACCTTGCTAACCTTTGTTTGATCAAATTTAGAGTTAGTAATTAGCTCGATGTGCTTCTTTTGATCAAGTTCGAAGTCAGTATCTCTCAGGATAGTTCATCGCTTCATATCAACTATTTATCATCGTCATATTATTTGACTCAATGTGCTCGCTTGCACACTGACTCAAAGAGGGGAAAATGTAATCACCCAATTTCAGTCTAGTAAACTATAAGCCCCCTTTCTGAAAAAATCAAATTAAAATACTAGACCATTTCTATGAATTAAATCAATTCTACATAATTAATCATTTATCTTTGATCAAATCATCACATAATAATTTATTTGATTATATCCTAAAATTTGACCACTTTATTCTATGCTTATTTAATTAAAAGAACATGCCCCCTTTTAATAAAAGATCCCTTTATCCTAAGTGCACATTAAAGTCACTTTTCTAAAGTTTAGAAAAAAAAAATTAAAAATAATAAAAAATCCCTCCACTTAAAGTGCACTTTCCAATGAGTTGGAATCTTTTGACTTTTGAAGAAGGATTTTGCCTCTTTATCTCAACCGCTCATTGTTTTGCCTCTTAATCTTATCCTTTGTTTTTGCCTCTTAAATACTGTTGGAAACTACAATTGAAATAACTGATATATTTTCATTGATGTCAAACCTTAATTGGTAAGACAATTGCTATCTAGTAGAGTGCCATATCTTTTGATTGATGAAGAGGATTTGAAAAGAGGAGATAACAAGAGAACCTAAGGAAAGGTTGCATTATGTGATACTTAAATGGGTACTTGATTAGTTGGAAAATTGACATGGTAATGTGTTGTTTATCTTTAACATCAAGTGGAGAAGAAAGACTAGAAACATAGGCTCAACTGAGCAAAAGAGAAGAAATTTAGTTTAAGCCAAGTGATGCTAGTGACAACCGAGCGCCAGTATAAGCTGAGAAAATCTAGTATCGACTAAGCATCAGTAATTATTGAGTGACAGATAATTAACTAAGAAAAGATAGTTTTTTATGAGAAGGAAAGATTGAGCGATGACTGAGATATCCAGTAATGGCCGAGGAGATGAACACAATATTGACCAAGTGTCAATAATTTACAATTTGTGTAAGAATTGAGAATCCCAGCTGACATAGTTGTATTCTTGGGATATGTAAAATGTGTTGACATATTAATGAATGGTATGGAGCATTTAATGCATGGTAAACCATTTTATTTTGAATTCAAGGAGAAGTTTGGAGATGTATCTAGAAGGAAAATTAGGAGAACAAAATGATGGAAGGATTCGATGAATCTGACCTAAACCTAAGATCTACAGAAGAGATTAAGTGACAAAAGATTAATCTACCTAATCAAGGAGGTATAAGTATGACCTAATTGTGAGGTTATACAGAGTGTGGAAGATGTTGATGTTATTGACTGATGAATCTAAGAAGAAGGCTAAGGTGAAGCTATGAAGGGCTTAACAGAGTTGTGGTGATTAATTTAAGATAATTTTTTAGCATATCAGAGATGGAGATGGAAATGAAGGTCAGTCAGTAAATCACCATATGAGCAAATTGGATCTATATTTGCAAAGTGAGTTGTATATTTCATATCAGAGCCTACTGTTACTTTCTAACCATTATATCATTCAAAATCCTTTAATAAAGGTTGACCTAACAGACATTATTGTAAATCCTTTAATCAAGGTGACATTCTAATGGAATGTTCTTAAGCCCTCTAACTAGGCCACTCTTAACAGGGTGATTAAATCCTTTAATAGGGTCACACCTCATAGCATGTATTGTAAACCTTTAACAGGGTTGGCTTCTCACAGAGCTCACTTCAGAAAATTGAAAATCAGTAGTATGTTACAAGTGGTTTTTCCCAAATTGGGTTTCCACGTTAAATCATGGTGTTATATTTGTATGAATTTTATTTGATGTGAATGTTTTTGAAAGTTTTATATTGTGAAAGTTGATTACTTTTGGACAATGGATTGCAAGTTTTATGTAATTGATATATGTTATAGAGATCAAGTGAATTGTTGATTAGATCTAAGTTTGTTGAAGAGCTAGAAAGTTGAATTGGTACATTTGGACCCGAGGATAACTAATTCACACCCCCCCCCCCCTCTTAGTTATTCTAAAATCATCCTAAAAATTGGTATCAGAGTTGTTGGTGCTTGTAGAGAAAAATTTTAAAGGTACTTGAAGCTAATGATCAAGATATACAAAAAGGAGGTACCAAAGTTGAACAAGGAGAACTTCACTGCATGGCAGAGTTTGATGAAATTGCACCTAGCTAGTATTAGTGATTTGGTGAAATACTATGTGGAAAATGACTATGTAACACCTATTGCACCTTTGACTATTGAGGAGATGAAATAAAAACAAGAGCACAATCAAGAAATGTTGGAGATTTCATCTTCCCTAAGCTATCCTAAATTTGAATACATCAAGGATTGTACCAATGCAAAGTAAATGTGGGACACTCTAGCATCTATCTATGGTGGGGACACAAATTTACTGAGATCCAAATCTGAAAGCTTAAGAGGTAAGTTTGATGAAATGAAAATACAAGAAGGTGAAAATGTTGCTCAGTATTGTGGCAGAATTAAGGAGGTAGTAAATGCTAGCAGAGGAGCTAATGGAAACATTGATGATGAAATTGTTATTAGTAAAGTGTTGAGAGCTTTTCTTCCTATCTGTGATATTAGAGTTTCTGCAATACAAGAATCAAGATGTAATCCTAGTAATGTCATAACTTTGGAAAGTCTTGTTGGAAAGCTTACTCCTTTTGAGTTGTCTAATTTTTATAATTTCACTATTCACACTATTGAATCTTCATTCAAGTCTCAAATGGTTCTTCATAAGTCTAAGAAGGGAAAAGAAAGATGTGTGAGAAGTTACAGTAACAGCGACAGTGATAGTGACATTTCTGATGATGATCTAGATGATCTTGAGGCACTTTTGGCTAGAAGGATACCAAGAGGAAAAGGAAAATTAAAAGGTAAACTTCCTATAATATATTTTTCATGTAACAAAGTTGGCCATATTATAGCAAGATGCCTTGACGAGACTAACAAGGATGAAAGAATGGAAAGAAAGTACAAAGATAAAAGAAGTGGCAAAGATCACAGAAGGAACAAAGACTACAAAGACAAAGGTAATAAATCTTGTTATATTGATGAAGAGGAAACTGACAGTGAAACTGGTGAATCTGATGATTATGATATAGAAGTTGTTTATGTTTCTATGAAAGATGATTCTGATAAAGATGAGAAAACTACACTTATTTCATATGTAAGTAAAGGTGATAAATGGATTATTGATAGTGGTTTCTCACATCACATGACTGGTGATAAAAGTAAGTTTGAAACCCTAAATCATTACAAAGGTAGAAGTGTTAAGTTTGGTAATGATGCACCATGTGTTGTGAATGGAAAAAGATAGTTAAGATTAACTAATAAGATCAGATGTGATAATGCATATTGGGTTGAAGGTCTTAACTATAATTTGTTGAGTGTTGCACAGTTGAATAGTACTAGTTACCTAGTTGAATTTCATCACAGAAAGGCTAAAATATTTGATGCCACTGGTGAACTAATGGGAAGTGGAGAATAGACAAGAGGTAATTTGTTCTATCTAGACCTATTTGAAGAAACATGTTTGTTTGCACAATTTCATGATGTATGGTTATGGCATAAGAGGTTGTGTCATGTAAACTTTCACAATTTGGTAAATATTAGTAAGATGAAGAAAGTTAGAGGTTTGCCAAGATTGAAGAAACCTGATAATGTGATGTGTAAATAGTGTCAATTGGGAAAAATGACAAAGTCTAGTTTTAAGAGAAAGACATATACTTTTGACAATATTTTGGAATCGGTTCATACTAACCTTTATGGTGATAAGTATTTGATTATGTTTATTGATGATTATTCTAGAATGATGACTGTGATGTTTCTAAAAGAGAAATGTGATGCATTTTAGTTGTTTAAGTGGTATTTGGAAAAAGTTCAAAAAGAAACAGGTAAAAGCTTGAAATTTTATAGATCTGACAGAGGAGGAGATTTTATATCAAATGAGCTCAATATATTCTGCAATAATAGAGGAATAAAGAGACATATGTCTGCACCGAGGACACCTCCACAAAATGGTATAGCATAAAGAAGAAATAGATCAATTATGGATTGTGCTAGAACACTGATGATAGAGAAGAATGTTGCACAAAAGTACTAGAGAGAAGTCCTAAGTACAGCTATTTATACCTTGGACTGAGTAAAAATCAAGAAAGGTACAAATGCTACACCTTTTGAGTTATGGTATGGATATGCACCTAATGTGAAATACTTTAAATTCTTTGGAAGAAAATGTTATTTACTGAAAGACAATAGGAATGGAAAACTTGATGCTAAAACTAATGGAGGCATATTCCTAACATATTCCACTAAGAGCAAAGCTTACAAGTGTTTGAATTATAACACTAAAAAAATTGTGGGAAGTGAAAATGTTAGAGTTGATGAATATGAAGAAAAGAATGAAGTTGAGTGCAAGAAAGAACCTGAAGATTACAAATCTTTTGTATACATGGAAGAAGGAGAGGCTAGTAATGCACCTAAACCAAATGTCGAGGAACAACATGAACCTACCAAGCCACAACAAGAAAATGTTGAGCATCAAGAGGATGTTGTTGAGCAGTTAGAAGAAGAGACAAATAATCTACAAGATGAACCTGAAGATCAAGATCAAGTAGAAAGGAAATCTGAACCTACATTGGTACAATATGTAAGAAGACATCATAAGCCTGAACAAATTATTGCAGATAAAGAAGCTAGAGTTATGACAAGAAGTAAGTTGAAAGATCATACATGCTTACTATGTGAATTTGAGCCTAAAATAGTAAAAGATGCTTTAGATAATGAAGATTGGATACAAGCCATGATTGAAAAAATAGAGCAGATAGAGAAAAAAAAAACCTAGACATTAGTGTCGAGACCAGGAGACAAGAATGTTATTGGAACAAAATGGGTATTCAGAAATAAGCTAAATGAACATGGAGAATTCACTAGGAACAAAGCTAGATTTTTGTGCAAGGGATATGCACAAGAAGAAGGCATTGACTATGGGGAACATTTGCCCCAGTTGCAAGATTGGATATTGGAAGAAGAAGTATACATTGAACAGCCAGAAGTATTTGTTGACCCAAGCAAGAAGAATATGGTTTGTAAACTACACAAGGCAATATATGGACTGAAGTAAACCCCCAGAGCATGGTATGAGAGACTACATAATTATCTGATAAAGTTTGGGTTTCTAAGGAAAAATGACAACAGCAATCTATATTTGAAGACTAAAAAAGGTAAAGGGATATTGTTAGCTGAAATTTTTGTTGATGATATCATATTTGGAGGACAAGATGCCCTATGTCAAACCTTTTCAAATGAGATGCAAACTAAGTTTGAAATGTCTATGATTGGTGAGATCAAATTATTTGTTGGTTTGCAAGTTTATAAAATGAAGAAACGTATCTATATTACTCAATCTAAGTATGTCAAGGAGATACTAAAAAAATTTGGTATGGAAGATTCCAGACCAGTAAGTACACCTATGGCTACTGGACAAAAATTATCAAAAATTGATGATACAGCTGAAGTCAATCAAACCTTGTATAGATATATGATTGGAAAGATACAATATATTGTCCATAGAAGACCAGATATTTCCCTAGCAGTTGGGATTGTTGCAATATTTTTTGTAAATCCTAAAGAGAGTCACATGATGGCAGTGAAAAGGATATTGATATATCTAAAAGGAACAAAGGACTATGAATTGTATTACAAGAAGAATGATAAGTTAGAACTGAAAGTTTACAATTATGCAGATTGGGAAGGAAATCTAAATGATAGAAAAAGTACAAGTGGTGGTGCATTCTTTCTAGGAAAGAGATTAGTCTCTTGGACAAGCAAAAAATAAAACTGCATTTCCCAATCTATAGCAGAAGTCGAATATGTAGCAGCAGTAGTGAATTGTTCAAATTTAGTGTGGATCAAGCAATTTTTAAAAGGTATGAAGGAAGAAATCACTGAGCCAATTGTTATTTTCTATGATAACACAAGTGTTATTAACATATCCAAAAATCATGTTATGCACACTAAGACTAAGCATATTATTTTCATGTATCATTACTTGAGAGTTAGTTCAAGACAAAGAAGTGAGATTGGAATATGTGAATACAAAGGAACAATTAGTAGAAATATTAATAAAAGCATTACCTAAAGATGTACATGAATACCTTAGAGGTAAATTAGGAGTGATTCCCCTAACTGAGGCTACCTAGAAACATATAGGAGCACTGCATCAAATGTGGTAATCAGAATATCTAACAAATTGATACTGAAGAGGTCACACTTTAGAAGTTGCCTAGAGTTGTGAGAGGTAAAGAAAAATATGTTAATCGGTCATAAGAAAGATGATAGAGGGAGTGTATATATCATATAAAACTGACATGAAGACATCTACATGGTAAAGATGCAAGTGATAGATACAAGTTTCTTTGGCATTTTTTTCAAAGAGGGAGAGATAGAGGAGAGAGATACAACATTGAGGGAGAGATTCAGAAAGAGTTATCAAGAGTAAACCTAATGGAGAGATACATAAAAGATATTTAGAAGAAATGACCCTAAGAAAAGAGGGGGTGATTGAATAAGAGAGAGATTCAGTGAATAGACAAAGAAAAATTTATCCACAAGGGAACTGGTAATTGGATGTGAATCAGAATGAAGCTAAGGATATTAATGAAGATCTGATGCATAGATATTTTAGATTGTATAGTAACTCATGTGGTGTTTCCATCAATTCCAAAAAGGGAGATTGTTGGAAACTACAATTGAAACAATTATTATATTGTCATTGATGTCAAACCTTAACTGGTAAGACAGTTGCTATCTATTAGAATACCATATCTTTTGATTGATGAAGAGGATTTGAAAAGAGGAGATAACAAGAGGACCTAAGGAAAGGTTGAGTTATGTGATACTTCAATGGGTACTTGATTATTTGGCACATTTACAAGGTAATGTATTGTTTATCTTTAACACCAAGTGGAGAATAAAGACTGGAAACATAAGCTTAATCAAGAAAAAGAGAAGAAATTTAGTTTAAGCTGAGTGATGCTAGTGTCGACTAAGCGCCAGTCTAAGCCAATAAAATCTAGTGTCAATCGAGCATCAGTAATTTTTGAGCGATAGATAATTAATCGAGAAAAGATAGTGTTTTTCGAGAAGGAAAGTTTTAGCGAAGATTGAGATATCCAGTAATGACCAAGGAGATGAATACAGTATTGAATGGGTGTCAATAATTTACAGTTTGTGAAATAATTGAGAATCCTAGCCGACATAGTTGTATTCTAGGGATATGTAAAATGTGTTGATATTATTAATGAATGGTATGGAGCATTAATGCATGGTAAACCATTTTCTTATGGATTCAAGGAGAAGTTTGGAAATGTATCTAGAAGGAAAATTAGGAGAACAAAATTGGAAGGATTCGATGAATCTGACCTAAACCTAAGATATACAGAAGAGATTAAGAGGCAAAATATTAATCTACCTGATCAAGGAGGTATAAGGATGACCTAATTGTGAGGTTATACAGAGTGTGGAAGAGGTTGATGTTATTGACTGATGAATCTAAGAAGAAGGCTAAGGTGAAGTTGTGAAGAGCTTAACAGAGTTGTGGTGATTGCTTTAAGATAATTTTTGAGCAGATCAGAGATGGAGATGGAAATGAAGGCCAGTCATTAAATCAACATATGAGTGAATTGGATTTGTATTTGCAAAGTGAGTTGTATATTTTGGATTAGAATCTATTATTACTTTCTAACCATTGTATCAATCAAAATCCTTTAATCAAGGTTGACCTAGCAGTCATTATTGTAAATCCTTTAATCAAGGTGACATTCTGATGGAATATTCTTAAGCCCTCTAACCAGGCCACTCTTAATAGGGTGATTAAATCCTTTAAGATTGTCACACCTAATAGTGTTTATTGTAAACCTTTAATAGGGCTGGCTTCTCATAGAGCTCACTTTAGAAGAGTGAAAATTAGTAGCATGTTACAAGTAGTTTTTTCCAAATTGGGTTTCCATGTTCAATCCTAGTGTTATACTTGTGTGAATGTTATTTGATGTGAATATTGTTGAAATTTTTATATTCTTCAAGTTGATTACTTAGTGGACTGCAAGTTTTATGTAACTAATATATGCTATAAATACCGAGTGAATTATTGATTAGATCTAAGTTTGTTGAACAGCTAAAAAGTTGAATTGGTACATCTAGACCTGAGGATAACTGATTCACACCCCCCCCCCCCCCCCTCATTTATTCTAAAATCATTCTAACAAAAGACATGATCACATGGATCAACCAAGATTTAATCTCCACCCTTGTTCAATCTTTTTCCTCTTAATCTTGATCATCCACTCATTTCCAAATTTCTTTAAAAGGAAACTCTCTCCTCATTCTCTCATCTTATTGTATCTTGGCTCATTCTTGCCTATTAGCATATCTTGTATCTTGGAATATTTCATATAGGAGCTCTCATATTGCATCTTGCATCTACAATAGACCATCCTGATTTGTGCTAAGGTGATGTTGTTACTTTTTCATTTGATTTCCTAAGCACTGGTTGAGATCTTGCATTATCATTTAGCTTATCTTTTCTATTTAATTTCTTTTATTGATAGTAATCTTTCATCTTGTTAGCTTAGATTTACTTTACTTTAACTCTTACATTTCATTATGCTTAATATTACATCTCTTGCATCACATCTTAGATTACTTTTCATTTGCATTCATCATGGAGATCTTGGATACTTGCACTCTCATTTCTTGATATCTACTTGAATCATCCATTCTATAGTGCACCTTGTAGGGATCTTTCTTATTGGGTTCATTTGAGAGCCACTACCTTTATCTACATGATTCTTACACACTATGGATTGGAATCTATAAGCCACCTTCTAAGACTCCAAATTCATTGGATATAAGTTTTTATAGAAGTGACCACACTTTTTGGTTCACGGTACTCAAATTTCAAGGTTTCAATGTTTTCTCAATATTTTTACATGGTTTTTTAGAAGGTATGTTCTTTATAGTGATTAAGAGTGTTATGCAAGTTAGTGATTTTTTACAATGATTCAAAACAACGACCAATAATGCAAATGTTAAGGTTTTACATTGCCATGATAATGCTTTGAAAGAAGAGAAGAATTTTAATATAACAAATTTTGAGATGTGCTTGAGGAGTTTTCTCACTTTTTGAAGGATTTATTCATTATTTTGAAGAGGTAATTCACTTGCCTATGAAACACTTTGATTGCTTTGAAAGGATCTATGATTGTTATATTAGTTGAGATGATTTATCTATAGTAGATCCTTGACTAATCTTAATGGGATATAATGATTGTTTGGTTGTTACCAAAGAGATCTATTCACTATCCCATAGAAAGGAAGCATCAATATTTTCAAGAGTTCATGATTATTTTCTTGAAAGATCATTGACTATCAACATGAGTTCATATAAGGACAAAAGGTAGAGCATGCATGTCAACACTTAGATGAAGATATATGCTATGAAAATTGGTCAATATAATCTCAAAGTTGGTGACAAACCATGAAAATACAATGGTTTACAATATAGAAAGATACAAAAGCAATGATAAAGTATATATTTTATGAATGAATAATGACATGTATATAATCCATGAGAAAAGAATCAATGATAAGCCCTCGTTACTACCATGAAAGAAAAAGAGCAAAACTATGCATGATTAAAAGCCAAAAATGATTATTACAGTAGAAGACATTGATTTTTAATAGAATAGTTAGTAAACAATATGACACAATGAATGATCTATACATGGTGAAATAAAAGAGCAGTCATCAGCAAAATGGTTATAGGACATAATAACCTGGCCAAAATAATCATAGACACAATAACCTAAGGAAAAAATATTCTAGGTTCATAATAACACAAGCCAAAATAACGTGTGGTCAAAATATCCCATGGATAGGAATTGGGCCCGTAAAAATATAGAGGAGGGAAAAAAAATTTACAAATTACATGTACATTTCTAAAAAAAATATTATTCAAATTTTCAATTATAGTGCCAAATTATGAGCGATGCCTCTTATATAATCTAAAATGTTACGATTGTCATAACCATCTACTAGTCTGTTCAGTCTTTCTTTGAGTACACAGTATTGTTTTTTTCTTGGTTGTCCAGTGTATCCAACCATATATTTCTCTATTTTGTTCTCTTGGAGACCCTATTCTTTTTTCACTGCTTTGATGAATTTCCAAAATGAATTGTGTGATGCTTGAAGTAATTCACTAAATCCTCTATGTCATCCCTCAATAGTATTATTGGTTTGGGAAGATCATCTTGAATAGTTGACTAGAAATTTCACATTGCAATTGGAAACTTGGGTGATTGTTTATTGCCTCTTCTGGTAAGTTTGCCAATCTGTGTATCTTCAAAATAATCAATTATGCCTTGAAAATTATCCTCATGTTCTATATAATAAGGAGATTATAGAAGTGTTTCAAATGCATCAACTACGTCTATTTGAGGCACAAAAGCTAATGCATCAAGTTTCTTGATCTCAAATGCAAAGACTTCATTGACACCGTAATGTGTTTTTATACCTTTTTGAACTTTCCACCACAAGCATTGAGAGAAATGGAAAAAACACCCCCAAATATTGACATTTGGAAACTTTTCAAACATAGCTCCCATGAAACCTTATTCAAAATCAATAAGTATATTTTTTGGGTTTAGATCAAGTTGAAATTATTTTAATTATGAAAGTACTTGTTTATAAGTGGTTCTTGTTTTATTGATTATAAGAGTTAAATGAGTGGAAATATTGCATCATTTTTCAAGCCATGGATCATGCACAACTATGAAAAATACTTTGCACTATTTTGAATGTACTATCACTAAACCAATTTTCAGATTCTTTTAGTAATTGCAAATTTTGTGTAATGGTGAATATTAAAAAACAATTCTCATCATTATTATCATGAAAAAGAAGCTTTTCCCCTTTATTGATAATTGTATATTCAACTAATAAGATAAGATATGTTGATGTGTGAGCATTTGGTGGTCGCGGTTCAAATATTAATCTTTTTCTTTGAATTGTTTTGGATAATGAATTGGTTGATAGTATTTCTCCCTCTATGGGTAATTAAATATTATAACATGAAGTAGAAATGATATTTCTTGTATAATATTGAGTTGAGCATGTCATGTCTTTTATTTCATTCAATTTGTGTTTAACTGTGATCATATTGATCTCAGGTTTTATAGCATGATTATGTTATGTATTGCATCAACTTCTTCTGGCTCTTTCTTTAGTAAATGATGTATCCACTTTTGTTTCATTTGTAAATCTAAAACTATATTTTCTTTACCAATTATCAACCCTTGATTATTGTATATTAACTACCCTTGCCACTAGTATATTAATTATTATGGGGATTGTGAGACCTCACCCCGACCTGTCATAGCATCTTTTCTTTCTACATATTGATACATTGATACACTTGTCGATCTATTTTGATAGAGACTCGAGATATGATATTTTGATGGTGATTATTATATTATGTATGTGTGGATGTGGACCTAGAGTACGTCTTGATCTTGATTATACATGGTTGGTAAAATGAATTATTCATGTTTAGATTTGATTACTGCACCTGATGATTTATGTACTTATGATGTTTGGATATCATTGAATAGAAATTGGTAATTTGAATTGAATTACACATATTGAGTTACGATACTAAATAGGAAATTGAATATGTATATTTCATGTAATGTTATCATCTTGAACTACTGATGCTCGATGTGAAGTATGCAGGTAAGAGAAAAATGGGAATTATCGGAGAACCAAGGTTAAACACATGTGAATTGAGTAAGCCAAGGCTTAGTCCAATGTGGGATTACAAAGCCTCGTTGTAATGTGAACTTTTCATAAAGGTGAATTTCCATGTGCATTAGTAGTTAGCTTCGTGTTGTCGTTCATGGCATTTGTATGTAATGTGCAATTTTTAGTGTCACTTGACACTTGTAATGTGCTCATTTAAATTTATTTTATTCTAGCCACTTCTAGGGGCCAATAAGAGGTTCTAGGGGTCATTTTTGACATTATTTAAGTATATTAATGTTAGGGGTATGGGTTAGGAAGGTTTTGAGCATATCCTAAATCCCTTAGAGACTTTGGCAACCCTTTTTTGGACCCATTTACCCTTACCTACGAGATTAGATGGATCTTGACCCTTACCCAACTTCACCTTTCCTTCCAATCAAGCATTAATCATGGGGGGACAAGGAAGACCAAGTAGACCATAGAGTCAAGTTTGCATTTATGTTTGGTGGGTGGGTAGAATTTTTGGAGCCCTTTTTAGAGGCCCTTGATAGAATTGGAGGGGGTTCACCCACTCTCTAATTTTAGAAACTTTAGGGTTTTGGAAAAAGGAGGACAAGTGGATTAGCTCTTCTCAACTATCAATTTCCATCACTCTTGTGAAGGTAGGTCTTTCATTTCCATGGAGGTTTTCTTATTTTTGCTCAATAGATTAGTTTGTGTTCTTTCTCTTTCATGTGATTGAAGTATATCCATGTTGTGCTATTGTGTCGTATGGGAAGGGAATTTGATGTTGGATTCATGCTTTTCTTTTTTTTGTTTTGCTTGAATGAGGGTGTTCATGTTATGGGAGTATGGCATTACTCACCTCTTTAGGAAGAGGAAGAAGTGGCCTTGGTGAAGAGGTTAGTTGGGCTCTCCATGAGGTGAGAGTCTCTTCTCTTGGAGAAAAGGGAAAAATTCATGGTGTATGGGCACCATGAAGCCATTGCAATCTTTGTATCATGAAGATGTTGATAAACATTGTTGTGCATGTAAGATGGATTTGTAGCCTTGAAGAGGCAATGAGATATTCTTGTTGAGGAATTTATAGAAGCAATGGCATTATCCCCTTGGAAAAGCCCACCTTCACCCTTCATCAATGAGCTTGCAAAGTTCATTTTTGTAGACTTGGAGGGAGTAACTTTTTGTTATTGCATGTGTGTAAAATTGTGAGCATCTTGTTGTTTTGTTACACCCCATTTATCCTTGGTTCTCCAAGCTTGGGGGTGGTCTCATAAGAGACCTAGGTTGGGTGGTGAGCACCCATGGTTCTCTCTCCTTTTATTGCAGGTATGGAAGCCAAAGATTCATGTGGAAAAAGCTTGAAGAAATCCCCTCCTTGATGTGCTTGTATCAAATAAACATGTGTTGTTGCATTGTTGATCTTGAGGAAGATTCCTCCTCTTGTTGTAAATTGTAAAGTTGTTACCCATTCTTGGGTCCTTTGTGAAGTGAAGTTATTATGTTATGTTGATCTCTCATTGAACATCTCCTTCAAATTGTATTATATAAATGGAATGTGAATGCTCCTTCATCATAGAAATTTTGTAATGAATTTGATAAGATGACTATAATGAAAATGCCATTCATTTCTATCATGCCTATTAGAATTTGCTTCTTAAGATAGTGGAGTTATTTTCATGAAATGATATTCAAGATGATAAGAATGAAACATGATATTTTTCAATGTCTTCCAAAGGTTAGCTTATGCATGGATATAGTAAGCTCTTTATTATAGTTTGAAGAATTGTCATAGTTGTATAATCAAATTCAAATGAACCTAATTCTATGCTTTTCTCTCTTCAATTGTAGTAAGAAACATGAGATAATAATATGAATGATGCTATTGGGAAAACCTCTTACTTAACACTTTATTTATCAACCTCCATAACATATCAATCTATATATTAATGCACTCAATAACTCAAATGTAAGCAAAATAGGAAAGGATGAAGAAAACTATGTTCTCAAAAAAAAGACACTCCCAGAATTTTCAAGAGCAATTTTCTCTCTGGAAAATGTATGGGGATAAAATTATCCCCATACTACACAGAGAATATTCCTTGTTTCTCATTAGACACTAAATAAAATTAACAAAACTAAAACATGCTCTAGACAACATTAAACATAGAACTTAGCAATATAATGTTAAAAAAAAAAGGTGTTTAAAGACCCCCTACATAGCAAAGCTAGTGGGACCCACTAGCTGGACGCCATACCTTTTTGACTCAACAAAAATATGAATAACTTTTTTCATTTCCTTGGTATGTACATGGGAGTGAGAGAGTTGATAGGCAATTTAATAAAAAGGGGTTTAAAAAGGTCAACTTGGCAAAGGCCCAAGACATCAACCTTGTCCAGCGTGCCCACTCCATCCATCCACTCTTTGGAAAGGTACAAGTACATCCACTCACGTCAAACAAGGATTACCTTTCCTTGCATGATTTGAAAACTTTATACCTTTCTCCCTTGTTTTGGAGATAATTTTTGGTGGGGCTTAAATGCTGTCCTTAGAAAAGTGGGGAGGGGTCGACATCAGCATGTAGAAACGTGCCCTCCCTTGGAAAACCCACATAGTCATGTCATTAGCTGTCAAAAAAATTTGAATTATGCTTGGTTTGGGCAAGTGGACTTGTAATAATGACGGATAGGTTAGGATAATAGGAGCTATTTTAGTAGGGGTATCTTATAGTTGTAATTAGTAATTCTATTTGTTTGGTTTAGACTTAGCACTTTAATTTAATTAATTCCTAGTTAATATAAGTATCTTGTTTTGCAATGAAAAAAAAAAGGGGCAATTTAGTTAAAAGGTTTAGTTGATATTTCTAAATAGGTTAAGGACTTAGGATGTTGGATCCAAGTCTATTATATTAATGTTGTTAGGAATGATTTATTTTGAAATTAAGTTAGGATATCCTTTTATTATTGGGTTGCTTAAATTTATAACCTTATGCATATATGCTTGGATAACATATCATTCTAATAAAATTTCCCTTAAGGTAATAGTGATGGGCATGGGATTCATTAATAAATTTGAAAACGGATGTTGAGTTATAGTTGTTAAGGTCATAGTTTTATCTTTAAATGTGAATAGATATATCAATTCAATGGTTGCTTGATCAGTAGGATACCAGTGTAACCTAGACCATCCTTATAGCATTGGAAATTTAGAAAATTCATGGGATGACCCTTAGGATAACTATCTTCTTTTATTAATCAACCATATAGTCAACAAGGAATGATCTACAATTACCATATGGGATCATTAATTTGATCTGTTTGCTCGTAGATTATAAAACTAGCGGATTGTTAGATTCGGGGTTAATTCTATATGAGACACTAACCATTTAGATGTCAATTGTAATTCTTGCTATTAGATCTCTTTATCGGTAAACCATGAATAGATTATTAGTTAGTGATGTTAATGACCTAAACTTACTAGGAAGGTATCAAACTTAATTGTGTGGCAGTGTCACCATGTAAAAGTTCTAACACATCTAGCAGAGTAATGTTCATCAGGATTAGGGCCAACTCTTCTAGGGTCCTTTGACAATAAGATCTTGGATGTAGACCAATTTGAGGTAGGTTCACCCTCGTAGGGTCCTTAGGGTTAAAGTTCGTTGTGTTCTAATTCTGTAATCTAACAGAAGTCTTTCAATAATCCTTATGAGGACTAGGTTAGCTTTCCATATTACTATTAACTATTGACCGACACTCCTTAAAATAATATTTAATTCATTTCAAAAAAAAATTTACTTGTGTTTTTAGGTTGTTTTATTTTGGGCATGACATTTGGTATCAGAGCCAGGTTTTCAACATTGGAACCTTTAGACCCATTACGTTTCAACTCATCTAACTTAACCTATTGTGTAGGATGCCTATTGTCACACGAGCTGGCTAGCGAGGCCGAGGTCGTAGAGCTGCACGAGTCAATGTAGAATGGGGAGGTGGACCACCACCGCCACCTCCACCACCACCACCTCCTCCACCACCGGACCCTAATCAAGCTATCATGAATGCCCTTCAGAATTTGATTGGGGTAATTCAACAGAGATTACCACTTGTAGATCATCAGCAGGAGCAACAGGCTTCTGAGAGAGGAGCAGAGATTCCAGGGGGAGGTGGAGCAGCTAGCAAAGAGAGGAGTAGGAGTCCTCCACCCAGGGGTGCCGAGGGCCATGGTGATCATGAGGGTGAGTCAGTTCATCATGGGATACGAGATAGAGGTAGACCCCCTAGAGATGTTGGGGATGAGATTCAGGAGTTAATACGACTCCAGCCACCCTTATTTTTGGGATCCACTGACGGGTCAATAGCAGAGGCCTGGTTATAGAGTTTACAGTGATTCTTTGGATTGTGCCCTTACGGGAGTAATCTAAACACACGAGTTGCAGTTCATCTCCTATGGGATAAGGCCTCCATTTGGTGGCAGCAGGAGGAGTCCATTGGAGGAGTGGCTATTGACACACTCACTTGGGAGTCTTTTGTAGCCCGATTTTGAGACAGGTATCTCTCTGAGCATTTCAGACAGAGACAGATAGAGGAGTTCCATGATCTCCAGCAGAGAGGCCTCATAGTGGCCCAGTATGAGAGTCAGTTTCTCGAGCTCCTTCCATATGTAGATTATATGAAGGATGAGAAACTGCATATCCATCATTTCATTAAGGGACTTAATATGTCTCTTTAGGAGATAGTACGTCTAGCTTTTCCTCCCACATTCAGAGATGTAGTTGAGATGGCACTTGTAGCCGAGGATATTCGCACTAGACGGGAGTCTCAAGATCAGTCTCAGCACTGAAACCCTTCATCCCAGTAGTCAAGATAGCAGAAATACACTTGGAAGGGGAAATAGAACCATTCAGCAAGATCCTTTTAGGGTCAACAGTCTCAGCAGCAGGGATCTCAGCAGGGTTCTAGACAGAGACATTTACAGGGTTATCAGGGCTCTAAGCCCAAACAGTGGCAGTCTCAGGGCCCTAGACAGGATCAGAGGACACAGACCCCTCAGGCACAGCTAGCTAGGACTCAGCAATCCTCTAAGGGTGGATATAGTGGTTCTAGTAGGACTGAAGGGTCACAGCAGCCTAGGACACAGGGAGTACAGATGCAGACCCGAGGACCATGTTACACTTGTGGTGGTATGGGTCATATTGTGAGAGAGATCCCATAGGGATAGTTAGCCAGTGGTCAGAGAGGAGCTACCTCAGAGCCTACAGTTAGAGATATGGGTAGATCCCATAGATTTTTTGCAGCGGTAGATAACCATCAGGCGGAGCACCAAGCCATGGTCATAGAGGCCACAGGTATGATTTAGGGTGTTAGTGTTTCTATCTTGTTTGATTCAGGAGCCACAAACTCCTTTATATCTCCATATGTAGTGGAGCGTTGCGGGCTGGTGGCAGTTAGACAGGATGTCAGTTGGGAGGTCGAGTTAGCCTCAGGAGCTAGGGTGTCTATTAGTTCCTTAGTTCATAGTTGTCAGATTCAGATGGGAGACTTAATCATGATGTCTGATCTCCGCATCACCCCTCTAGGTTCTTATGATGTAGTCCTTGGCATGGATTGGCTATATGCCCATACCGCCAAGATGGATTGTTGACAAAAGAGGGTTGAGTGCATTGATGATCATGGTACTTCTATGGTGATATTTGGAGTACAAAGACCTATATCCCTTCGCATGATTTCCGCTATGTAGCTTAGGCGGTGTGTGCAGAAGGGGTGTCAATTATTTGCCATCACCATTAGTGATAGAGAGGAGGATTCAGAAGGGGAGCCTTCGCTTGAGGACTACCCTATTCTTCAAGAGTTTGCAGATGTATTTCCTACCGAGCTACCTGGCATGCCTCCACCTAAGGCAGTTGATTTTCATATAGACCTTGTACCAGGAGCCGAGCTCGTATCTAGAGCACCTTACAGGATGACCACACATGAGCTCAATGAGCTCAAGATTTAGTTAGAAGAGCTCTTAGAGAAAGGGCATATTTGACCTAGTGTATCACCTTGGGGTGCACCAATGATTTTTGTGAAGAAGGATGGATCACTTAGATTGTGCATTGATTATCGACAGTTGAATAAAGTAACAATTAAGAATTGATACCCACTCCCCAGGATCGATGATTTATTTGATCAGTTGCAGGGTGCCCGAGTATTCTCAAAGATAGATCTGAAGTCAGGTTACCATCAGTTGTGGATTGTGGAGAGTGATATCCACAAGACTGCTTTTCATACGAGGTATGGTCACTATGAGTTCACAGTGGTACCATTTGGCCTTAGGAATGCTCCAACTGTGTTCATGAGCTTCATGAGCCTTCAAGTGGGTCCTTTGACAATAAGATCTTGGATGTAGACCAATTTGAGGTAGGTTCACCCTCGTAGGGTCCTTAGGGTTAAAGTTCGTTGTGTTCTAATTCTGTAATCTAAGATAAGTCTTTCAATAATCCTTATGAGGACTAGGTTAGCTTTCCATATTACTATTAATCGTTGACCGACACTCCTTAAAATAATATTTAATTCATTTCAAAAAAAAATTTACTTGTGTTTTTAGGTTGTTTTATTTTGGGCATGACAGGGATATTATGTTCATGGGTTATTTTGGCCATGAGTTATTTTGGCTTAGGATATTATGACCCTGGGATATTTTGTCCTAGGATTATTATGACTGGGATATTGTGTCCATAATTATTTTTTTTAGGTTATGATAACCTACAATTGATTGAATATCTTGATGGAATGAATGGACAAGTAAAAGATAGTGATTGAAGGTCACAGAACTACTAAAGTGATATGTAAGGAAATTAAATCAGTCAATGTATTGTCATTAATGTCAACTAGTTTTGACTATACTTATCATGATGGTTACAAACATCTGAAGAAGAAAATGGTAAAGGAATGAGATATCTACATGAAGATGAGATGGATATGAAAGATATGGCTAAGGTATACATTGGGTAACTTATTGATGAGTCTATGGCATCATGTTGTTGACTTGATTGTATTACATGATTTTGTTATGTATTGAAGATCAGAACTGAACAAGTTTATGTGGTTGGTAATTGAAGATTTTTGGATACACAGAGCTAGTGTAGTGTATACCAAGTACAATATTAATCAAGCAGGTATTCACCGACACATTTTGGTATTGGCCAAGTGAAAGAAACAAATAAATTTTATAACAGTCGACTGAATTGATGAGTTGGACAATTGCTTATGATTCTGAGGTAGTAGATAAAGTTTGATATGGTGATCTAATATCTGAAAAAATTCAAGATTGATCAAATGGAGAAGAATGAAACATGTTATAAACACAACTGATGAGGAAGCTTGAAGCAAAAAAAGGAGCGATGGAGATTAAGAGGCAAAATCTAACGGATGATAAGAAAATGGTTTATGCTATCTATTTAAAGAGACATGAAATTCATTATTGAGTCTGGGGATTATTGACACTACAAGATAAATCACGTCAAAGAACTATTTTCATGCACCGCTAATCAAACAGGTTACGGATAGAACCGAGTTGAATTGCAGACATTACCGAGCATCAAAGAATTATTCACCGAGTTGAATAAGTTGGAGGATATGAAGGATTGAATTGATTATTGATTAGAGGAGGTATTTTGAGCTTAGCATAGATCTAAAAAATATTGAAATCTTAGTTGTATATGAATCAAATCATTACTGTATCAGTTTAACCATTGTTACAGTAAAATCTCTTAACCTAGTGGACTTAACAGTCTTTTTGTGTTTCAATATGACATTCAATGAATGTTGTTGGTTTTCTTATTGACACCATAGTGAATGTTGGTCAAGGGAGAACTGTTAGTGATAAATCCTCTAACCAGGTCACACCTTACAGTGTGTTTTGTAATCTTTGATAGGGTTGGATCCTAACCGAGCTCACTTCAGAAGAATGAATTATTTTGGGTTACCGATTCCAAGTGTTTTTTCCCCTAACAAGGTTTCCACATTAAAAATCTATGTGTTATGTGTATTTGATGTGATTGGATTGTTATTTTACTTTACACATTTCATATCTAGTCAGATCGGTAATTACAGTATTGAATTGATTGTCAATCGATAGATGAACAAAAAGTTATTGTTTTGATTACATAAAAATAGGTTTTGAAAGGACCTGAAACCTTTTACAAAAGGAATATAGAATAGGCATTTAAGCTCCAAAAGGACAAGTGCAACAGCACCAAAAAAAACCACACAAACTAGTCCTTAAACAAAAAGAACAGACAAAAGACAAAGGACAGCAAGACAGCAAGCTACTATCTAAACACATTTCATCAATTCTATTGCCTAATCAGCAAGAATCTACATGTTTGCAGCAGACAACTTCAGATCATCCATGTCATTATTCTTGTCATCGTCCATCTTTTTGAACCTGGATCTAGTACGCCTGCTAGGGCCCTGATCATCTTTAGTCTCTGTGACCTCTTGGTTCCCTTTCCCATTGTCGAGCTTGTCCACCAGGTTCTTCACATGCTCATTTGATGCCTTAAGGATAGCATAGCTCTACTCTACAATATTCTCAATGGTCTTCTCCAGCTTGTCAATTCTCTTTTCCATAATCTCAATTTTTCTAGTCATACCATTACTGTTTTCAATTTTTTTCTCCATCGCAGTAATTTTGTCATTGAAGACAGCAAGACCCTCAGCCCTGGCGACAGTGTCAGTGAGCTCATCAATTGTCTGGCCCATAGTTTTCTCCCCCAAGTGCATCCTTTTAAGAACCTCTGTCTCTTTTTGTAGCTGGTGAATAGGGGACTTCATTGCAGTAATGTCATTTTTCTTTTTGCTGAGGGTAGTCAAAAAAGCCAGACAACCCAAATTCTCAAAATCCATATTCCCTCCCTTCGTCTTCTCAAAACCCTTGTTCCCTTTGTCCTTTTTCTCCTTAGAGCTCTCCACATTCTCCTTCTCCATGTTGACCTTATCCTTCTCGTTCCCATCTTTCCCAATATTAGTCACAGCCTGTGCGACCTCGTGCAGGATATTATCCTCAACCCACACATTTTTTTTGGTTCCCACACTCTCGTCCATAGCAGGGTTAGTGTCCACACAATCTTCCTAATTAATCTTTTCTTGAGAGGAAGAGCCCTCATTAGAGGATATAAAAACCCTTTTCGCAACTTTCTTCTTCTCTTTTTTGGCTCTGGTGTGTTTGCCAATGGGCTCCAATCTATTTTTCCCCTGCATCTTAAAACTTTCCTCCCTGGTCTCCTCTTCCTCTAAATCCATATCTATGGTCGAATCCTCCACCTTCCTTTTCTTTTTATTTCTCTTGGGACTGGAAGTAGAAATGGACCATATTGATGGAAATGATGGTGCACTTGGATATAAAGTTGAAAATGACAGAGAATCATAAGTAAGTATCCTTACAGGTATGTATAACTTTCCCATATTTCTAAATTCTTGTTGTGAAAAGATAGAAGAAAATTTTATTGAAAATAATTTAGAAATATGAGATAAAATAGCATATAAAGAAGATGTAATATGTCTTCAAATTATTCCTGAGAAAAATATATACCTAAAATTGAAGTACCAAGAAAATAAAATGCTTGAAGAAAGAATGGATATAATATTCATGCAAAATGGCACAAAGGGTAATTATGAGAAATTAGGGCAACCTAACTTACATATTATTGTTCAGGATACAAATATTCCAAAAGGAAATAGTTATAAGGAAAAATACTATAAAGTGGATAAAATTAATATAATTGGTAAAAGGGGCGATCTTACTTTAAAAGGATGCATATTGCTGCATGATCAAATCAAGTTTATGACAGAGGTAAGAGTTTCTTTTTCCAAATTCTAGAATAGGTAAGTATATTTTATGTTTTTTACCATGTTTTTCTTCCTATTTATATTATGTGTTCTCAATTATTTACGTTTTCCTTTTAGAGTCATATATATCTTCTAGCAAGAAGAAATGGAATATTTTTAGAGCTAGTATAAAGATATGGCTCAAATCATAACTAACTAGAAAAGATGTTAATTGGTTTGCTATGAAAGTAACTCTAATCTTTCCTTCGGCCTGGTGTCATTTTTGAATCCGAATTGTTATATAATATAAAAGAGGTGTAATAAAGTTGTGGAACCAAATTTAATGCTATTGAATCGAATAAGTGAAGCCATGAGAAGAAATGATTGATAAAGAAATTGAAGTTATAGAGACATGGATGCTGATCGAAATGGTGATGAGGAAGAGTATATATATTGAAGTATTATGTTGGCATGTTTGTCTAGTGAAGAAGATGAATCACATTTTTCTATTTAGGTGCTATTTTGAGGTTGTTTTTAAGCTCAAAATGAGTTTTTAAACATCTAAAAAGGTTCTGGGACCTTTCTCTATGAATGATGAAGGATATTTTTACATGTTTTCATGAGTTTGAATTGTCGGCAGCATAAAAAATGCCCAAAAATTTGCAAAAACGGCCAGCTGATTTTATAACAGCTAAGATTTTATTTAAAATGTACAAAATAACAACAAAAACTAGTTCTTAAAGGACTGTTTGGATCCGGTGGATATGAAACGGCATGGAGTATACAAAAGGATTTTAGTTGAATTATTTTAGCAAAATTTTACTGAAGTTTGGGAGAGTCATGCGTTCTCATATTGATCTATTATGAACTATTTTTGTTGAACACTTGGGAGAGGCATCGCAGGGCACAACAACTTGATGTTGAAAAATTAAGCCATCTTTGTGAGGAAAGCACAAAATTCATGGCATTTTCAGAATTGATTTGAATGGATTAACTGTAGAAAATAGTTAAGAGGAATGATGAATTGGCTCGACTGACTTCAATGAATTACCTGGGATGGCAAATTCCACTGTGCATATGAAAGTTTCATTTTTTTTTGTAGGTCAAAAAGTTGAGTGGGAAGGATAAAATTCACTTAGAGTTGCCATTCACTTTTAGTTAACATCGATAATTTGTGCAGATTTTAAATATTTATTGTTTTGACCAAGGAAAGTAGTTTCCCTTGGTTTGGATGACAACACATCATTGTTTTATGGAGAGGAAATACTGCTAATATCATTTGCAATTTCTCCACTCAGGCACTCAACTTTGCCTTCAAGGATTACTTAAGAGTTTGTTCAATTTCAAGAAAGACAGGGATGGCTACTATGGTTTGCTGGAATCTTGCTTCTGGTGGTGCTGCTGGTGTATTGTCTCTGCTTTTTGTTTATTCCTTGGACTATGCTTGAACAAGGCTGGCTAATGATGCCAAGGCTGCAAAGAATGAGGAGATGGTTATCAATTAAAATATAATGGGAAGAGCATCATTGATATAGATTAATGATATTGATTTATGCATTGAGTATGTAGAGATGCTGAGGCAGTTAAACATGGTCGGGTATTACCATATATAGGGATGTGATCAATAATACTAATCCAGATTTTTATGTGATGGAGTCATTAACATAATCATCATTAACTCAAGGGATTATAAATACATTTGTTACAAACAAAAAGTTAATAACAAATAATAAAAAGGAAATAAAAGATACTCAACAATAGAGAATTGACAGCCATACCAATTTGGTCATTGCTAAGAGAGTAGAAATGACAGTTGTCCCCATTGAATGAGTCAAGCAGCTGATCTTGTTGGAAAGGGACAGGGTAAGCATGCAGACATTATATGTCATAATTATGAAACACTTTGCATAAAAATAGACATGGTTGATAAAGAAATAAGAAAAATTCAAGAGCACCAGCCCTAACCCTAAAATCATTTGGAGAACAAAAGGTAAGTATTGAGGTAAAAAATTTATTTCATTATTTTGATATTCTGAAAGGTAAAAGTTTTTTTTTTGGGGGGGGGTTCATTTATCTAATTTTTTAAAAGGAGAAATATATTATTATCAAATATTTTAATAGAGAATCATTAATGAGATTAATGCCTTTTCCTTTTATTTTTGTCCTCAATCTAACCCTCGGATAAATATGAGTGATTTCGAATAATTTTTATTGACATTATGTTTCAAAGTGGTCTGCTTCCTCTAGAGAAGTCTGGATTCTCGCTGTGTCCAGGTATGGACACATGTCCTGGACTCTCATTGTGTCCAGGTATGGACACACATCCCCAATTGGAGCCACTATTGACACTGAAATTTTCAAGTTCTAAATGGACTAGACGTTAGGGAAGTATGATGTTCAATTTCAGTTTTATGCTATTTTCCTATGTTGAAAAAATTAAAATGATAAAAGAGCAAGTGTATTTTCATTTATTAGGTTGTTAATTGTTTTATTCTAATTCTCTCAATGCATATTTAATTTTGAAAATAAATAATTATTCTAAAAAATAAAATAAGTTAAATAGAAAAGGCAGCGAGAGGGAGTTGAACCCTTGACCTCTCAAGCCAACCTTTTTCCTACCTATCTACCCTCCTACCCCCTAACCAGTTAATATATTTGTTTTCTTCGAGAGGGTTAGGAGAAGATACTTATTTATTTTCATTTTCATGTGCAGGTGAGAAGTTAAGACAACGTTTTACACAGGGAGTTATCTTTTCCTTAATTACTTTTTAAATTAAATTAAATAATGTGATTACTACTTTATCTATACATTTATTTGTTTTTCTTAATTTTAGGGGAAAAAATGGGGAGAGGGAGTTGAACACTCGACCTCTCGACCCATTCCTTTTCCTACCTAACTACCCGACTCTTACCCCCTAATCAATTGCTCTATATTATTCTTCGAAAGTCTGTATGTAAATAAATGTATAAATTTAAGATAATCCTATTTCCTTTAAAATAAATATTGTTTATTAGAGAGAAATTTTGTATGTTGTAATCACTAATATTTATTTTTATTCATAATTTGTGTTTTACCCTAAAATTAAAAATATATGATGAAGTAAATGTATTATTTGATGAATATTATTTTTGTTTAGGGTTTTGATATACTCTTAATATTGATTTTTGATTTTTCATATCCTTAAATATAGTTTAGTATTTTTCATTCTATTGTATTTCTTAACGTAAATAATTTTATTTTAGAGGGAGAAAGAGTTTAAGTGAGTTACATTATTACTATAATGAATTAATTTCTCACTTTCTTGTTTAGGGTTTATGTTTAATAATACTTTATTTCTAAAAGCCTAAATTGGTTCTATATGGTTTACATAGCAAGTATTATTAGTATTAGGGTTGTTATTGAATGTGCATTTTCCATATGCTAAAATTATGTAAATAAAAATGTAATAGGATAAATGCCACTTTCTAAGGATAAATTGTAAAATCTTTTAACCCTAATGTTTTAATTTTTCAATATTACATTGCATTATATTTGTAGATATATTTTAAAAAGATATAAATATAAATGCATTATGTTTTATTTTAGAAAAATAAAAAATAAAATGCTAAGAGCATATGTCATTTTATTTATTTTGAATATTGTCTCATTAATGTAATTCTTTATGATTTAACAATTAAAGTGATTGTTTATATTTTGATAATTTATGAGGATGACATAAAATTAAGTACTTAATCTTTTATACTCCATATTTATCATCAAATATATTTATAAAATTATGGCATGAATTTATTTAAATAAATTATTGATTAATAAATGGATAATTTTATAAGGATCATATTGAAAACTTCAAACATTATTAATATAATCATTTTAATTTTTTAAAGGACTATATAATGTTGGATGTTTATGTGCAGGAGTTAAACATTGGATTATTATGCACATACCTGAAGATTGTAACAGATTTAGTTTGTTGCACGGGAAATACGTTTCCCTAAAAGCCTATTATATGGTTTAATATGTAAATTTTTAGGTTTGTTGCCGGGATTAGGTCTTGTGAGAGGGCATGTCCTTTCACAGGGAACCATTGGGATCTATATTTATATCATTCAATTGTAACAATCAATGGGAGACAAGATTTACAAGAATTTCAAATTTCATAGATAAGATTGTTCAACAGCTACAACATGGATTCTGGTGTACCAATCTTTCAATATCAATAAAAGATAAGCTATTTTTGTTTTCCATCTGTGCATTGGTTTTCAATTCCCTCAGCTAGTCCCTTGGATAAATCAATTTTGATTTCTTTAGTGTGATCGTTTAAAATGTTGTGTGATCTTATTGCATTTTGATTTATTAATTGGTCTGCTCATTTTGCATGGTTAAGAATCCTTTTGATTTGTAGCCAAAGTCAATTGGGATGTCATTTGAGGAGTTAAATTCAGTTAATTATCTGCAATAGTTCACATACATTTGAATGCAAATCGAAGTGATGAGTTTTTATGACTTGTCTTCAGAATCTGATGTGTGTTTCAATATTTTGAAAATTGTCTTCTGAATCAAATCTTTCCAATTTGCTTTGAAATGCAAAACTGTCTCTAAGGTTGTACGTAGGGTTGAGGACTGGATTGACTCCATTGCCCAGGATGAAATAGGCACTGGTCTTATTGATAAATGGAATTTGGTTATCTAATCATTTGTTGCTAGTTTTGGCATCCTATTCTTTTATTTTCATAGTACATTTCTAATCTCCTATCTTATTTGCAAAACATTAAATTAGGTTTAGCATTGATTCATAGCATTAGTCTAAATATCTAGCTATCTGATAATTAGGATATTAGGTTTCTTTTTCTTCCAAGGATCAGTAACCCCTTTGGAAGAACTTTTGTTGTTTATGTGTGTATTTGTGCAGTCAAACAATGTATTCAATTTAGGCCTACCAGCCTTGGTTTGATCAAACCAAAATTATAGAGGCATCTATTGTGCCTATCAGTTGGTCTCAAAATGGTCCAACGTTTTCAAGCGCCAACACCTTCTCCCAAGCAATAAGAGCCATTCTTTTCTTTTTCTTAACTCCGGACCAAAGGAAATTCTTTTGGATTTTCTCTATGCTTTCTACAAACTTCTTAGGTATTTTGAAAAGGATCAAGGCATAGAGAGGAATACTTTGAAGGGTATCTTTGAGAACAACAATCTTACTAGCCTAGCTAAGAAGAGAACCCTTCCAACTAGCAAGAATTTTGTGAAATTTATCAATCATATCTCACCAAAAAGAGTTTGGGGGAGTAAGGCAAAGAGGTAAGCTAAGACCCGACCCTGGGAGACACTCAACCTCACAACCCAAAATTATTTTTAACCTTTCTTGTCTTTTTTCAGGCATATTAATGAAGAATATAGAGCTCTTATTCCAATGAATACTCTAGCCCGTAGCAGCAGCATAGTTGTCAAGGGATTTTTTAATGGTTTTTCCATTTTTAATAAAGGCTTCACCCATTATTATGGAGTCATCCACAAACTGTTGATGCAAATAAATCAAGTCCTTGGAGGAAGGTTTCAGACCCCTGAATTCTCCTCTATTATGCCAATGTGTATACCCAAACATTCTGCCAAGATAACAAAAAGAATAGGAGATAGGGGATCCCCCTGCCTAAGACCTCTAGAAGACTTGAAGAAAGGATTAGGAGAGCCATTCACAAGAATAGAGAAAGTGGTAGAGGAAACTAAGAAATGAATGAGGTCTCTACTTCTTTTATTGAAACCAAAAGCCTCTAGAGTAGCCATCAAAAAATCCTAGTCAACCCTGTCATAAGCTTTAGACAAGTCAAGTTTCAGTTAAAAACCTTCCTTCTTTGACATGGTCAAAGAGTGTATATTTTCATGGACCAAGATGATAGAATCCAGGATCTTCCTTCCAGGGACAAAGCCATTCTCTATCCAGAGATAATAGAAGGAAGAAAAAGGAGAATTCTGGAAGTGAGGATTTTTTAAATAATCTTATACACTGAGTTGCATAAACTGATAGGTCAAAACTAGTCCATGCTATCAGACCTAGTTTTCTTTGGGATCAGAGCAATAAATGTGCCATTCAATTCCTTGAGGATCCTTCTAGCCCCAAAAAATTCCTTAACTACATTAGTAACATCATCTTTCAAAATCCTCCAATATTTTTGAAAGAAGAAAAGAGGATAACCATCTGAACCAAGGGCTTTATCTCCTTCAAAGGAGAACATAGCCTTTTGAATCTCATCCATAGAAGGTATAACAGTAATAGCTCTATTTTGATCATCATTTAGAATACTAGGAATACCATCCAACAACTCTTCTTGGCCCTCCATATCCAGATTCTCAGCTTTCTTTAAGAGCTCTCCAAAGAAATTATTGGCCTCGCTTCTAAAATCCTCCTCCTTCTCACTTATGGTCCCATTGACCTTAAGTCTAGAAATCCTCCTTGTCACTTAACATAAATTTATTGTTGATAGCTTACCAAGTTGATAATTTGTTTGAAAAGTTTGAGTATATACATCTGGGAGAATTGGGACTATAGGATAACTGGAACTAACTGATTCACCCCCCGCACCCCCCCTCCCCCTCTTAGTTATCTAACAATTGGTATCAAAGCATTGGTTGCTTGGAAGGAAATTTTAAAGGACTTAAGATAAAGATCACAAGATGTATAAGAGAGAGGTGCCAAATCTGAACAAAGACAACTTCTCAACATGGCAAAGCGAAATGAAGTTGCACATATCTAGAATTGTAAAATCTGCATTATTTTACCTGAGAAATGATTACATCCAATCGATGATTGTACCTTTGACTGTTGATCAGTTGAGAGATAGACATGAACATAACATGACAATGATAGAGATTTTTGTTGCCTTAATAGATGTTGAATTTGAAGATATCAATACATGTACTTTTGCCAAAGTAATGTGGGACAAACGTGTACTAGTTCATGGAGGAGATGTGAATGTGCTGAGGGCAAGAGCTAAGAGTCTTAGAGGAAAATTATAGGATATGAAGATGAAAGAAGGAGAAAACATTTCACAATACAGTAACTGAATTAAGGAGATTGTCAATGCTATCTGAGGAGAAGGAGTTGTTATTGATGAAGACACTGTTGTGAGTAAAATTCTTAGAACCTTGTTGCCTATCTATGCTATTAGAATCTCTACAATTCATGAAATGAGATCAGCCCTGGGTAACACTGTTACACTTGATAGCCTAATAGGTAAACTGACTACTTTTGAGTTGGATAACTATGATAACAGTATTATTCCAAATGTTGAATCTGCATTTATGTCATCCTTGAAAATTGATAAATCAAGGAGTAAACACATGATAAGAAATGAGAGTGACAGTAACAGTGAGGAGGATGAACTTGATGAACTTGAAGCATTAATGGCTAGGAGACTATAGAAAGGTAAAGGAAGATACAAAGGGAAATTACCTTTGGTATGTTTTAACTATAAAGAGATTGGTCACATTGCAACTAGATGTCCTAATAGGAAAGGAGATGACAAAGACAATGAACCATCTAGTGATAGAAAGTCTGATAGGAGAGATAACCGAGATCACAGAGGCAACCAATAGTATGATAGAAGAAGAAACTGAGACTAAAAAGATAAAGGAAAGAAGGCATGTTACCTTGTTGAAGATGATGATGATCACACCATCACTGATGAAGACATTGACGTGGTATTCGTAGCTTTGAAAGAAGATTTAGAAGAAGAAGAAAGATATGTTGAAACAACACTTATTTATAATGTTAGCAAGAATGATACATGGATTATTGATAGTGGTTGTATGCATCATATGACTGGTGATGAAGACAAATTTGAATACCTTGAACATTATAATGGTGGATCTGTTAAAATGGGAAATGATACACCTTGTCTAGTAAAAGGAAAAATATCTATCTTGTTGAACAATAAGATTAGATGTGAGAATGCCTATTGGGTGAAGGGACTTAACTATAATTTTTTGAGTGTAGCACAAATGAATAACTCAGGTCACCAAGTTGCATTTGAAAGTAGAAAGGTGAAAATCTATGATGAGACTAGAAAGTTGGTCGGTACTGCTAAACAATCAAAAGTTAATCTATTATATCTTGACAATTTTGAAACTTCTTATTTATTGGCTAGATTTGAAGATGTGTGGTTATGGAACAAAAGGTTATGTCATGTGAATTTTGAAAACATGGTTAAGATCAATAAGAAAAGAAAATTTAGAGGATTATTGAGATTATCGAAACCTGACCATGTCATGTGTAAACAATGTCAAATGGGAAAAATGTCAAAATCTAGTTTCAAGAGCAAGACATATTCATCTAAAGCTATTTTGGAGTTGGTTCATACCAACTTGTGTGGTCCTATGAGAACTCAAATTTATTATGGTGACTTATATTTTATTTTATTTGTTGATGACTACTCTAGGATGATGACAGTTATGTTTTTGAAAGAAAAATCTAAAGTTTTCAAGATGTTTAAATGGTACAAAGCTAAAGTGGAAAAAGAAAGTGGAAAAGAGTTAAAATGCTTAAGATTAGATAGAGGTGGTGAGTTTATTTATGATGATTTCACTAACTTTTGTAATGAGCATGGAATTAAAAAATAGGTTTTTGCACCAAGAACACCACAGCAGAATGAAATTGTTGAAAGGAGGAATAGATCCATAGTTGATTGTGCTAGAACACTGATGATTTAAAAAGATGTTGCACAAATGTACTAGAGAGAATTTGTCAACACTGTTGTATACACATTGAATTGAGTACAACCGAAGAAAGATTCAAAAAAGATACCTTATGAGATATGGTATGGGTACACACTGAATGTAAGTTATTTCAGAATATTTGGAAGTAGATGTTACATTCTGAAAGATGATAGAAATGGAAAATTTGATTCAAAAGGTGATGAAGAAATATTCTTAGGATACTCTACTAAAATAAAAGCCTACAAATATTTGAATAAGGTTTCTAATAAAATGATTGAAAGTGAAAATGTGAGAGTTGATGAGTTTGTTGAGAAAAATGATGAAGAAAGCAAAAAGGAACCAGAAGACTATGGTAGATTCACATACATTGAGCTACCTAAAATTCTACCCTTTCCATAGGATAAATTTATTGAGAAACAAGATAATGACACCAAGCATCAGCCTATAGAGACTGAGAATCAGGAAGTAGCTACTAAGGAAGATCTTGATCCTACACCGAATGATGAACAAAGAAGAGAGTAAGTGTTAGCAAAATTTGTGTGGAGACACCATCCACATAATCATATTATTGGTGACAAGAAAGCTGGCATGATGACAAGAAGTAAGTTGAGAAGCACCACATGTTTAGTTTGTGAATTTGAACCTAAAAATGTTAGAGATGCACTTGAGAATGATGAATGGATTAAAGAAATGAATGATTAAATTGAGAAAATACTAAAGAATAAAACATGGACATTGGTACCGAGGCCGAATGATAAAAATATTATTGGAACCAAATGGATATTCAGAAACAAGTTGAATGAAATGGTGAAGTCACTAGGAATAAGGCAAGACTTGTATGCAAAGGGTATGCACAAGAAGAAGGTATTGATTATGGTGAGACTTTTGCACCAGTTGCAAGACTTGAAGGAGTTAGAATATTACTTGCATATGTTGCCTACAAAGGATTCAAAGTATATCAAATGGATGTCAAATCTACATTTTTTAATGGAATTCTTGAGGAAGAAGTATACATTGAACAACCTGAAGATTTTATTGATCCTAATCAGAAAAACATGGTATATAAATTGTACAAAGGCTTGTATGGACTGAAACAAGCACCGAGAGCATGGTATGAAAGATTGCATTCATATCTTATTAGCATTGGGTTTGTTAGAACAAGTGACAATATAAATTTATATTTGAAAGGTGAAACTCATGAGAAGATTCTTATTGCTGAAATTTTTGTTGATGATATCATATTTGGAGGACATGATAGTGTGTGTGTCAATTCTAGTAGTTGTTATCCTCCAACACAACACTTCAATAACTCATTATATCAATTGTTAGTATGATTAAATCAATCTAAATCAATAACAATTGAAATCAAATTATTTCTCTCTAACTAACACAAGTATGAAAATGATCCAAAATAACTCTTAGATTAGGATCCTAAATAGTGGCAATGCATGTTATAATGAGAGATTCAAAGGGAATATGAAGCTAAAACATCAAATTCATTACTATTAGCCATTGATTCATTAACCTTTAAGCAATTGAAATGTGAATGTCTTGTAATTAGCTAGACAAATCAAATGAACAACATGCATGTATGAATTCAAATTAACTATTTTCAACCTTGTTTGACAATTCTTCTTTTATAGAATCTTGAGATTTTGGATGGTCAGGATGCATCATGAGGAGTGGTTGAGATGCTTCCTTGCTTGATCCATGTGACTAATCCATGTGATTAGCTCTCATTGGTTTAAAATGCCTTTGTTGTCCCCTTCAAGGGTGACATGTCATTTTTCAGTCTTTTTATTCATTTATTTTAATTAATTACTCTAGCCATGCATTTAATAAGTTTGATTTAATTAATTAGGCTTAGAGGTAATCAAAGTGATTTTTGCTCAATTATGGATAATAAATGCTTTATTTATGAAGTTTTATTGATTTTATCAAATTTGATGAATTATGTTAATAATCGAGAATCAAATTAACACAATTAGGAGTTTTATCCTGAATTAGGGCAAATAAGGCCTTAGGTTCTATTAGTCTAATTTTAGGTGATTGCATTTTCCCCTCTTTGAATTTCTTTGCAAACAACACAGGGATTCAAAGAAAATCTGATTTAAGACATGATTCAGCAAAACTGACATATTCAAGGAGATTTAGAGAGCAATGAGAACTACTCTAAACTCGAGTGATTTAGAGAGCAGTGAGGACCACTCTAATTTTAAGGAGATTTAGAGAGCATTTTGTTGGTACTCTTAAAAATTTTGGCCCTTACCCTTCTGAATTTTGAAGAAACCCTTTAGCAGGTTGACTCAACTAAGAAAAAAATTGATTAAGCCCTAATTTCCTAGGTCTCCTTCTATTTCATCATTACTTTTTCAAACACTTAAGGTCTAAATAAATGCATGTGCCCTTTTTATCACTTAAATTTATCAACCTATGTGTTAGCAGTTAGATTTTAATCTGGATCCCCTTTCGTAAAAATTTTCTCTTAAAACTTTAGCTTTTCCTGGATTAATTCTGAACCATTAGATCCTTTAAAATCCTATGGTTTTCACTACCCCACAAACCTTCCTGTTGTCAGGCTTTTCCTCTTTGTGGGGCTATGACTAAGTGACATTTGTCATGAGAGCCCAGCTTCATAAGCTACATGGTCGGTTAAAACTCGATCAAGATCTACGGTCATTGCATTGCCTTTATCTTAAGATGCCGAGATGTTAACTTTTGTGGGACTTTGACAGTCGTCTGATTGAAAAAAGGACCAATGATAATGGAAGTGGGGCCAATTTTTATCTTTAAATGAGGATCACCCGATTAGATCTGATCAATGGTGGTCATTGCGCCTTACCCTGACTTCACTGACAGTTTCTTGTTTGCGGGAATGCGACAATGTGACATGCGTCCAAGGTGATGTCACATACCAGTGGGTCTAAAGTTCCCAAAAGCCATCATGTGTCTCTTTTCGAAGTGGGGTCATTGGCTTTCATAAGTGATAAAGGTCTGACACATCTAGGGAAGATCAATGACAGGTGTTGAGCCTTGATTAAGAGATGCTCATCGGTTAGTGTTTGTGGGGTTGCAACGAGTCGACACTTGTCTAGCTGAGTAAGTTGTAAAGTGACACAATAATTTTGCACATGGAGAAAGTGAAATGTTTTCATTGGTCGAGAACTATACTTAGAGAAAAGGCTAAGTCTTGCTGATTGGATTTTTTAGAACCGTCTGATGTGCCAGAAAGGAGGAGGTTGATGACACATATTTGAAATACAAAAATTTGAAGCCCTATCACATCTTGTGAATGTTGTAAGCCACCAATTTCAGTAATGGTGACGTAATGTGTTTCGTGCGAGTTTGCTGTGATGGACTAGCAAAGATTATAAGGAAAGATTTGATCATTACGAACAACACATTGTCTTCTTTCTCTCTCAAGAAAAATTTCTCTCTCTGCATGTGTAATCTGTGAAGTTTGTCTAGGTAAATGATAGGCAATTTGAACCAGATTTCTCAAAGTTTTTTCTTTCTAGAATTTTTTCTACTGGTAGTTTGAGGTTTCTACACAAATTAGGCTAGTTTATTTCTAGTCTTTGCACACTTTTCTAAAACCCTAGTTGATTAAGATGGCACCAAAAAGAGACATCATAGGTAAAATAGACTATAAGGAGAGAGGATTTTATGAGGACCTACTCCAAATACTCCCTCACTCAGAAATTGAAAAATCTCATATGAAGGAGTTAGTACCTAAGAACCCTAGAGACTTCATCAATGATGGGTTGTTTTATAGAGGAATGTGGATAAGAGATGCTAAGGTTGGGGAAAAATATATTGCATTAATTTTGTTTAAAGTTGCATACTCTCAAAGAAATGCATGTGCTCCCCTTAGCAATATCTGGTAGTTTTATGTAGGGAAGCTTATTGTGCCTAGTGTTTTCATGGATGTTGACCTCCTTATTCAAGTTTCCAGATGCTATGATCCAGTGGCAAGGGTTGTCAGGGACATAAGTGGAAAGGTTTTAATTAGTATCATAGAGGATGAGATTAGACAGGTATTTCCATTGAATGATTCTTCTATTGTCTTGGAAAAAATTGACTTTGATGAGTTTAGAAAAGTCTATGAGGCCCAGAAGGAGCATCTTAGGTCTGGTCCTTTAAGGGATTTCTTTGGAAAAGTTAGTTCCTTATGTATGGTTAGTCCAAGCACACCAGAGCCTTTTCGATTGGATCTTTTTAGTTTGAGGGCACTAGGCATGTATAAATCTTTAACATATTTTTTGTGTCAAGATGAGGCCACACACATGCCTATCCCTTTCATGTTCATGATGGTGCAAATTTTACACCCTCTCCTAGCATTGATTTTTTATTTTGCCCCTTACATTGCTGACTTAATTCACCAAGGTCTGATAGGCATAAAAAATATGAAGGTAGACAAACCATTTGGATGGTATTCAATGTTAATGCATATGTTTTTGCACAATGGTGTCAACTTCTTCAACCAAGCAATGGAGACAGTCGGAGAGAAGAATGGTGAGGTTCTACGAGTCCAATTATGGACTACAGAGCTGTCATGGGACAAGATTAATGCTAGTTATGTCATGTTTGACAAGAATTTTTCTTCAAGGTTGAGATCCCTATTATTCAAAGAAAACCCTAGAATTCCTATGGAATTATTAAGATTAATTAGACCAAAGGAATATTGCAAGGATATCACCATAGTCCAAAAATTTGGTGACATAATTTTGTACCCAGTGTCTATAGTTTTCAGAGTATATGGATGCAAGAAAGCTCCTTATGTGCTACCATATCAAGTCCCCTTGAAACTGGGGTATGCAGAGATTTTGAGGTAGATAGGTGATTTGCAAGAAGCAGCCTTGACAAACAAAGGAAGGGGAACTCTTTTCCCTAGTATTACAATAGCCCACCAATTTATCATTGTCAAAGGTGGTTGGGTGCATTTGAACAAAGTTATGCAACCTTACATGATGGCTACTATTGTGGTGAGGTGTGCTAATAATGAAGGTTTTATATCTGGGATGTTTAAAGAGAAGACAAGGTGTACCACTATGGAGCACTAATTCAATTTTCTTGAGGACATAGTTAGAAATGAGTTTGATCTCCAAACTCAAGAAATTAAGAAGGAAAAATGGGTAATTTATAAAAATACTATAGATTTTATCCAGATCTTTGATAAGAAATATGACCCACTAAAGGACTTCCAGCCTTGGGAAATGAAAATTGAGATCCTGATAGAACATTTTGAGGGGATCATGCGGGCTGTGAATGAGAAGAAGAATGTTGTGATCCAATCTGATCTAGAGAAAGCAAGGAGAATCCTAAATCATCCTAGATATGCTAATTTGATCCCTAAGGGGACATACACTATTCAAGAAATAAAGGGGTACGGTATCCTTTTACCAGTGCAACATAAGGATAGACCTATTCCATCTACTTCCAAATAGAAGAGACCTATGGATGATCCTATTGAAGAAAAACCCTCTCCAAAGAGGTAGAGATAAGAAGAAGTGGCTCAACCTCATCAAGAGATGTATTCTCCATCTCAAACCCCATTGCAGTTAGATGAACAAGGAGTTCCCCACCAATTGGTACAAATGAGCAATGAGGGAAAGATTTTTGTTTCCAATGAGGAGATACAGGAAGGGATGACAGAGGTACCTAAGAAGGTTGAAATGGATCTCACTATGGCAGAGTTTATAGGTAAATAATTAGATCCAATCTTGAAGTAGGCCAGTAATAGTTTCCTCTCGTATGGCAATTTTGTCAAAACTAGGGCATTTCTTCAATTCTTATGGAGAATGCATATTAATCAGTTCATAGAGATTTGTGAAAAGAAGAAAGAAGAGTTCCCTAATAGGGATGTGATTCAGATTGAGAATGAGACTAAGGGAAAAATGATGAAAAAGTTTGAGAACATGACCCCAGATGAAGGCAGGGCCCTAGTTCATACTGCAGGGGTACTAATTCTCCCTGAATGGGATACTGAAGATGCAATAGTTTTTGATGCAGTAAGGAAAATTAAAACTACTATTCATTCCACTATAGAGAAAGCACAACAAGATGCTAGGGGTGTGGTCTTCTCAAATGATCATGTAGACCTAGTAATGTGGTCCCTTAAGAGGGAAGAAAATAAAAATAAGAATGAGGCACACCCCTCATAATACTCAAGAAACCTATTAGTACACAAGGTAGGTGAGACTTCAAATGTTGAAGCCTCAAATATTATTTTAGAGATAGCCAAGCTCAATCTAAAGGTGGTAGAAAAGGATGCCCTTGAAAAGGAAGAATTGAGAATAAAGTTTGAGACTATTCTTAAGTCTTATAATGAGCTAAAGGTTGAGATGATTGAGAAAGACAAGTTAATGTCATAGTTAACTGGACCTCAAGGTCATAATTCTCCTCAATTGATGATTACCAATCATCCTCCAGTGGCTTCTTCCTCTAGTCCTATCATCGAATTTCCACCATCTCCCTTCCCAAAAATAAATATAAAGGCAAGAGTTAGTTGGGAAAAGTAGCAACTAATTGAAGAAAGAAATAGGTTGAGGGAGACTAGAGAAAGCCTAAACAAAGAAAGAGATGAGCTAAATGTCTTGTGGATCAGAAGTCTGAGGAGAAGGTCAGAGGAGTAGTAATGCAATTTGCAAACAATATGGATCCTACAATTTTGTTTAATCATGCTAAAAGATTGTGTGCACTACTAACATCTTTGAATGGTCATAAGGCTGAATTAGGGCCAATTTTGGATAAATGGATAGGAAGAGCCTCAAATATGAAACTCTTCTACATGCTCTCAAAAGGTCAATTTGACCTTGATCCACTAATTAAGCCAGTGCATAATTTAGTGAAGGGTCTGGTAGAATTCAGAATAATTTTGGATGATTTTGAAAGAAAGTCCAACCTGTTGAAAAAAGATTTAACGGTCTCCAACTGTGAAATAATCTCAGGGGTATTCAAAAGAAATGGAGAGCTTAAGGAATTGGTCAAATGGAGAAATAGAATGGATGAGGACTTTTCCACTAGGATGACAAGTATTTTAACTTTGTAAAATACTCTTTTCTTCATCCATACCATCGAGATGCTAATAACTGCTAAATCAAGATTTGATTTTATACAAGAGGAAATCAGATAGATGGAGAGCAAGTGGCACTAGTTATCTAGCAGGAAGGATGAAATAACCAATTTTGTGTTTCTAAGCAAGGAAGTGTTCAATAAATGGAGATATCATTACATGCCTCACGTTGAAAAGGCAGACACTCCATCTACTTCTTGAAGAAAGAAAAAGTTTGATGACTCACAGTTTTGAGTTGGTAAGATGTAAAATGTATTTATTGCAGGTATAATCAAAAAAGAAAGACAATTAGATTTCTCAAATTGATCGAGAGAAGAATTAAAGACTTGAAGATAGGAGGCTTGCCTATCAAAATATCTGTCAAGGATCTGATTGTGTCATTTATTGTAAACCCTGTGAGGTTGTTGTATTTCTAGGGTTAAGTTTTGTAAACCCTAATATGATCAGATGCTTGTTGCAATCCTTCTTTATAAAAGGATTTTTCATGATCATAAAGGGCATTGATATTTTAGGTGTCTAGAAGAGTATATATTTGAAACCCTAAGTCTTAGTCAAGATTATAATATTGTGTATCCATTTTTATCAGTAATAGAAGAAAGTTACAGGTTTCTACCATTATTTGCAAGCTTGTTTTCTAAAGCATATTGTATACAAAGAATCAAATTCATTATACTTAATACAAGTATCAGGTCTTTATCTCTCCTTTGTGTTAAGGCTATGAATTTCTAAGTTTATCAGAGACCTCTATGTATGTATCTTCATTTTGAGTTCTAATTTAGAATTGGATTAAATATTGCTCTAAATGAAATACATGTTCATATTGATTTGCATAAGGATTATCTATAAGAAGGAAAGGTCTGATTATTTGTGTTTATGGATATGAATTTAGTTATCTAAAGGTCTTTGTATTCTATTTGTTTTAGTAATAATAGCCCAATGGATAAGGCACTAGCCTAAATAAGTATACCTTTCATTAGTAAGAATTGATTTAAATTATTGCAATCAAAATAGAAAATTAAAACTATTTTTTAGTCTTTAGTTATTATTGAAGAAGAAAGTGTCCTACCACAGTAATGGAGAGTTAATGAATAATAGGTTGTTATTTAGTACTTTCTTACTGCTATCTATTATTAAGATCTAGTATTGAGTTTTGAGCAAAGGTATATCCATTGGATCAAGTATACCCACCTTGGTTTTGCAGAGCCAAAAGTGTAGAGGTTAGTCTTGTCCCTATAGTTGGTCTAGTTACCTACAGATCTCCCCATATTTGGAACTAACCATTCCCATAATTAGTCTTAGGTATATTGGTGTCTCTTTGAGTGTAAAATTTATTTTAGGAACCAACGTAGTTAATCCACTCTGAAATATTTAGAGAGTAGTAAAGAGAACTACTCTAAATTTGAGAACTCCAAACTTGATCGAACAAAATCATGCATGATTCGAAAAGTCATCAATTCTAAACTTGATTGAATGAGAATTGACCATATCGATTCCAAGCTTGATTGAATGAAAATTGATAAGAGATTTCTATAAAAATTCCAATTAAATTTGATTTGCAGTAATTAAACATGCTGACAAATAACCAATTTGATTTGAAGCGATGAAATTGATCAATGTCGTAAAGATTAACAGCATCAAATTGATTGAAGACAACTATCATGCCCCTAGTATTCAAGAATTTGATTGGAAAATTTAAATTTTAGTATGATTATGCCCCCTCATGACCAAAATTAGAATAAATTCAGATAAAATCAATGTTTTCAAGCATTTAGGAAGTATTAGTAAGCAATTAAGATCAATTTTAGTGTTGAAGGAACATTGTTTGACCAAGTTTGACCAAGAAAAATGTGAGATTTGACCAATTTTGAGTGGTGTTTAAGCAATATCCTAGTATGAAAATTTGATGCATGAGTGAGAAAATCACTTTTCACAGCTCCTAGCAAGTTTTTGTGCATTAATGAAGCTATGTGCAGCTTTTGTAAAATGCATTTGACTGATCTTTGACTTTTGTTGACCATTGATTTGAGTGATCATCATTACTGAAATGATTTTCCATGTTTGTGGTATCTTTTCTACTTATTTTGCCCATGTTTGACTGCAATTTAACCATAGTTGACTTCTACATTTTTTAAGTTGACTTTTCTAAGTAACTTCATTTTTACTGCATTTAGGTGATATAGATCACCTATTTCAATTTTAGTCCTGATATGAAGCTTTTGTGACATCCTGTATTAAAGTTCCTTAGGTCACCAAGGTCCCTAGGAGGCTTAAATAGGTCAAAAAGGGTCATTTTACTATTCATTTTCACTTTTACCATAGTCATTTTTTGAGCTCTAAGAGATGAAATCGTGTTCCCAGCTGAGAGGCATCAATTCAAGCTTGCGCACCACTATGACCAACCACCACATTATGCAACACCTGTGAGTACCCTATAACGCTTCCATTCAAATTTGAAATTTTTAATTTCTTGCTTTTTAATGCTTTTTAGAGCCAAATCAATTTAGGATCACATCCCGTATGCGGGATCGCACCCGGTCTAACTTGTGTCGCATCCAATTTTTCATGAAATTCTGGATTGCACCCTGTGTTTCCTAGATCGCACCTTGTTGGGTTGCATCCGGTCATTTTTGTCCAAATTCATAGCTTTTTTATCAGTTTTTCACATCTTGTTAGAATGGGGTCGCATCCAAATTTTGGATCACTTCTCAGATTTCTTGTGTCATATCTAGGATTTCTTGGATCATATTTAGTTAGGGTGTTGCATCTCATGTTTCTTAGATCACATCCAGGAACCAAGATCACATATGGCTTGTCTTGATTTTTCAACCAATTTTACTTGTCTGTTTGAACTTTTTAGGCAATTTCCCATCATTTTCTCTTGTCTAATGTTGACATAGTGTCCCTATTTTCTATTGTGTATACACATTTTAGTGTTGTATCTTTTCCCTCTCCTCGACCTACACAAGTCCTAGAGTTGCATGAGCATCTCACACCCATTGAGATGCATGTTATTTCTCGATGTGGCCTATGGAGCTTGGCCAATTTACCTGACATTCAGGTAAATCATGGGTTGTTGACAGCCCTAGCTAAGCGATGGCACTCTGAGCATAACACCTTCCATTTTCCTATTGGTGAGATGACTTTGACAGCAGAGGATATATGGTGTATTCTTCATGTTTTGTTCATGGGAGCATGAGTAGAGTATGAGGTCAGAGCTCTTGTGGTGATGGTGGATGTTCGAAGGTTATTTCATGATGAGACCATAGGACGTAGATATATTAGTTGGGACCACATGGTTTCCAACTACGAGTGGCTTCCTATTTATCTGGTAGGACTGATTGGAGGCTTGATGATGTTGGACCATAGGTAGTATGGCTTCATGTGTGGATGGTCGTTGGTCATAGAGGACATCATCTGGTTGCCTTGTCAATTTTCTTGGGGTAGCTGCATTCTCGCTCATGTGTACCGTGAGGTTCATGACATCATGTACTAGCATTCATGGACCATGACCATTGGCATTCTTGTTCTTTAGATCTGGGCCTAGGAGTACATCCCAGTGACATGGTCGATCGTTGACAAGCAGCATGATGCAAAGTTGCTTTATATATATATATATATATATATATATCTGTGTGTGTGTGTACTCAGGTATGCTACAGCAACCCCATCTGGGAAAACTTGATTATTGGAGGCAAGTATTAGATGATGTGACACATGTCATATGGAGGTCATACCTTGATTGCAAGGAGTGGCCCTTAGATGTTCGCCAGATGCCTTACTTTTTTCAATCTAGATTCCTTATTGGTCAAACACAATATATAGTGGAGAAATTCTTGGTTACCCAGGTCCTGAGATAATATAGCCAAGTGCAAGGGATGTCTTAGGAGACTATTGTATATGTTAAGATTAGAGATGAGGAGGCATAGTGGGGATCCTACCTTATATACAAGACAGTGTTACACAAGATTTCACATATAGCTCCAGTACTATGGGACTATCTTCCTAAGATCCCAGATGGTGGGATCACTAATGACTACCATACATATTACATCTAGCATCCATATTTGAGATTTGTTGCTCCTGATGAGATCATTCCTCACCATGAGGATGCATTAGACTATGATCCAACTGATGAGGGTGGTGGTCGAGACGGAGATACCAAAGGCAAAGATAGGGGGAGAGGCAGGGACAGAGGATGATATGGAGGGAGAGATAGTGCCTGTAGAGGCATAGATGGAGGAGGTGGAGGATATGGTGGAGGTGGAGGAGGTGGAGGGGATAGTGGTAGGTGATGGGCACCTGGTGGGGATGTCAGCCAGTAGAGTTGACAGTGGAGAATGAGAGTTCATGCCCCACGGAGGGATACAAGTTCGCTCCTTGATAGGGATCAGCACATGCAGTAGCAGGAGGTGGAGGAGGTGATGGTGGGTAGTAGGTACCCAGGGATCCACCAGCATGTGAGGATGGAGATCTCTTATCAAGGTGTGAGAAGGATAGGTTTGTGTTACGCTTGGAAGTAGCCACACTTAGGGCACGGCTAGTTGAGAGGGACTCACAGTTGGCAGAGATGAGAGCAGAACAAGACAGACATGCTCATAAGGCCACCTACCAGGGACACAGGGCCACATGTTACTTTTCTTTGTAATGTGTTTTTGTTCCTACTACACAAAGAGAACCATTATATCCATTCATAGCTCAACAGTCTGATGGTGCCATGCCTCCACCTATCCCAGGCAGAGCATATGCGCCCCCTCATGATCCTCCATGAGAGGATGAGGGTGCCAGCCAAATCTAATATTTTGTACACTTCTCACATTTTGTATTACTATATTATTGATATATCTTGTACTTTGTACCATTTTTTATTGGTCAATACTTATGATATCTCATGGACTCTTTTATGTTGATACAGTAATATTGGTGATATTATTCTGATATACTCTGCTCCATTTATGTTTTGATACAATGTTGTTGATGTTTCTAATACTCTTTCCTCATGTACTGGTGATATATTGATGTTTTATCTAATTATGATGGTCATATAATATCCTCTGATTATTTTTTACTTCTTCACATGCATTATATTTCATATATGTCTCATGCTTTTGATGTTATGCTTATACTTGGTCATGATTAGATTAGATGGTGATAGTATGATGACATCATGATATTAACTCACTGATATATATGCATAAGTTTTTTGTATTTTCAACGCTTTATGGATGTATGGATGCAAACTTAATGCTTTATGATAATGTATGTAGTTTTATTTTTATGTATGCACATGAATGTATGAGATGTAATGAGATGCGATGGATGGAAATCTCACGTTTATTTATGTATGGATGATTATGGATGCACTATGAGACATTTTTATGATATGAGATGATTATGAATATGAATGGATATCAGTGATACATATTCAGACATTTCATTTAATTTTTTTATGATCATATGATGTACTTGGTCAAACATGGAAAAATGGTTAATGTTTTTAGAATTTTTAGTTTATGATGCTTTTTTAATTGAATTCACACATTCATACTGATGCAATTTAAAATGAATGCAACTATATTAAAATGAATACAATTTAAAATGAACTTCAATACAACTAAAACATGAAATGCATCTAAATGAACCTTAATGAAAATTAACATGAAATGCAACTAAAATGAACCTTAATGCAATCAACCAATGAAATGCACCTAGACTAAGACACCTAGGCCAGTCATTATTTACTCAAAGTGGATCTATTATCATCATAGAGCATTTGTAATTGGGACCTTGTAGGTTAGTACAATTTTCACTGATAGATTTAGAAATCATGAAAATATGATGACTTCCCTTTTTATTTTCCATGTCGAAAGTTAACCTAAACATCAAAGCATATAGGCAGGAATGTTATGTCAGTTACTCCCTGTTTGATATAAACCCTTTTTCATTTTAGGTGATATATATATATATATACATATATATATATGTATATATATATATATATATATGTATATATATATATATATGTATATATATATATATATGTATATATATATATATATGTATATATATATATATATATGTATATATATGTATATATATATATATATGTATATATATGTATATATATATATATATGTATATATATGTATATATATATATATGTATATATATGTATATATATATATATATATATATGTATGTATATATATATATATATACATATATATATATATATATACATATATATATATATACATATATAGATATATATACATATATATACATATATATATATATATATACATATATATATATATATACATATATATATATATATATATACATATATATATATATACATATATATATATGTACATATATATATATGTACATATATATATATATACATATATATATATATGTACATATATATATATATACATATATATATATATATACATATATATATATATATATATACATATATATACATATATATATATATATATATATATATATGTATATATATATATATATATATATATATATATATATATACCCGCAATGACCTTAAGCTTTCATAAGAAGCATGTTGAGGTATACGTGGTGTTCCAATTCTGATGGAGGCACTTATCATAGACACCCATTCCCTACAATCACCTTAGATCATTGAATTTATCACCACAAATAGAAGACAAAGAAAACATTATGCCCCTAGTCCTTATTTCTCTAGTCCATTCTAGACATCATTGAGTCACTCAAGGAAACATAACAATCAAAAATTGATAATAAGAAAAGTTCATTATTCCTTTTTAATAATCAATGCATTTGCTATAAGAACAGACAGTCGTGATTATAGTGTTTAGGAACACTATTGATTACTTTTGCAAACACACACATAGAAATTATTATCAATCATCAATTTCTCTTTCATCAATAAGTGGCTCACCTATTTAGTGTTTAAAAACACCCTTATCGTCATGACATAGTTTTTAGGAACACTTTTTTAGGTCCAAGTATTAAGAAATACTATTTGTTGGTGGCATTAAGAAATACCTTTGTTTTCTTAGTTTAACATCTATTGTGGAGTAGGGATAAATGAAACCCGTGTAGAAAGTCCTAACAATGACTTAGAAACATGTGTGACTTTGATCATTTCCCCCTAAGAAAACAATTTACCTAGGACCTTAATGTGAATAGGTTCCATCCTTAGGAAGATACATGTTTTTTTGATAGTATGCTTTTCAGGATTTGGCTTGTCACAAAAGTGACTAGAAGATATGTACAAACTAATATTTATATCGACAAAGCATTCAAGAATTGTCTTGATAGATAGAGCGTTAATTACAAGTAGCGCATGTTTACCAAGTTTTCACCAAGACACTTTTTTCTCTTTTCCAATTTTTTTGTACTTTTTCTTTTTCTATTTTTTTGGGACTCAGCAAGGCGCTTGTTTACCAAGTTTTCACTGAGATGGTCATTTTTTCAGGACTTTTTCCATTATTTTGGATTTTTTTCAGGAACCCTTTCCATTGTACAAGTGCTATCACAAGAGTGTCAAGCATAAAACCTTTTCATATGTAGAGTGTTAATTGGATCTAGTAAAACATCTCCTTCAGGCATAGCCAATTGATAGGCTCCTGATCCAAATGATGTTGTAATGACAAAGGGACCCGCCAGTTGGGTTCAAATTTTCCCTTTTATTCTTGATTTTGTTGATTTTTAGGATTCTCTCTTAGAACTAGATCTCCTACCTAAAAAATTATTGGTTTCACTTTCTTATTATATCCTCTTGACATTCTCTTCCAATAGACTTTGAGATGATCAAACGCCTGTTGTCTACACTCATCTAGAAGTTCTAGCTCTTGCAATCTAGAGATTCTATAGTCCTCAGTAGTGAATAGATGTTTCAATGATACCCTCAGTGATGGAATATCTACTTCAACTAGTAATACTACCTCTGATCCATAAACTAGTGCAAAAGGGGTTGCGCTAGTTGATGTTTTGATGCTAGTTCTGTAAGCCCATAATGCTGGATTTATTTGTAAGTGTAAGTCTCTTCCTAATTTACTCACTGTCTGATGCAATATTTTTAAAATAGTTTTGTTTGATGCCTCAGCATATCTATTACCTTGAGGGTAATAGATCGAGGAACAGTGCTTAGTGATTTTAAATTGAAGACATGGGTCATCCATGTCTTTGTTTTTGAATTGACCCCCATTGTCAGTCACAATTGAAGAGGGTATTCCATATCGACAGATGATATAGTTCAAGATGAATAGTGAAATTTGTTTTCCAATTGCATTAGATAGTGCTACAACTTCCACCCATTTTTTGAAATACTCAGTTGCAGTAATTATGTATTTGTGTCCATTTGATGAATTTGGGTAAATCTATCCAACTAGATCAAAGGCCCATTGCTGGAATGGCCAATGTGTTATGAAAGGAATTAGCTCCCTTGCTGAGCATGTATCAAGTTTTCATGAATCTGGCATTTCTTACATGTTTTTGAAAAATGGAAAGCATCTTTTTCCATTGTGGGCCAATAATATCCAACCCTTAAGAGTTTCTTGGCTAATGAAAAACCATTCGAGTGTGACCCACACACACCTTCATGAACTTCCTTTAATGCACAATTAGACTCTTCATTTTCTAAAGACATAAGAAGCGTACCATCTAGACCATGCCTATACAAGTCATTAGCGATGATTATATAACATGATGTCTCTCTTATAAGGAATCTCTTTTCATTTCTGGAATAGCCTTCAGGGATTGTTTGGTCTTTTAAGTAAGAGTAGATATGGGCATATTGGGATAGAACTTGAGTTTCAAGAGCACAAAAAATTGGGGATTCGGGTGAGTCATAGGTTGGGAAGGGAAGTTATTCCACCAGGAAGTCATAGTGAATTTGATATTCTTCAAGTTGTAACATTGATTCTAAAGTAGCCATCACATCTGTTGCTATGTTTTCTGATCTTGGAATTTGCTCAAATGTGATGAAGACAAAGCATTTCTTCAAGTCATCCACCATTCTTTTGTAAGGCATTAGCTTATCATCTTTTGTCAGATAGTCACCATTCACCTGATTGATAATGAGTTCTGAATCTCCATAGATGTGTAACTCAATTATTTTCCACTCTAGTGTAAGTTTGAGTTTATTTACTAGAGCTTCATACTCTACTATGTTTTGTGTACATGGAAATATCATCTTATATGCTTTTGGAATTTTATATCCTTGTGGTGTGATGAATAAGCATCCAGCTCTTGATCCTTACTGCATGAAGGAGCCATCAAAATACATTTTCCATGGGTATTTTGTTAAGTGCATAATAGCTTCATCAGGAAATTTGACATGTAATGGTGTATCATCTATTAATGGCATTTATGCAAGTTGATCATCTATCACGTGTCCTTTAATGGATTTTCTATCAACATATTAAATGTCAAATTTACTTAGAATTAGGACCCACTTTGCTAGTCTCCCTATCAACATTGCTTTACTGAATAGATATTTGAGTGGATCAATCTTAGCCACTAGCTTCACCTTATGTGCCAACATGTAATGCATGAGCTTTTGGGATGCAAATACCACTGCTAAGAATGTTTTTTCAATCATGGAATAATTAAATTCATATGTGACCAAAGTTATGTTGATACAATATATAGCTCTCTCCTTTTTAGCTTCATCTTCTTGCACAAGCAATACTCCCAATGAGGTATTTGTAGCTAATATGTATAACAATAAATCTTTTCCATAGATTGGAGCCATTAATATTGGAGGATTCATCAAATATTTCTTGACTTGTGCAAAATTTTCTTTACATTGTTCATCCCAAGTGAATGTAGTTCCTTTGCACATTAGCTTTGTGAAAAGGTGTGCCTTATCCACCGAGATATAAACCTTCTTATGGATTGTAGCTTTCCTTAGAGCATCCTCATTTGACAAATATTTCTAGGTGGTTTCATTTCAAGAATATTTTTTACCTTTATTGGATCCACCTTGATTCCTTTTGCTGAGACTATGAATCCTAGTAACTTTCCAGATGATACCCCAAATGCACATTTCTTGGGATTAAGCCTTAACTAAAACTATTCCATTCTATCAAAGATTTTCTTGAGATCTTCTATGGGTGTTGTCCTTATCTTTTATTTTTCCAATGTATCATCTACATAGTCTTCCATGTTTCTATGCATCATGTCATGAAATATTGTATTCATATCTCTTTCATAGGTTGCACCCGCATTTTTTAGACCAAATGGCATCACATTCCAACATTATGTTCCCCATGCGTGTGTGAATGCGGTCTTTTCTTGATCTTCAGGAGCAATTTTAATTTGATTATATCCATAAAATGAATCCATCAATGAGTACATCTCATATCTTGTCATCAAATCTACAATCATGTCTATGTTGGGAAGTGGGAATTCATCGTTTGGACAAGCCTTATCTAAACCCATGAAGTCTGTGAAAACTCTTATGGATTTATCTTCTTTTAAAATAGGAACTACGTTTGAGATCTATTTGTTGGCAATTTAGCTGAGTTAGATATTTAGATGTTGTCATTATGGCAACATATGATCTACATGAAGATCGCATAGGAAAAAGAGCAAGTATGATAGAGCGCAAAGCAAAATTGTCTAAGTATGAGACAGTATTTTTGCCAGTATACCCAGAGACAGTTTTGATTAGTGATGATGATTGGAGTAAGTTCAGTTCTTGTTCACTTTAACATAGATACTATGGTGACTATAGAAGACTCACCTAAGAGCTCAAGTTAGTATGGCATGTATGGAAGAAGTTATGACAATTTTACTGAAGACAGTGTCTAGCTGACAGGACAGAATATGAAGACAGAATTGGTAAAGAGTTAAGGGATTATTTTGTTTACCAAAATAATGTCTTAACAATATAAAGGGATGACATCCTAGATGTTAACCCTTGAGTAAAGATATATTTTGTATAATGCATATGACAAGCCAACTGAAAGAGTTAATAGTGTTAATAACTTGTATAAAGAGATGTAATGATGTAATTGTAATCACACATGCACATAGAAGTAAGAGCAATAGCGATAGTGAAAAAGCAAGTGAAGAGATATTGATGTGAAGTTGTAAGCAATATAAGGTTAAGTACCTTGACTTATTTTGTAATTTGTAACTATTATACATTACTTGTTTGGGTAGTGGACTCATCTAGTAATCTCATTTTGTACTACCAACTCTTAGCAGGGTTGAGGCTTCTAACCAGGCCTAAAGTCCCTTAATCAGGACTGAGACACTATATGCATGTAATAGGCTCCTAACAAGGTCAACATCCTTAATAGGATACTTTTGATTAGTGGATCTTTGTGGGTACCATCCCTACTAGGGTTTTCCCTTGGTTAGGGTTTCCTCAAGAACAAATAAGGTGTTATGAGTTCATCTGTTTTATTGCTATGCATGTTCTTTAGTTTACTATGTTATGCATGCATTAAGATTATCTGTTATATCTATAATTGGGAAAAAGTAAAAAAAATTAGAATACTAATTCACCCCCCCCCCTCTCAATATTGCCTATTTCTAACACTATTCTGCATAGTCAATAGCTATAATGAATCCAAATTTTAATAGTTTTTCCAGTTCTGCCTTGACGAGCAGTGCCACATGTGGATTCATTTTCCTTAGTTTTTTCTTTACTGGTTTGACATCAAGAGAAATAGACAAGTGATGCATAATCAAATATGTATCCAATCCAGGCATATCCAAATAAGACCAAGCAAAATTGATCTTATTTTCTTTAAAGAAACTGGTGAATTGAATCTTTTCTTCTTTTGTCAATGACTAAGCAATGTGGACTAGTTGAGGAGCTTCTGTTGTTCCCAAATTAATGGGTTGTGTTGGTTCAATTAGCACTAAAGATCTTTCCTAAAAATGATCTGGGAGGATATCAATAATCCAATCCTTTGGCTCCCCTAGGAGGTTTTTACCATCGGATGCATCTTTTTATTTTTCTCTTTTAGGATCTGATACTGTCACTAAGTGGTTTTCACCATCAGATCTCTTGTTCTTTATGTTTTTCATTTTGAGACTAAGAAACTTGATATCCTCCTCAATCATTATTTCTGTCTTTACATTGGTGGAAGAAAGGAAAGGTTCACAAGTGTTTAGATAACAGGCTAGGGAATAGTCATTGTCAAAAGATAATAGGCTTGTGGTTATAGGCTCATTCCAGTCTATTAGTTCAGGATGTAGTGAGGAAAAAGATTCAGTGGATTCAAGAGACAACACCATGTTATTCTCAATGCCATTAACTTGCAAGATGTTTTCCATTAGGTTCTCTTCTAAATAGATGTTAGGATTATTAGATTTATTATCATTATTATCAAAGTTCATATTAATGTTATGTAAGTCTAACTCTAGTGACCTAATATTAGAACTCTCTCCTTCTTAAATTAAGACTCTAGGAGAATATTTTTGTATCACATCCACTTATATATCCATGGTAGCATCAAAAAGAATATCCCATTCATATTCATTTGATTCTACCTAACTATAATTTGAAACCTCCAAGAAGTGGGAAATAGTCATCGGTATTTCAGCTTCTTGATTAGCATTTTTCTCTTTTTCTTGCAATCGTTCTTGTGAAAATGTCATCTATGGTTCTTCATCAAAGTGAGGTGCATCAAAAATAGGGATTCCTTTCTCTTTTTCTCCTTCAAGTTCTTTTGATGGTCCTTCTTTTGGTTCTTGTTCATGTTCAAGATTAGTGCCAATTTCTGATAATGGGTCTCCTTGTAAGAGTAACAACCTTTCATAGGAAATAGGTTATCCCTCCACTTCTTCTTCATCATCTGAGTCTCTTGATTTATCAAATATAGGACCATTTTCTACTATGGGATGGGATGTTGCTTCCTTGAAGCCTAATCTAGTCTTATCCTTTGGGTTTCTGAAATCCATATGTATTGATTCCACAAGTCCTTGTCTATTTTGTCCCAATTGTCCTTTTCCTTTGTAGCCCATTTGTTTCATGATCTCATATCCTTTTCCATATTTGTTTGTAGCTATCTCAACATGTTTGATATTTCCATCTTCTTCATTCTCCTTATAGAGCCATTGCAATACAACTTTTTTTGTATTTTCTTCTTCAAGGGACATCTTCGCTTTGACCATTCCTATCCCTTCATGTATTGTTAGAGCACTACCATTAGAAGGTGTAAATTTTGATGAAGGCCTTCCTTGGGACCTAGGAGATATGGGGAGATCTATCAGGGACATTGCAGAATCTATCTTGTACTCACTCATGCCTATTTCTTGAATGTTGACCTTTTTAGTAAATTTTCATAGGATCATTACTTTGGATGTCTCTGACTTATTTGAACATTCTTTATTGTGTGGAACCATGCTCTCTGCTTGTTTAAGACTATTACAAGGATATGTTTTGTCAGCTAGAATAGTCACCTCCACTCCATTATGAGGAAATTTTATGCATTGGTGGTAAGTAGAAGGCACAGCTTGCATTGAATGAATACATGGCCTTCCAAGAATAATATTGTATGTGAGTGGTAAAACAATGACTTGACATATCACATCTCTTTCTAATGGTCCCACTCTGATAGGTAAGACAACCAATCCTTTATAGGATCTCTTTTCTTCATCATAAGCTTTGATTGTTATCTTATGTCTTGGATCAATTGCATGTTCATAAAATCCCAATTGTTTTACCAAATTGTATGTGCATATGTTCAAACCAGTGCCTCCATCTATCAAGACATGCTTAACATGGTGTTTATGAATAAGAACCTCTAGATGCAATGGTTGATTATGTGGTTAGTTCAGTGATTTATCATCTTCCTCAGAGAAATATAGGTAGGGTGGAGAATTCAAGTGACCGACCATAGTCTAGAATCTGTCCACATCTAGATCCTTTGGTACATTATTATAAAGCAAAGCTTGATCAAGGATATCCCTATGACTAGGAGAGATTTTTAATAGCTCTAGAATGGATATTTGAGTTGGCGTGCACTGCAATTGGTCTACTAGATTAAACTTTGGAGGTAGTTCCAGTTGTTTAGATGTTGTTGTTGTAGCTAGTGTGTTTGATGTTGAAGCTCCTTTGAGAGTGAGCTTAGCTTGGTTTCTTGTTACAACATTAGAGGACTCAGTTCTATTTTGGACTCTTTTTAGAGTGATCATATGGATGGATGGTTTGCATGGCTCCACCATATGAATTACATTATCATTATTAGTGTATGTGTAATTAATCTTGCTACTTTTGGAAGATTTTCCTTTTTCATAGTTAGGCAATGGAGTTTGGAATGCTTTATGATCATTATTGGTATGATGTCCATCCACCTTAACTTTTCCTTCTTCAATTAAGTCTTGGATAACATGTCTTAATTTCATGTAGTTGTTTGTTTGGTGTCCTTTACTATGATGAAAATTGTAGTAGTCATTATAATTCCACCACCTTGGTTTTACTTCTGGTTCCCAAGGTTTGGAGTTAGGAATTATGATGATTGTGTTGTCCACGAGTGACTTTAAAACCACTTCCAATGTATCTCCCAATGGTTTAAATGTCTTTTTAGGTCTTTCTTCCCAAGGCTCTATTCAAGTAGTAGGTTTATTGAAAGTCTTGTTAGTCATTGGTGTCACTGTCGAATTTGAACTCTTTCTCGCTTGGAGGCTCGTCGTAAGATTAAAAAATTCCAGTTTTAGTTTTGTATTAGGAGTATCAACAACTCCATCATTAACTACATTCTTATTCTTGTTTCCATATTTGTATTTATCTTTGGAAGGATAGTACTTGTCTTTATTTTCTATGTTGATAGTGATGCCTGCCGACCTGTTAATGATAATTTTAGATATGCAGAACTCTCTCTCAAACACTGACTATGATTACATTTAGTATGTAATCGATAGGATTCATGAGGGTTTGATATCTATCAAAGAAAATAAAAGACCTATCAAGTTTTTGCATTATTCCCTTCTCATGCACCTGATCTTATTCCACCATGTTAATTCCCTTGATGGTAGGATGTTAAAATTAAGGAAAACTTTTAATAACCAACCAAACCCATTGCAGTACTGGTTGAGGGCTTGGAATTACACTTCCAATGACTGTAATTTTTCCATTTTTTAGAATTACTTTGTTCATCCGGTTCTCGGAATGTTGGGTACAAATTTTGTAAGATTATCACCTAAGGTTTTGAGATTGCTAAGGCCATTGTAATTTGAGGATAAGTGGACAAGAAATCACAATTGGGGTGATTTCTACCTTGGAGATAGTCACACAATTATTAGGGTTTATGGTTGCCCTCAACCCCCACATTTGTTACCCATATTTGTGCCTCTTAGAGTTGCCATGATGGATTTTATATGGCAATTGATGTGGACTGACAAAGAGCACCTTGAACCTCATAGAAAGGGGACTTTTACACCAAGGAAATTTAGAATGGGTAGTTTCTTAATTGGAAAAATGGCTTTGGATAAGGTCAGCATTTGGTTAAATCGTTTCAAGATGTGTTTAGCCACTTGCAGGTATGTGGACTCGGAGGGTTTCATTAGGACAGGTAGGAAGACTCTGATTCCAAATATTGGGTCAATTAAGGAGCATGAGGGACTAGATGAGGAAGATGTAATAAGAAACATCTTAGATTTTGATGAAGCCAAGCAGAGATGGAACAAATATTTTGAGTTGCTTAATATTCAGAAAAGGCTAAAGTTAGCTAGTATTCCTTTTGGTGGTTATTTCCCTAAGCTCCCATTTCTACAAAGAATGGAGATGATGATAGAGATGTATAGCACTCTATCTAATCAGTTAGAAGATCAGATTGAAGAAAAGTTGGAGGTCCCAAGGGATTATTCAACCTCTGAACCTGAGGAGTACACTGATGAGTCTCAAGAGGGTAGTAGTCCACCTCAAGGAGAGGATGTACCAATGATTTATTTGACTCAAGGTCAACAAGAGGAAGGGGCTACTTCTAAGCCACCTTTGAAAAAATAGAAACTTGAGGTTGGTGAGCCTTCAAAGAAGAGAAAACAAAAGAGGGTAATTGATATTGCTTCAGCTCTTGTGCTTGGTGATAGGGCTTATTACCATCAAATAATAAAGGCCATCGGGGATGGCAAGAAGATTGTAACAAGAGAAGAGGGGGATCTATCCTTGTTGTTAGGAAAGGATGAGAGAGAACTCTATCAGGAGGAATTTCTTAATGATAAACAGTTCATAAAAAGTAAGGAATTTAGAGATTTCCTCATTTGGAGGAAACATGAGGAGGTGAAGAAGTCTCTACTTGAGGGTATGCAACCAAGTGAAGAAACAATGAGGGCCTTAACATCATATGATCCTAGTCTTGAAAGAATCACTGTAGAAGAGGCTAGAGAAATGGTTAAGTCAAGTGGTATGCTATTGACTCCTAGATGGGATTTGACATTCACCTTCATCATAGATCAAATCAGGAAGCAGCCTAAGGGAGGCTTTTCATACGAGGTACAGATTGATGATGTGATCAAGGGAAGTGGCTATGACCCTAAGTCTCAAGCAGTTGCTTTATGGTCTCTAGCTCTAAGAACTCAGAAGCCATCTTTGGTGAGCATAAAAGACAAGATGGAGGGAGATAGGATAGTCTAGACCATGGAAAATACTACTAATCTTGAGGTGTCAAAGGCAGTTGTACATTTTTCCCACCTTAATGAAGCTTAAACTATCCAACTGTCAAAGAGATATGACAAGTTGTTTGAAAATTCAATGAAGGTAGCAAAGGATAGGGATCTACAACTTATGATGGTTAAGAAATTGGAGGATGAGGTTGAGGATTTAAAGGTGAAGCTTTAAGAAGCCTCAAAGGTAGTTCCTTCCCCTTCTTTGCAGATTGAGGCCCCTCCTTGAACAGATACAAAAATTCCTGACAAGCCTGCTGAGTACTTAGAGAAAGTAAGGTTGGATGCATCCTTGGATACTATAACAAATATTGTGCAGTATAGGAAAAGAAGAATAAAGGAGAAGATGGAAGTATTCCATCAATCAATTAGTCAATTGCACAAGACCAATGATAAGGTGAATGAGTCACTAATCACTTTGGAGCCACTATATAGTGTATGGTCAGGAAGAAGCTTGTTGTTTGACAAATTGGATGCTTTGCAGGAAAGTAGGCCCGATATTTTTTAGATAGTAATAGAAGTATTTGAGAAAATTGGTTTGGTAAGTGCTATATCAAAGTTTTTTAAAGGAAAATCTAACCAAATAAAGGCCAAGTTGGCTATGTTTGATAAGGACTACAGTAAGTACTTGCCTTCAGTATATGGTGATAATGGAAATGTAGTCAGTATAGATGAGTGGAAGGCATCAACGGATCAGATGGTAATTAAATAGGATGTTTTCCTTAATAGTGATAGTGCCCTAGACTTGGAAGGGTGCAATAGTATAATTGATAGTTTGTTTAAAGTTGAGGGTGACTGCATATGGTTTATGGCAGAAGCAAAAGCTATAACTGATTCTATGTGGAACCAATAGATCAAGTCACTACAGGAACTACAGGCCTACAATTGGCCGTCTGATGATGATGTGGCAACATGGGACAAAATGAAAAAGAGGAAAAAGAAGAAGCCAGTTGTCCTAGTGTTGGAAGAAGAAGAAGAATAGAGCACACATGGCACCTGATCCAGAATTTGAGGGAGAGCATGTTTCAAACATAGGATGATGTAAGTTAGCCTATAATGGCAGTAATCATTCATGTAACAAATCAAGGTAACTACTCTGAAATATCTCCAGACAAAGGTGCCACCTGTGAAGATGTTAGTAGTTGTGAAATACTTTTTGTTACTGTGATCATTGTCTTTTGGTTTGTACTTTTTATCTTTAGTGCAAGTCATTTTCCTAGCCATCTGAAGCTTGTTGCATCCTTTCAAGGATTCCAAGATGGTTGTAGGTATATATAGAAAGTTTTTGCTCTTTTTGAAGGGTGGTCAAAGTTTTTGTAAAGAAAGACTGAATATAGAATCTGATTTCTTTGAAATTTTGTTGAAATTGTAATGGATACAACTGAAAATTAATACAAATATATTGAAGTTTCGTTGCTATCTCTGGTTGTCTTTATGTATGGATGCTTTGAATTTCTTATGCATTAATTAGTAAGGCTTTTTAATGTATTGTTCATAATGAATATAGGGGTTGAGCTTGAGTTTCTCTCAAGGAGAAAGTAAGCCTTCAGGGAGGTCTCTGGGATTTGAAAATTTATACATGAATTTGATGGCAGGATTGGGAATTGGGAGAATAAATTGTTAGGAAATTTATTTGAATTTTAGTATCTTTGTGTTAATAGGATTCTATAGATGTTTGGTTTTGACTCTAGCCCAATGAATAAGGCACTGGTTTAGTTTGATTTACATCTGTTCACCATCATTTTATCAAGAAATTATCTCCATTTACTTTTACTTGTATGTTTATGAGCTATATTGGCTATGTCAAGTACATAGATCAATTTTGTTATGCTTTGTAGAAGCAATTGAAAGGTAAACCCACCTGATTTTTACACTCAAAGTGAAGAAGGCTCAAAGCCTTAGTACCTTAGCATTTAAATTGTGATGGATGAAGCTGTTGGGAATACATGATTCATAAGTTCAATGAGTTTCTAAAATATTTCAACCATCTGCAAGTTTAAGTGCTAACACTCCCCTTTCTTGATCAAGACCTCTTCAATCTTGATGGCACTATCTATAATCTTATCAAAACTTGGTGGACCTTGTAGTTATATAGGGAAATTCATCTCAGGAACCAAGTTATTAATAAAGATATCCATCTTTTCACTTTCGGGTATTTATCTAGCGTATCGCACAAATATCTTCCTCCATCATTGTAGGAAGGTCAAGAATGATTCTCCCATTTTCTGTTTGGTATTGCATAAATCCAACATAGTCATAGTGTGTTGGATGTTATAGAAGTATTGTTGAATAAATTTTTCCTCTAGTTCTTCAAATGATTTGATTCCTATAGGTAATTTTGAGAACCAGTCCATTGCTTGTCCACCTAAGCTTCGTGGAAATAACCTCATAAGGTATGTTTGTTTGTGCATGAATTCCATACTAAATGTGCAAAATTCCCTCACATGGTCTTGAGGGTCATAATTTCTGATGTATTTTTCATATTTCGAGATTGTCACATGTTGGAGAAATGGTATCATCTTTAATCACTTATCAAAGGGGAAAGGACAAATATTTTCAAAATAGTATTGTTTTGTTGGTTTGTCCTTTTCTTTCTTCAATTCTTGGATTTCTTCTTGCATGGCAAGTAGTTGTCATGTTAAGATAGACATAGGACTAAGATCCTCTTTTTGTTTGATTTTATTTACGTCATAGTCCTTAGGTAGCTTCACTCCTTGAAATGTGAGTTCTAGGAAGTACTTTTCCTTGTTTTCTTCCAAAGTTCTCTCAAGGATTTTGTTGAATCTTTTGCTTCTTAAAGCTCTTTAGTATTCTTGCTCCATAGGATCTTCATTGTCATCTGAATTGTAATGTGCTTCTTGGCATCATGCTTCTTCTTGATTATTGTATTCATCTTGGATATCTTGTTCATCATGTCTTTCATCCCAACGGAAGTCACCTTGAGTGGACATGTTTGTTGTGGTAGGGGTTACCATGTGAGTAGTGCTAGGTGTTGTTCCAAATAGAGGATTAAGTCTAGGAGTTTCTCCTCTTTCAAATGTGATTAATGGTACTTCATTTGAAAATGGATTCTTTTCAAATTTATAAGATTTGTGTCTTGTATTAACCATGAAAGCTTGATTAAGGAATTTTGAGTGTCTTATGTGAAAGTGGGTCTGAAACTATGCCAGTGTCCAATTGTGATTCAAAGGATATAAAAGTGGGTTTGAAATGTCTTAGGATCTAATGTCAAAGGGTGTTAGAGTGCCTTGATAGTGAGTTGGGAACCCAATGTAAGTGGATTTTTGTGATTTGTTTAGAAGTTCCAACGTCAAAGAGTGCCCTGATAGTGAGCTGGGAACTTGATTTGAATTTGATGGTGACAGGAGACTCCACAATTTTGAACAATGTAGAATAGACCAAATGGGATAACAAGATGTGCTCAATAATAACTCTCTTAGACTTCCAGGTATACTTGTTTTGACAGCAGAATCTGACTAAAGGCCAAAAAGGGTATCCAAAAATGCAAAACTGCAGTTTGTGGGAGGTACAAAAGTGCTCTCGGCCCCAGATGCAACATTCTAGATGTGACTGACAGTGAAAAGTTCCCAGATGTGACTCAGGAATATGGGATGCAACTCCTACTTTAGTTTTGGTCCCATATGTGACTTAGGAAATCTGGGGTCTATAGGATGCGATCCTAGAATGACCAAATGTGACCTAGAATATAGGGTGCAACACAAGATACCAGATTTGACACTTTGATGGACAGTCTGCTGTAAAGTTTTTGTCAATTCTATGAAAATTTATCTTTTTTCTTATTTTGGTGACCCTTAGGTGTCTAAAAATGCTTGGTTTTGTTCATTTGAGGGATTTATCTAAGGTTTGTAGTTAAAATACATCAAGCAATCAATTTTATAGAAAACACGCCTAACCTTCCTTATACTAGGTAGAGATTGGAAACACTTGTTCACTAGCTTAGGAATGCACTTAATGACTCCTTAGAATATGGCAATCCAACAACACGTAATGGATGTTGGAACCCATATTATTCGAGTTCAAGCATCAAAGAGGGCTCGATATGGTGAATCTCTTGGGGCAATTACTATTTTCCTTACACAAGTCTTACCAACCTTTTGGAGGTGAGTTGAGTAGCATCTAACTTAGGTTTTTAATGAAGGAATCCATTCATAACCATCTCCCATAGTCCCGTAAGCAGGATTGAGGTCATAAGCCTTGTAGGTACTCAAATCCGTGTAGTCTCACAAGCAAGATTCAAGTAGCTCCGCTCTATACAAGATCCAAGTATGTCATTGGAAAAGATAAAATGAAGATTCGAATGATAAAATAAATTATGTCTTCTGAGGCTTTCACCTCAAGGAAGTGTCAAATTTTATAGTGGGGTGGAAGAGTCATCTTAAGACTTGTCCCCACTTGGGTCATTCCCAGGAGCTTTTATCCTCAACCGATAGGCCCTCTAAAGGTATGCAATAAAGAAAGATAGATCCATAATTCAAAGTCTAGATTTATGATTCTCCATGAAGGAGAAGAGCATAATCTCCTAACTCAAATTACTTCTCCAAGACACATCATGCAAACTTTAAGTAAATTACCCCAATTTGACCCTAAATTGCAAACTAATTTTTGAGTTTCTGATTTTCCTCAAGGGAAAATAACATAATCCTCTGATTAGTTTGCAAATTGACCTCAAATTGTAATTAAGTTCCTATAAAAGAAAGCATAAAGTCTAGCTATTTTTTTCTTTAAGGAAACCTGCAAACAACCATTAGTAGTCTCATATGTCGATTTCTCTGACAATTCATCCTACAAACCATTGTTAGGCTGTTAAAAATCCACAGAGAACACAAAAGCAATCCATTAGATGTTAGAAAAATCAAATTTGAAGCAAATATCTCCAGATAAAACCCAAATTTTTTACCAAATGCGATCCAATTTCCCACATGCGATTAAGGATCCCAGATGCGATCCAAAAATTACTAAATGTGATACCTTACTAGATGCGATCCAAGAAATGTTAGGTGCAACTCTATTTCCCAAGTGCAGTCCAATTTTTGAGATGCAATTCCCTGATGGTGGAAACATGGAAATAATTAGTTTTAAAAGGTAAAAATACGGGGCTTGGCCCCACGGTGGGTGCCAAAAATGTGTGTGAATTGTGGTATCTATTATCCTACAACACAACACTTCAATAACTCATTATATCAATTGTTAGTATGATAAAATTAATCTAAATCAATAACAATTGAAATCAAATTATTGCTCTCTAACTAACACAAGTATAAAAATGATCCAAAATAACTCTCAGATTAGGATCCTAAAAAATGACAATGCATGTTAGAATGAGAGATTCAAAGGAAATATGAAGCTAAAACATAAAATTCAATACTATTAGTCATTGATTCATTAACCTTTAAGCAATTGAAATGTGAATGTGTTCTAATTAGCTAGAAAAATCAAATGAACAACATGCATGTATGAATTCAAATTAACTATTTTCAACCTTGTTTGAAAATTCTTCCTTTATAGAATCTTGAGATTTTGGATGGTCAGGATGCATCCATGAGGAGTGGTTGAGATGCTTCCTTGCTTGATCCATGTGATTATCTCTCATTGGTTTAAAATGTCTTTGTTGTCCCCTTCAAGGGTGACATGTCATTTTTGAGTCTTTTTATTCATTTATTTTAATTAATTACTCTAGCCATGCATTTAATGGGTTTGATTTAATTAATTAGGCTTAGAGGTAATCAAAGTGATTTTTGCTCAATTATGGATAATAAATGCTTGGTTTATGAATTTTTATTGATTTTATCAAATTTGATGAATTATGTTAATAATCAAGAATCAAATTAACACAATTAGGAGTTTTATCCCGAATTAGGGAAAATAAGGCCTTAGGTTCTATTAGCCCAATTTTAGGTGATTAAAGATAGTCTATGCAAATCATTTGCTGATGAAATGAGAAAAGAATTTGAAATGTCAATGTTTGGAGAGATTAAATTATTTCTTGGTTTGCAAATTCTACAAAAAAGTGAAGGGATATTCATTACTCAATCAAAATACATCAAAGAAGTGTTAAAGACCTTTGGAATGAAAGATTCAAAACCGGTTGCTTCACCGATGGTCACATGATGCAAATTGATAAAGGATAATCAGTCAACCAAGGTAAATCAAACACTATACAGATCAATGATCAAAAAATTGATGTATGTTGTGCATAATAGACCGGATATTGTTAGAATAACTGAGAGGGGGGGAATTAGTTAAACTCTGTCCCAATACAAAATGTATAATCCAAAATCAAATACTTCAATTTCTACTAATCGATAACTTAAAATACTTTTACTGTTTGTGCATTTACCGATTGTCAGTCTAAAACATATAGCAGTTACCCATCAAATCAAATATGCAACATGTAAATATGACATCAAAACAAACATCACAATCAACACATAACACAAGATTTAACGTGGAAACCCTATGAAGGTAAAAACCACCTGGGACCCGCAACCCAAAAATATTCACTCTTCTGAAGTGAGGTCGGTGAAGACCCAACCCTGTTAAAGGTTACAAACACACTGTTGGGTGTGACCTTGTTAGAGGATTTATGACCAACCGTTATCGTCCAACCAATAGTCACTCTGGGGTTGATAGGATAACAATGTTCATTCTATGAATGATACATAATAAGACTTTCTTAGTCCACTTGGTTAAGAGATTTGACTATGTACAATGGTTAAGTATGTAACAGTAGGTGATCTGTCCTAATACAACTTCAATTGCAAATATACAGATCAATTTTCAACTCATGCAAATCTTTCTGATCAATGTAACATTTCTGATTCAACAATATATCAACTTACTGTCCATCGGTAATCACTCTTTGTTGCTCGGTAATGCTCTACAGTAGGGTTCTCCTTAACTAGTATGATCAGAATGCATGAAAAATTGTTCACACGATGATTATGAAATTTTATTTTCTTCTGGAATCACACTCATTGTGAAATCTCCAGTCTCTTATATAGAAATGTAAACCATTTTTTTTTGCACCATCAAATTTTGTCGATTAATCATCTTGCTTGATTTTGCCTCTTAAACATACCTCAACACTTGTGTCAATAACACGTTTGATTCTCATCCTTTAGATCTTTCCTAAATTTTGTTAGTCGTCAATCTATGTAACAAACATTATCTGTTACCACTGATTTTGAGGTACTTTCCAACTCATCAATCCTATCAGCTAAACTAATCATTTAGTTCATTGTGTTCTTCTTGGTTAACAAATAAATGCATCGGTGAACACAAGCTTGGTTTACACTATGCTCGGTATACACTACACTCTGTCGGTGTATACTGAAATGCTTCATCAACTGACAACACTACTTTGTGTCTTTCATCTCTTTTCCTCATCATAGATGAATGAAACATAATCAAGTCAATATCATAAGTTCATAGACTCATCAACAAGTTACTCAATGTATTCATTATCCTCATCTGTCATATCCATCTTCCTCATGTAGATATTTTTGTTCATCTCTTTCACTCCTTTTCTACATATGTTTCGATATAGTAACTTACAAGATAAGTGTTGTCAAACTAGTTGACATCAATGACAACATAATACTGATTCAATCATATTACATATCTAATCAATCAACTCGGTGATCTTAAATCATAGGTTCTTCAATCATGTTCTAAATCAGTTGTAGTTCATCAATCTCTCCCTTTGGCATTGATGGCAACTCAAGAAATATGAAATATACCATACACATACCAAACATGTATTCTACAACTCTGTGAACAAATGTTGTACAAGCTCTCCCTAGCTTAATATGTTTAATCACTACGTTACTCAACCAGCATTACAAATGTAGCTTTTCCATTCTACAAATATGATCTTCTCAACTCTCGGATTCCTTCTTTTGTTCTCAGTAACCGATCTTCAATGCTCTCCCTTTCTTCAATTTGTCTCTCCCTCAGATAGTTCTCATCAATGCATATTGTGTTTTATATTGTTTATCTCTCCATTTGACAACAATGCCAAAGAAAAAAATAAACAAACAGCTCTTCAGTAGCTAAGTAACTCCCTATTGTCTATTGCATACTTTGTATCTCTGTATAATGATATGCCAATATGTTCTAGTACTTTTCACAACCTTAGACATGATCCAAAGTGTGAACTATGCTTCATTAACATGAATGATCTTCTAATGAGATTAGGCTGATGCAACATCTAGAACACCTTAGTGACTGGTAGACAGGGGATGAACCCCTAATCTAGTCCTCAAGTACTCAAACGTATCCTTCAGTAGAGCCTTTATAAATATATCTGCAAGTTGCTCTTTTGATGTAACAAAGTCTAGCTTAACTTACTTCTCCTGTACTTGTTCTCTCAAGTAGTGATACTTAATTGATATATGCTTTGTTTTAGAGTGAATCACTAGATTCTTTGAAATGTTTATTGCACTGGTGTTATCACAATATATAATCATCGGCTCAGTGATTATCTCATTCATACCTTCCAAAAATTGCTTAATATATGCAATATTTGAACAGTTTGTAGCAGCAACAACATACTTTTCTTTGGTTGTAGACTGAGAAATGCAAGTCTATTTCTTACTTGTCCAGGTAACAAGTCTTTCACCAAAGAAAAATGCTCCTCTGGTTGTACTTTTTCTGTCATCCACATTTCCAACCCAATCAGCATCGGTATAGACTCTGAGTAGACTCTAAGTTCAAACTTGCCTTCCTTAGGATACCATAATCCATAATCCTCTATTTTCTTCAAGTATCTTAAGATTCTTTTAGTAGCAATCATGTGTGATTCTCTAGGATTAGTAGAAAATCTAGCAACTATTCCCACAGCATGTGCTATGTCTGGTCTACTGTGAACTACATACATCAACTTACCAATCATTGATTGATATAATGTCTAGTTTACCTCTGTAGTTTCATCTTCCTTAGTCAGTTTACATCCAGTAGCCATCGGTGTTCCCATAGGTTTAGCATCTTCCATGCCAAATGTTTTCAATACTTCCTTGATATATTTTGATTGTGAGATGAATATCCCATCACTCTATTGAATCACTTGTAGTCCTAGAAAGAACTTAATCTCTCCGAACATAGACATTTCAAATTCATTCCTCATTTCATCAGCAAAGGCTTTACAGATTTGACCTTGACCACCAAATATAAAGTCATCCACAAAAATTTCAGCAATAAGAATTGTGTCATCAATATCTCCTTTCATATACAGATTGATGTTCTCACTTGTTCTTACAAATCCTATACTTAACAAATAAGTATGCAGCCTCTCATACTAGGCTCTTGGTGCTTGCTTCAAACCATATAAATCTTTATGTAATCTACATACCATGTCTTTCTTTTCTGGATCAACGAACCCTTTAGGTTGTTCTATGTAGACTTCTTCTTCAAGTATTCCATTCAGAAACGTTGACTTGACATCCATTTAATAAACCTTGAATTTCTTGTGTGTAGCATATGCAAGTAGCATTCTGACTCCTTCCAATCTAGCAATAGGTTCAAATGTTTCACCATAATCAATTCCTTCCTCTTATGCATATCCTTTACATACCAATCTAGCTTTATTTCTTGTTACTTCTCTATTCTCATTTTGCTTGTTCCTGAATATCTACTTAGTACCAATAACATTTTTATCTTTAGGTCAGGGTACTAAGGTCTAGGTTTTGTTCTTCACTATATGTTCTATTTCTTCTTTCATTGCATTAACCCATTCATCATTCTCTAATGCAATTTTCACATTTTTTGGTTCATAATCACAAACTAGACATGTACCTTGTCTTGCTTTACTCCTTGTTTGCATGCCAGCTTGTTTGTCTCCAATAATTTGTGTTTCAGGATGATGTCTTTTGACAAAACTTGCCAGTATCCTATTTCTTCTTTCTTGTTCATCCTGTGCAGGTTCATTTGCTTGCTTAGTAGGGTCATCTTGCTCGTCAATTTCTCTTTCATGTTGTTCGGTATTGTTTTCCTACTGACCGATTATCACAGGCTACAGCTTTGGTAAATACTCTGGTTGTTCAATGTAAGTGAATTTTTCGTAGTCTTCTAGTTCTTTTGTACTTTCCTCTATGTTCTTTTCATCAAACTCATCAACTCGAACATTAGTGCTTTTGATCATTTTATTGGTAGTTTTATTTAGACACTTATATGCTTTTCTTTTACTGGAATATCCTAGAAATATCCCTTCATCACCTTTTGAGTCAAATTTACCATTTCTCTCATCCTTCAGAATAAAACGTTTGCTTCCAAAAATTCTAAAATAACTTACAATAGGTTTGTGTCCAAACCACAACTCATAGGGTGTCTTGTTGGTGTCCTTCTTCAGTTGAACTCAGTTAAGTACATAAACTATTGTATTGATAGCTTCCCTCCAGTATGTCTGAGCAACATTCTTTTGCAGCATCAGTGTCCTAGCACAGTCAACTATAGACCTATTCCTTCTTTCAGCAATCCCATTTTGCTGAGATGTCCTCAGTGCAAAGACATGTCTTTTAATACCATGCTCATTACATAAATTAGTAAATTCATTAGAGATAAATTCACCTCCTCTATTAGATCTTAGGCATTTCAATTCCTTACCAGTCTCTTTTTCTACCTTAGCTTTATACCACTTAAACATCTTAAATGCTTCAGATTTTTCTTTTAAGAACATAACAGTCATCAAACTAGTATAGTCATCAACAAAAAGAATAAAGTATTTATTACCATAGTAACTCATAGGACCACATAGGTCAGTATGAACCAACTCAAGTATCTTCTTTGCTGAATAGTCCTTACTTTTGAAACTAGATTTAGTCATTTTCCCTTTCTGACATTCATGACACATAACATGATCTAATTTTGACAAGTTAGGCAGCCCTCTAACTCTTTTACTTTTACTGATCTTAATCATGTTATCAAAGTTCACATGGCATAACCTTTTATGCCACAACCAAGCATCTTCATTTTTCATCATCAAGCAAGAAGACTCATCAGTATCAAGATAAAATAGATTACCTCTTGATTGTGCTCCAGTTCCAACTAGTCTTCCTCCATCATCAAAGATTTTCACTTTCTTTCTCTCAAAAGCAACTCGGTGACCTGAATTATGTTGGAATTAGAAGAGATGGGTACTGAGAGGGGAGGGGTGAATCAGTGCCTTCACTTTTACTTGTAAACCTTTATGATAAGTAACTGTAAACAGTAATAACTGACCAAAACAACTTGAATCTAACTGCATGTATCAATCATTCATTTAACTTATGAAAGTAAACAACATGACAATCACATGACACAAGTATTTTGGCAATGCAGAAACCCTTGTTAGAAGGTAAAAACTATGGTGGGGATGACACCCACAAATTCTCACTACTGCAGATAGAAAAGGTTTGTCTGTTAGGGCTACAAGTTTTGATCACTTCTGGTGATATCACCCTGTTAGGAGTGACATGTTAGATCAGCTAGATCTACCTAGTTATAGGATTTTAACAACACTAATGAAATGTGCACTCGATTAAAAGATTTACATAAGATTGTTAAGTCTACTCTTGTTAAGAGATTTTATCCAAAACTCTATTACAATTGTTAGAAAGCAATAGGCAATTATCTGTTATTTCACAACTCAATTGTCTGATACAGATCTATAAGCTCTGATAAAATATCACCTTACTTGTGATGAATATCTTCTATGAACTGCTCGATAGCCTCTGTCGATTCTACTCAATTGGAATTCCTCTATACTCAGTTCTGCTCTGTTAACTAATAGACTTGAAGTTAGGCAATTGCTTCAAGTGCTCTGTGATTCATATATCAGCTCACTCCAAAAATGATGCAAACACACAAATATATAGTGTTCTATTTTTCCACTTTAACAAAATTAGGTTACACAACATAGTCATAACCCTAAGATCTACAGTGTACAATAATAACCTAGATCAATTATTACAAAAGATATACATTGCATTTAATAAATATCATTACATTAAATATTCCTCAATCTTGGTAAAACATTTTATGAACTGTTGTAACCGTTTGCATAGAAGTATGTGCCATTTTAGATTACTATGTCATTTTCTGTGATCCTTGATAAACACTGTGTAAACTGCTCGATGTATACTGCGATGCTCGGTGTTTACTATCTATCGGTGTCGATGTTTGGTGGTGCTCGATAAACTATCTAGTGCTCGGTATATATGCTTTACTAACTAGTTTGTTCTGCTTCATGTTACCGATTGGATCAATGTAAGTGATCGACTGATATCTATACAAACCTTTGATACTAATGACAGCCTTAAATGCTCAATAGAGATAACAATCTCCCCCTTTGGCATTAATATCAAAACTTTGAATGTATATAGAAAAAAATTTCTATATAACTTATCTCTGCCATATACATATACTTTCTAAAAGTACTAAGTACTCCCCCTCGGTGCATGCTCCCGATAATATGTAGTATACATAGCATCTATGTGCTCATTTGGCATAACAACTTATACATTGTTTTTCCCCCTTTTTGATAGTAATGCCAAATACAAAAATTAAATAGTATACTCACATCTTGTCAAAAATATGCTGGTGGGTTTTCTTCACTGACTCCAAGAGGTTGTCTGTAAGGAAACTCAGGTGCGGAAACAGCTTCCTACGCTAATCTCTATAGGAGAGTATTGTGCAAATTCTTATAAATCCTTACAATTTTAGATTCGTTAACTACTTTAACAAAGATATTGCAACCACATACCATGCATACGGAAAAATAGAGAATGACACAATGATATACCCTGGGGAAACCTTTCAGTAAAAACCCCAGCACTCCAAAACCTGCATAATGTATTGATCAAAACTATTACAGCTTACAATACACTTGCAATGCAAGTTCTTTCAGAAGATTTCCAAAACCTTGAAGACAAACCACGGTAGCATAAAAATGTTCCAACCATACACTCACATCACATCTCTTTGCAACCCTAAAAAAGCTTATATCATGCGCTTCACGTTTTAGGGCTACTCCCAAAGATAACCGTATTAGGGTTTTACCATTTTACGATTGGGGAAGAGTGTACAGTACTCAAATTTATCAGTTGCCACATTTTTTCACCTATCATTGAATCTTCCTAACATAGCTCTTACCTGTCATAGGAATCCATCATAACCATTTTAGCCATGATCTCCTTACACACAATTCAAGATGTCAACACATCAACATTATTTGCAAGAAATACACTTTACAAAACAAATAATAAGAATAGGAATTATCCAAGATTGAGACACCTTATTCCTAACATTGTCCCATTCCTCTTTCAAGTTGGTGAGAGCAATCTACTCAAGACCGACTTGTGCATGCATGTCAAAGATTTTATCTAACACCAAAAATTTTGGTGTTGCAATGAGTTGTTCGGCTTTGACAATGTGTGCCTCAAAAAAATTTAGGTATGGTATGAGTTCTATCTGTAACTCAGTAACCTGATCTATTATGTGCTCTTCTTGTTTCTTCAAATCTGCTATTAACCATCGGAGTTCCTGAACTTAGTGAATGTGCTTTAAGAAAGCATGAGGCTCGGTTATAGCTGCATTTGTACTCAACTATATTTCTGCTTCCAATCCTTTGATCTTTTCATTGACTTCAACAGTGAAGGTGTTTGTAGTACAAAGCTTCAATAAATATTGACAAATTAATTAGGTGATGGTTTTGATCTTGGTGATTACCTCAAATAATTTGACCTTCGTTAATGCCACTTCTAGGCTTATTTTTTGTGCTAGTTTGTGTTGAATCCTAGATTCTGCTCTTTCTTCAATCTGTTTATCTGCATCAATATCTGGGTCATTGATCTTCTTGGAAAGTGTAGCAAGTTGATCTATGATAGGCATATCCTCATCAATATTCACCTCAGGTACTACCTATTAGAGGATATCTCGCACATCTGTTAAGATTTCTTTTCATTTGTGTTCTTGCTTCAACTTCTCTTGTGCTGCCTTTCTTGAACATAATTCCCCATATTTAATCAATTCTTTGGGGCTTAGGGTCCTCGAGTCACACTCAGGGATAATGATCACTTCATCTAGGGTGACCGGCCCTTTTCCTTTCTTCTTCTTCTTCTTCTCCAGTGCTAGAGGTGATTTCTTCTCAATAATAGCAATAGTTTTATCTCCAGATTTTAGAGTATCCTTCCCGGTTAACACACGTTCTTCCTTCTTTTGCTCCTCAGTAGTTGTAGTCTCGGTTGATAAAGTAGGAGTCTCAGATGTGGTGTCAAGTGGGATCACCTATGTTTCCTTTGTTTCTTCTATTTCCTTTGCCTAGGTGGAAGGTGCCTCTATTTTTGTAGGCTCATCTGTTTCTATAGGTTTCTCTATGTCTTGATCCCCTGTAATGTCTTTAGTTTGCTTGGGATTTGAGCCATTGAGTTGTACTTGGGAAATAATTTCAGCTGCTTCTGCAAGTACAAGAAGTTTACCTAGTAGTGATGTAAATAAACATTCAGTGTCTAGTGCTTCATCTTTATTTGGTGCAATATTTACATCTTCATCATCTTGGTCATCAGGATCACCATTTGTGATGTCCTCAATGAGTACATCATCATCGGTTTTCTTCTCTAGTTGAACTTCAACTTTATCTAGTGCATCCTATGAAATACTTATTTCTTCCTTGTTCTCAATGATATCAATTGCCTCGGTAACTGACATATCGGTATTCTTTGATTTCTTTGATGTTCCCTCATCAATGAAAATACCTTTACCTTTGGAATTGTGTCTCTTTTTAGACAAGTTCAAGAATGCTTCTTGCTCAACTTTTTCTTCAGCCTTCAAAATTGATATCCACACAGAATCAGTTGTGGTATCCATATCTGCTACATTTTCAGCCATGATCATCAAGGCTCTATTCTTGATCATAAAGTTTGCTTGGTATTTGGTCAAGTATTCACTAACTTCTCCAAAACTTAAATATGAGGCTGCCCGAACTAGAGAGCGTTCTCTCTTTCTTTTCTCGGTGTCTAGTGCAATAGCCCATTTTTCAGTAATTTTTTCATCCAATTTCTTTGGTAATGCACAGGCAAATTCCATTGGAACTTTCTTGAATTTTATCATCATTTGGATAATAGCCTCTTCTATCTTGGTTTGATCTTCTTTTGACATCTTGTCAAATCTGTCTAGTAAGGGATCAGTGAGGTCTCCATGTTCAATTATGTCCTCAATAATTTCATCTATTGTTTTTGCCTTATTACTAACCACTTTGAATTGATTGACATCATCTTCAGTTTCAGTTTCCTCAAGATCTTCTTTATTTCTTATGAATTTTCTCCTTTTCTTTGGTTCCTCAGCTACAACCTTGTTCTTTCTCTTGATATATTTCTTTGTCAGTGTAGTTGCTCTCCTTTTTGTTACTTTCTTTGCTTCTTCCTTATCAGTTGGTGGTGGTGCAGTTGATGATCATGTCTTCATACCTTCATGTACAGGTGACTGCTTCTTTATAGGAATTTCATGTGGAGGAACCAATGTGGGATCTTCTTCTTTGTCAAACTCGGTCTCCTCACTATCATATGGTTTATTAGCCAACTGTAACTGACCTTCAATTTCTTGTTCAATCAGTGTCCCTTCAGATGTCTCAGACCCATCTCCATACTTAGCAGTGAGATTTTTCTTCATCTTCTTTACCTTTCTATTAATTTTACCAATCTCAATATTTGTTGAAATTCTAGATTTGGCCTCTTCATATACTCTGAACCTAGTGGCAATGGGATCTTTTGGTAGTGCAAGTAGTGCATTAATAGATTTCAGTGCAAAATCATGGTTCATTTCATATCCCATCGATGCCAACCATTTTATCCTAGGTTCAACTACTTTTATCAATGTATAATCTGTGTTGACTACAAAACATATATCATGCTCAAATTTCTAAACTAATTCCCTCAGAATTCTTCTTCTTTTATGCATTTTAGATTGAAACTCTTTAAAGTATGCATTAAACTCTATATTCAATGTATCTCCTAACTTATTCATCATTTCACTTATCTATTTTGTTATCAGTATATCCGATATCCAATTTACTTTACTGGTGCCAGGTACATACTTTTGTAGATAGAAAAATATGCATGCAAGTAGAGATCCGAACTTACATGTGTTAGACTTCTTTTTCCTTATGGTCTTCATATTCTCCTGAAGTTGATTAAATAGTACCTCGACAAGATCAACCTGGTGACCTTTTACCACAATTTTGTGCACCATGTCTACTGCGCTGTAGGGTATGTTGTTAGTCTGCTCGATTGAAATAATTTGTACCTGATCACATGTGTTGTAAATTTGACTGTTGGGTCTTTGATTTTTGAAATCTTCAGTGCCCGGCTGTCCCATTGTGCTCTAGTATATTTCTCAACATCCGGTCATGACAAACTATGAAAATCCTTAGCCTTTTCAGTTGTAGGGGGCCCAATAACCCTACTGATCATTTTCTTGTTGACCTCAATCGGTTTATCTAGCCAGAATTTGTCATCGTGATACCTGCTCAAAATAATTATGATCCAATCTATTTTAAATGATTGAGGAAAGTGTATAAAACATAATAACCCTGATTCCTCAATCCTCTTATTATCTATTTTCAATCTTCCATTAGGGCCACAGAGTTGTTGAAATGTTGCTATAGTTTCAAAATCTCCAACTTCTCTGATTTTGCAATGAATGTATGATCTTACATCTTCTATCAATAAAACCCTTTCTGGTATGCTCGAAAAAGTGCCCATTGTATCTATTTGTGTTGCGACCTTGGGATGTGGCTTAAACTTAGGTTCATCAAAATTTTCCCTAATGATTAGATTAACTTCCTCCTCAACACTGTGTGATTTTCTTGCAGACGATGTAGATGCCATAAATCGATTCTAGGGTTTCGGCAAGTAGTAGGATAAAAAGTGTTTGATAGCAAATGAACTTACTCGGTATCATGAAGAGTGATGTTGATTTGATCTGAAGTAGCCTTGGATCCTTCTAAAAATCTTTTAGCTCGAACTCTACTCTTTGAATTCTCCACTCTTTGAAATCGCAATGTAAAAATGAACTTTGTTCCCATGTATTTATAGACTTTTCAGTATTCCCGCTCAAACTTTCATGAAATAAATGCTTGATCTAACTTTTGGTATGAAACAGCTGTTAGCTCGGTTATAACTAAAATTTTTCATCCACTCAGTTAACATAGAATTTCTTCATCGATTGATACATGTGCTCGGTTAACCTTAGATAGTGATTACCGACGGATAACCAACTCTCAGTCTCTCTTTTACCGACTATATAACATTGTTAGCTCATGACATCTAAACCATAGTGCATCTTTATCCATGTCGATTTGGTATAAGTACATCATGCATAAGGAACTATATGTAAAATGTGATCATTTGAAATGTCAGTCCCATACATACCTATTTCATCTTAAGTGGAGGTACCGATGTCACCCAATCCAGTGGATGAGGTTTCACCGATAGCATTACTTGACTCAGCATTCTCATTAGATGCCTTCTTCCACATAGTGTTCCTTAACTCCGTGATATCTATGATAGTACATCCACTCTCAAATATATGGTTTTCATCTGGTGCTCGGTCTCTGCAATTATTGCTTAAATGACTGACCTTATGATAGTGCATACAAGCCATTCCAGTGCTTGTCCAGTTTCTTGATTGTCCAATCTGACTCTTTCTATAACAATTTGCTGCAATGTGTCCATATCTACCAAAAGTAGTGTAGTTAGCCCATGTATTATAATCCCAAACATAAGAGTTACCTTGTCTCTTTGGTTGATAGGGCTTTCACTATGTTTGCTGCTTAGGAGTCCATACTTGCTTCATCTTAGCCTTACACTCTCGTGCAGTGTGTCCATGTTTATTACAAGTATAGCATATTTTCTCCATAGTGGTACTATTAGCAAGGTCATTTTCCTTAGCTCTACACTCATAAGAAGGATGTCCAAACTTACCACAGTAGTAACAATATCCATTAAACTTAGGAGTGACAAGAGGTTTACCTTGTGCTTTGCTTCTACACACATTAGATGTATGTCCCAGTTTTCCACAGTGATAACATGTCAACACTTTAGGTTTTTGATTTTGACTGATGTTGACTTGTTCAGCTTGTTGTGATGATTCTCCTTCACCATTGTATCATATTCCATCTCTACCCCCAAATCTTCTTTGATTAGACAAGAAATCGTCAATCTTCTTGGAACTATCCTCAGCAAGTTTCTTCATTTCATTTTGTTGCTATTGATTTTTCACTTCATTTCTTAACTTCTCATTCTCTTCTTTGAGTCTTGCAACATCTTCTAGTCTTCTTGACAATTCTCCATTCACTCAGTTTATCTCTTGATTTATAGTCATCATTTGATTAGTTACTTAGAAATGACGATCAATGAGTCTCTGTATCTCACTCTCTTTAGCTTGAAGTTGTTCAATCATCTATCTTCGATCATCAATAGCCATATTCCTTTCTTGCTTGGCTTGTTTTGCTTTGTTCATTATTTCTACCATTCTCACCATCTGAGATTCTTGACCAATTTGTAGTGCTTTCACTTGATCAATTAAATGTTGCTTTTTTCAGATAAATCAGTGAATGTGCTTTTAGATTCATCAGAGATGCTTCCAGAGCTAGATCCAATATGCTCAAACATTTCATCAATAGGTTCTTCATGGTAACTAATCTCATTTTGTAGAGTAGCTAGGTTCTTTCTTTCAACCAGTAATTTCTTTAGTCCTTCCTTGGCTTGCTTGTACTATTCAATAAACATCTACATTTGTATCTTCTGATTCTCAATAGTCTTGTCAAGCTTGTATCTCTCCATGGCTTAGATCTTTACCCTTTAGTGGTTAAACTATTCAATAAGAGAACTGCGCTCTGATACCAATTGTTGGAATTAGGAGAGATAGGTACTGAGAGGGGAGGGGTGAATCAGTACCTTCAAAACTTTTACTTGTAAACCTTTCTGATAAGTAACTGTAAATAGTAATAACCGACCAAAACAACTTTAATCTAACTGCATGTATCAATCATTCATTTAACTTATGAAAGTAAACAACATGACATCAATATGACAATCACATGACACAAGTATTTTGGTAACACATAAACCCTTGTTAGAAGGTAAAAATTACGGTGGGGATGACACCCACAAATTCTTCACTACTGCAAATAGAAAAGGTTTGCCTATTAGGGCTACAAGTTTTGATCACTTCTGGTGATCTCACCCTGTTAGGAGTGACATGTTAGATCATCTAGATCTACCTAGTTATAGGATTTTAACAACACTAATGAAGTGTGCACTCGGTTAAGAGATTTACATAATACTGTTAAGTCTACTCTTGTTAAGAGATTTTATCGAAAACTCTATTACAATTGTTAGAAAGCAATAGGCAATTATCTGCTATTTGACAACTCAATTATCTGATACAAATCTATAAGCTATGATAAAATATCACCTTACTTGTGATGAATCTCTGCTTTGAACTGCTCGGTAGCCTCTGCTAATTCTACTCAATTTGAATTCCTCTATACTCAGTTCTGCTTTGTTAACTAATAGACTTGAAGTTAGGCAATTGCTTCAAGTGCTCCGTGATTCATATATTAGCTCACTCCAAAAAGTATGTGAACACACAAATATATAGTGTTCTATTTTGCCGCTTTAACAAAATTAGGTTACACAACATAGTCATAACCCTAAGATCTACAGTGTACAATAATAACCTAGATCAACTATTACAAAAGATATACATTGCATTTAATGAATATCACCACATTAAATGTTCCTCGATCTTGGTAAAACATTTTATGAACCATTGTAACCATTTGCATAGAAGTATGCACCATTTCAGATTACTATGCCATTTTATGTGATCCTTGGTAAACACTGTGTATATTGCAATGCTCGATGTTTACTGTCTATCGGTGTTGGTGTCTACTAGTGCTCGGTAAACTATCTGATGCTCAGTATATATGCTTTATCGACTAGTATGTTCTACTTCATGTTACCGATTGGCTCAATGTAAGTGACTGATCGATATCTATACAAACCTTTGATACTAATGACAACCTTAAATGCTTAATAGAGATAACAAATTATTCAGTTGTGCCACACTTAACAAGTTATAGTTCAGTCCATCTACCCAATAAGCATTATCACATTTTATCATATCATTTATCATCAAGGTTCCTTTACCTCTTACCATACAAGGTGTGTCATTACCCATCTTAATTGATCCTCCATTGTATTCTTCAAGTAGATCAAACTTCTCCTCATCACCAGTCATGTGATGTGTACAGCCATTATTTATGATCCATGTATTATTTTTGTTAACTTTAGAGATCAGTGTTGTTTCCTTGTGTTTTTCTTCTTCTTCCTCCAAGTCATCTTTCATAGCAACAAATACAACTTCTACATCATCATCAGAATCAGATTCAGATTCATTATCTTCAGCTATGAAACATACCTTTTTCCCTTTGTCATTACTATCTTGGTTATCTCTATTGTGTCAATAGCCTCTATTGAATCTTCTCCCATAGCTTCCTTCAGATCGATCTTTGGTTCTATCATCATCCTTCTTCTGTGGACATCTAGCAGTGATTTGGCCAACCTCTTTATAGTTAAAGCATGCCAAAGGTAGCTTACCTCTATACCTTCCTTTCCCTTTGGGTAATCTTCTAGCCATAAGAGCTTCAAGTTCATCAAGCTCATCATCGGTATTACTGTCACTATCACCATTTTTACTATTCCTGCTAGACTTACTAATCTTAAGAGAAGACATGAAAGCAGACTCAACAAATAGAATAACACTATTATCAAAATTATTTAATTCAAAGGTTGTAAGTTTACCAATCAGATTGTCAAGTGTAAGTACATTACCAGATGCAGACCTTGTCTCATGGATAGTAGATATTCTGATTATGTAAACCGTCAATAAGGTTTTGAGTACTTTGCTTACAACTATTTCTTCACTAATGACTCCATCAGATGCTCTAATAGCATGCACTACCTCTTTTAGTCTATTTGTGTATTGCACAGTATTCTCACCTTCTTTCATCTTCATATCATCAAATCTACCTCTTAAGCTCTCTGCTCTAGCTCTTTTGACATTCGCATCTCCACTGTAAACTTGAGAAAGTTTATCCCACATGGCTTTTACAGTAGTGCAACTTTTGATATCTTCAAATTTGGCATCGATATAGGCAACAACAATTTCCATCATAGTAACATTGTGTTCATGCCTATCTTTCAGTTGATCAAGTGTCAAGGGACCAGGTGTCAGTTCTATATAGCCATTCTCCATCAATTCTAGTGCAGAATTCCCAATTCCAAATATGTGCAACTTCATCTAGCTTTGCCATATTGCGAAGTTCTCTTTGTTTAGTCTTGGCACTTCCCTCTTATACATTTTGAGATCTTTGTACTGAAGTCCTTAAAACTCTATTCAAAGTAACCAACGCTCTGATACCAATTTTTAGAATAACTGAGAGGGGGGAATCAGTTAAACTCTGTCCCAATACAAAATGTATAATCCAAAATCAAATACTTCAATTTCTGCTACTTGGTAACTTAAAATACTTTTACTATCTGTGCATTTACCGATTGTCAATCTAAAGCATATAGTAGTTACCGATCAAATCAAATATGCAACATGTAAATATGACATCAAAACAAACATCACAATCAACACATAACACAAGAGATTTAATGTGGAAACCCTATGAAGGGAAAAACCACCTGGGACTAGTAACCCAAAAATATTCACTCTTCTGAAGTGAGTTCGGTGAAGACCCAACCCTGTTAAAGGTTACAAACACACTGTTAGGTGTGACCTTGTTAGAGGATTAAAGAGTAACTGTTATCTTCCAATCAACAGTCACTCTAGGGTTGACAAGATAACAATGTTCATTCTATGAATGATACATAATAAGACTTTCTTAGTCCACTCGATTAAGAGATTTGACTGTGTACAATGGTTAAATATGTAACAGTAGGTGATCTGTCTTAATACAAATTCAATTGCAAATATACAGATCAATGTTCAACTCATACAAATCTTTTTGATCAATGTAACATTTTTGATTCAATAATATATCAACCTGTTGTTCATCGATAATCACTCTCTATCACTCGGTAATGCTCTGTAGTAGGGTTCTCCTTAACCATTATGATCAGAATGCATGAAAACTTGTTCACGCAATGACTTTGCACTTTTCTTTTCTTCTGGCATCACACTCATTGTGAAATCTCTAGTCTCTTATATAGACATGTAAACCATTTTCTTCTACTCCATCAGATTTTGCCGCTTAATCATCTTTGTTGATTTTGCCTCTTAAACATACCTTGGCACTTGTGTCAATAACATGTTTGATTCTCATCCTTCAGATCTTTCTTGAATTTTGTTAGTCGTCAATCTGTGTAACAAACATTATCTGTTACCACTGATTTTGAGGTACTTTCCAGCTCATCAATCCTATCGGCTAAACTAATCATTTAGTTCATTTTGTTCTTCTTGATTAACAAAGAAATGCATCGGTGAACACAAGCTCAGTTTACACTGTGCTCGATATACACTACACCTTGTCGGTGTATACTAAAATGCTTCATCAACCGACAACACTGCTTTGTGTCTTTCAACTCTTTTCCTCATCATAGATGAATGAAATATAATCAAGTCAATATCATAAGGTCATAGACTCATCAACAATACTCAATGTATTCCTTATCCTCGTCTGTCATATCCATCTTCCTCATGTAGATATTTATGTTCTTCATCTCTTTCACTCCTTTTCTACAGATGTTTTAGTATAGTAACTTACAAGATAAGTGTTGTCAAACTAGTTGGCATCAATGACAACATAATACTGATTCAATCATATTACATATCTAATCAATCAGCTTGGTGATCTTAAATCACATATTCTTCAATCAGGTTCTAAATCAGTTGTAGTTCACCAAATATTGCACATGGAATTGGGATTGTAGAAATATTTTATGCTAATCCTAAAGAATCACATATGACTATTGTTAAGAGGATTTTGAGATACTTGAAAAACATAGAGAATTATGGTTTATCGTACAAGAAAGAGGGAAATTTTAAACTACAAGTTTTTACTGATGCAGATTGGGCTAGAAACATTGATGATAGGAAGAGCACTATCGGTGGAGTATTCTTTTTGGGAGAAAGATTAGTTACTTGGATAAGTAAGAAACAAGGATGCATTTTTCATTCTACTACCGAAGTAGAATATGTTGTTGTTTCTGCTAATTGTTCAAACATTGCATGGATAAAAACAACTTTTGAAAGGGATGAATGAGGAGATCACTGATCCAGTGATAATATATTGTGATAACACAAGTGCTATAAACATTTCTAAGAATCCAGTGATGCATGCAAAGAAAAAGCACATATCTATTAAGTATCACTACTTGAGGGAATAAGTACAAGAAAAGCAAGTGAAATTGGAGTTTGTGAAATCAAAAGAACAACTTGCAGACATATTTACCAAACCCTTACCTAAGGATACATTTGAGTACTTGAGGACCAGACTGGGAGTCCATCCCCTGTCTATTGGTCACTAAGGTGATCAGGAGGTTGCATCAGCCTATACTTTATCATAATATGAAATGATGTTGATGTATATTTTTCACACTTTAGCTTTCCTAAGGTTGTGAAAGCTAGAAAAAAGAACATTGCATATTGGTACATGAAGCTACTTGATTTGAACCGAACACCAGAGATAATATTTTGGCTAGTATAGAGTTGTTTATTATTTTTGGCATTGTTGTCAAAGGGAGAGAAAGAATCAATGAAATATTTATCCATTGGGAGAGAAGCAAAAGGGAGAGAAGAAGATCAAATCCACGGGGAGAGTTTACATGAAATGTTGTGTAGTGATTATACATATTAAATGAACAAGCTAGGAAGAGATTACCAAGCTATAGCATTTACCTATAGAGTTTTAGAATAGATGTTTGGTATTCTATGGCATATTTCATATTGTGTTTCCATCAATGCCAAAGGGAGAGATTGATAACCTACAACTGATTGAATATCTAGATAGAATGAATGGACAAGTAAAAGACAATGATTGAAGGTCACCGAGCTACTAAAGTGATATGTAAGGCAATTAAATTAGTCAATTTAGTGTCATTGATGTCAACTAGTTTTGACTGTACTTATCATGATGGTTACAAACATATGAAGAAGAAAATGGTAAAGGAATGAGATATCTACATGAAGATGAGATGGATATGAAAGATATGGATAAGGTATACATTGGGTAACTTATTGATGAGTCTATGGCATCATGTTGTTGACTTGATTGTATTACATGATTTTGTTATGTATTGAAGATTAGAACTGAACAAGTTTATGTGGTTGGTAATTGAAGATTTATGTATACACCAAGCTAGGGTAGTGTATACCGAGTACATTATTAACCAAGTAGGTATTCACCGACACATTCTGGTATTGGCTGAGTGAAAAAAACAAATAAAGTTTATAATAGCCAACTGAATTGATGAGCTAGACAATTGCTTATGATTCCAAGGTAGTAGATAAAGTTTGTTATGATGATCTAATGGCTGACAAAATTCAAGATTAATCAAATGGAGAAGAATGAAACATGTTATAGACACAACTGCTGAGGAAGCTTGAAGCGGCAAAAGGAACGCTAGAGATTAAGAGGCAAAATCTAACGGATGATAAGAAAATGGTTTATGTTGTCTATTTAAAGAGACATGAGATTCATTATTGAATCTGGGGATTATTGACACTGCAGGAGAAATCATGTGAAAGAACTATTTTCATGCACTATTGATCAAACAAGTTATAGATAGAATCGAGTTGAATTGCAGACATTACCAAGCATCAGATAATTATTCACCAAGTTGAATAAGTTGGAGGATATGAAGGATTGAATTGATTATTGATCAAAGGAGGTATTTTGAGCTTAGCATAGATCTAAAAATATGTAAATCTTAGTTGTATATGAATCAAATCATTACTATATCAGTTTAACCATTGTTTGTAAGAAAAATATCTTAACTGAGCTCACTTCAGAAGAGTGAATTATTTTGGGTTACCAGTCCCAGGTGGTTTTTCCCCTAATAGGGTTTCCACATTAAAAATCTATGTGTTATGTGTATTTGATGTGATTAGATTTTTATTTTACTTTATATATTTCATATCTATTCAGATCGGTAATTACAGTATTGAATTGATTGTCAATCGATAGATGAACATAAATTTATTGTTGATAGCTTACCGAGTTGATAATTTGTTTGAAAAGTTTGAGTATATAAAACTAGGAGAATTGGTATTGTAGGACAACTAGAACTAACTGAGTCACCCCCCCCCCCCCCCCCCTTAGTTATCTAACAGGTTATTATGTCTAGATACCTTAATTTACATGTCCTTGTACTTTTAAAATTTACTTAGAATTGAAATTTTAGTTTACTTTCCTCAAAAGGTTAATGTGGAATTTTTTTGTTTCTTAATTTCACTTCATGGATATAGTTTTTTTCACATGTATCAAGCACATTTATTGAGAAAATTTAACAATACTAGGTGTATACCTTTTTATTTTTTCTCTTTCAATCTATAATATATCATCACCTAACATGTAAGAATGTATCTCTAGAACAATCAAATCCATCATCAAATAATTCTTCATCAAATCCATAATATCCATAGGTAATGTACAACAAGATAATAAATCATCATGACTATCTATCATACAAGTTTTAAATCAACATAATACCCCAAAGCACATAAAGGAAAAGTGGTCAAAGGTAACATATTGTCATGCTCATAAACATCACTACCACAAATCATGGAAAATCATAGGATCATAGTGGAATTCATGGATAAGTCTGTTGAACATATATTGTCATTGATGTCAAAGGAGTGATGTCAAAGTAGTGGCAAAGAGGACCCAACAAGTTGTGGGAATTGATGTTAAGGTATCTAGAAGAATGAAAATTACTTGTCATGTCTTATCAAATCTTTTTGGGTTGCAATAATTTAGTAGATTTATATGATAGTGGAATCAATTAGAATATACTTGTAATATCATCACATTTCTAGTCCATTTGGTAGAGTTTATCAAAAAATTTAAGAAATGTGTTACCCAGATAGTGATTTTTCTCTAGTAACTTGTTATGATATACATTCCTTCATAGTTGAGATTTGTGATCATAGGTATAAAATGAGAGTATGTATATACATGTTTCATCATATTCTATAATTTTTAGAGTTGATGTTCAGAAGATAAGAAATTTAAAGTGACATAAGCTCTTTTGTTTTAATGCAACATAGGATTTTAGCATGTACTCATCAGAGGTACTATGTGGATATTTGTTTGTACCAAATATGGCTACATTGGAAATCACATGTCATCATTTTCCTTCTAAAATAGCATGTGATATATTAGACTTGGCCTATTACATGTTTCATTAAGGTTAATATTGGTAGTTGATTTGTGGAAGTATTAATCCTATTCTAGGTCAACATATGAATGTAACTATAATTGTAAAGGGTGTATATTGTGATCTATTATCTTTCTTGGAATGTTAGAAAAACTATGTAAACATACATGAATGTAAGTATTTTATTTGTGTTAATGATTGAAGAGAAGGTGAATGCAAGCAATTGTAGGATTTGATGACGATTTCAATCCAAAAGCCAAGAATTATTTGCAAGCACACCACTTGATACAGAGAGAAATGGAGAAAGATCATTTCTAAACACAACTTGATAGTTTTGTGTTGATTGCATAAATGAAATTCAAATACAAAATTGGATGAATTAAAATTCATAGTTCAATTACTTTTATAAAAATAATATTCTTAAAATTAATAAAAACTAACTTAAACTAAAAAGAAAAAGAAAATTAGATCTATATATGAAAACTAGAGCCAAACTTGACTAAACTAGGCTATATTAGACTCAACTAAAGCTCCCCTAAGTGAACTTAAATCAAGGATGCATGTGCAAACATGTTATTAATTATGCATAAGCATGAGAGCATGCATAAGTGAATATGTTCTCAATTATGCATGAGAATATTGTTGAGCATGTGCATATTTATTTTATGCAACAATATGCAAGAGTTCATCATGCAAAAAATGTATGTGTGAGACAACACATGTGCGCATGATCTAACATCAATATGAGTTTCATTCCAATTATTAAGAGGTTTCATCAAAAGATAATTTTTTAATGTGGGAGAGTTATTTGAAGGTCAATTGGATCAAGTGAAAGCTATGTATTTAGGTTGAAGGTCCTCAATTCATATTTTTAATTGTTGATATTGAATTCCTATTCATTGAGTCAATGCTTAAATTTGAACATAGGAAATTGGTGGCTATAGTAGGTTGGATCCTTAAACCACAATAGGGGATTAATTTCTTTGATAGGTTGATGCCTACTTAATAATTGTTAGTGATTCATTATTCAATGAGGCTAGAGTTAGGCAGTAGATCCAAGTAGTTAGTCTCACCATAGATTTTCTCATCTTAGTTTTCTACATATGTATGGTTTTCATATATGTAAATGTTTATTTTCATGTGTTTTTTAATTACTACATCACCAAATATATTTGTTAAAGTATATTTGATGTATTTAAGGTTCATGCTTAGATAATTTATTAATGGTTATTAATTTTCAACTAAGTTGAAATTGGGATATAGTGATTAACCCCACCCCCACCCCACCCCTCTAACTCCCTTAGTATATTGTGTGTCTTTCAATTGGTATCAGAGAAAGGTTCCTTGGATAAAGCTTAATAGTTTAAGGTACATCAGAGATGGCACACTCAGTGTCCCTAGAAAGTTTGTCTTCAAACCAAAATCCACTCTTTGATGTATCTAACAATGATGTTTGGTATGGAAGGATGGATTCATATTTGATGGCTTTATGATTTGAGGTTTGACAATCAATTGTGGATGGATGTGAAATTACAGATTGTCCTTTAAGGAACCAAGCTAGAAAGAAGGCTCGTGATAATAATGCTAGAGAAATAAAAGCTATTATATGTGGTTTAACTAATTCAAAAGTTTGTGAGAGTCATGCATTGAAAGGCAGGGAAGGAGATATGGGTAAAATTGCATACTATATATGAAGGAGATGATACAGTTAAGGAAGTTAAGCTTTAGACTCACAAAGCTTAGTTTTAAAATGAAAGAGAATGAGACTATTGTTGTCTTTTTTCTTTGGGTTGAATATATAGTTAGTTGCATTAAAGGATGGTAATTGTGAATAATATTATAAGAGCTTTTCTCCCAAGATTTGATCCCATGGTGGTTACATGGTGCGGGAGCACCTAGACATCAGGATATTGTAGGAGATCCTGAAGGATATTTTAAATGTAAGATGTTAATCCATATGTTTGGATATGATATTCCATGTAATAGAATCAAATGTAATTCCTAAGGGAAAACAAAAATTTAAAGGTTTCATTTAGTTGTCATTCGGGGCCTAGTTGGTCAAAAGTTCAAAAAGATGTAAAAGTGCAACATTGCAAAATTGCAATTTTGCAAAGTTGCACTAAAAGTTACCAAATAGGTGGTTGGTCAGTCTAGAGGTAGTTAGGGATAGTTTTGGAACCAAAATTTTGTAAAATAGAATGTTCAAGTCCAACTAAGAGGGGAGTGGATAGTCGGAGGAAGTTGGTAATAAGATTGGATCAGTCACAACTCTGACTATCACCATGATTCTACAGAAATGGTGGACAGTCAAGTGTTTGGATGAAAAAATCTTTCTTGAAGGTTGTAAAGGGGATGAAAAGGAAGAAATGGAGAATTATCCCCATTAAAAACTTATGTAATGTATCCATATATTAGTTTAAAGATCATTTTATATTTGAATTCAATTACTATTAAACTGCCTCCCTTATCAGTCATGTTTCTTGTTGTTCCCAAGTACTTTTCTATATGCAAATGGATTGCAAATGAAGAGTGAATGATTGTAAGATTTAATAGGATGTATTAACTTTCATTTGGGTCAAATTAGAGGTTCTTCCATGAAGGATCAAGTGAGATCCCCTATATTTTTTAAAAACTATTTAAAACCCTTTGTGACCAAGTAATGAAGATTGTTTGAGTTTATTCGATGTTTGTGTGAACTAGAATTGTGTGTAAAGAATTATATAAGGTTTTAGACCCTAAAAGGAACCTTGTGAACTGAATGGTACATAATTTTTAGTGTGGTTGTGGAGTATTTGTGCAAAAAATAGAACAAAGCCACTCTGTGAAAGGCACCACCGAGCAAAAACAATGCATCATTGAGTGGTAATTGAGCTTGTTGGTGAACTCTACCGAGATATCCAAAATATTTATTGAGCACATCTAACAAGCTACCGATTTGATAGAAGGAATGGTAGAAGAATAATTACCTGCACGAATGACAAGTGTGGAAGGATAAGGCATGGAAACCTTAAGAACAAGGTAAGATGCATGATTGATTGAACTTGGTTGAGAATTTATTTTGATTCCTTAAATGGTGAGTTTGGAATGATCCTTGAAGGGTTCTTGATTAAATGTGTTTATGTGTGTCTGAAGACACTCTTGATAGGATAGAGGAATCTATCTTATATGTTATTGGTTTGGTGAATTTATGATGTTATTTTGCCTCTACTAAGTTTTTTATGATGAGTCGATGGATGGATCATCAAGATCCTAGGAAGTTGAAGAGTGTTCTAGGATGATCTACACCGGATTGGTATCAAAGCTCAGCAAAAGATCTGGGTTGAGCATGTTGTTTGTGTTTTAGTTTTGTTAATGGGTTGTGGTTGCAAGTGCTTATCCACTAGCTGTAAAGAAGAATGTTTTAGGTTATGTGTATGGGAATATAAGAGAAGGTCAATCATGACCATTTTCCAATGGAGATTAAGCTAGGTAAAAGGTGCAAAGAGGAAGGCATCTTCTAGGATCTTGTGTTGGGTAAGATGGATGGTCCAAGTTGGATTCCAAAAGACTAGGGAAGGAGGAAGGATGGGACTCCTAGGTGAGGCAAAGAGGTTGGTAAGTTTGTAGCAACAAATAAAAGTGGATTTCTAATTGATATAGTACCATGGAATTTTCATCCATTAATGCTCCACTAACAGGAGTAACAAAGAAGATGAAAAGGACAGTCATGTGTCCTTGAAGACAAAGTTGCTGAGAAAAGAGGCATGAAAGTACATAGGTAAAGGAGGTAAAGAATATGTTATGGTCTAATTTTTATTACGGGGTATTGGTTCCATGTTTCCAAGAGACTTGGAAACTTTTAAAGCTCGGTAGTATGGTGCAGGAACACCTAAACATTAGGAAATTGGAGGAGATCCTGAGGGATATTTTAAATGTAATATGTTAATCCATATGTTTGGATATGATATTCCATGTAATAGAATAAAATTTAATACCTAAGGGTAAAAAAAATGTAAAGGTGTCATTTAGTTGTCATTCAGGGCCTAGTTTGTCAAAATTTTCAAAAAGATGTAAAAGTACAACATTGCAATTTTGCACCAAAAGTTGCCAAATAGGTGATTGGTTGGTCTAGAGGTAGTTAGGGATAGTTGTGGACCCAAAATTTTATAATCTAGCATGTTCAAATAAAATTGATAGGGGGGTGGATAATCGGAGGAAGTTGGTAATAAGATTGGATCGGTCACATGTCAGACTGTCACCATGATTCTGTAGAAATGGTGGACAATCAAGTGTTTGGATGCAAAAATATTTGTTGAAGGTTGTAAAGGGGATGAAAAGGAAGCAATGGTGAATGATCCCCATCAAAAACTTATGTAATGTATCCATATATTATTTTTAAGAGCATTTTATATTTGAATTCAGTTACTATTAAACTGCCTCCCTGATCAGTCATGTTTCTTGTTGTTCCTAAGTACTTTTCTATATGCAAATAGATTGGTAATGAAGACTGAATGATTGCAAGATGTAATAGGATGGATTAAATTTTATTTGGGTCAAATTATAGGTTCTTCCATGAATGATCAAGAGAGATCCCCTATATTTTGTGAAAAATATTTAAAACCCTTTGTGACTGAGTAATGAAGATTGTTTGAGTTTATTTGATATTTGTGTGAACTAGAATTGTGTGTAAAGAATCATATAAGATTTTAGACCCTTAAAGGAACCTTGTGAAGTGAATGATACATAAGGTTCAGTTTGGTTATGGAATATTTGTACAAAACACAAAACAAAGCCACTCTGTGAAAGGCACCACTGAGCAGAAACAACATACCACTAAGCAATAACCGAGCTCGTTAGTGATCTTCACTGAAAACTCTGAAATAGTTATTGGGCACATCTAACAAGCTACTGAGTTGAAAGGAGGAATGGTAGAAGAATAACTACCTACATGAATGACAAGTGTGGAAGGATAAGGCATGGAAACCTTAAGAACAAGGTAAGATGAATGATTGATTGAACTTGATTGAGAAGTTGTTTTGATTCCTTAAATGGTGAGTTTGGAATGAGCCTTGAAGGGTTCTTGAGTGAACATGTTTATGTGTGTCTGAATGAACTCTTGATAGGATTGAGGAATCTATCTTATCTATTATTGGTTTGGTGAATTTATGATGTTATTTTGCCTCTACTAAGTTGTTCTTATGATGAATTGATGGATGGATCTTTAGGATCCTAGGAAGTTGAAGAGTGTTCCAAGATGCTCTACATTAGGTTACAATTGAAGAAGCTAAATATTTGAGTAAACTAATTGTGTAATACTTAAATGGATCCATGGAAATTAATGTGATGAGATTTGATAATGAAAATCCTCATGAAATGAGGCTTCTTTCAAAGTGCCTAAGAAGCAAGACAATTTAGATTATAATTTAGAGGAAGATATTTTTTTTAGTAGATTGCAAAAAGGTTATGGTAAGTATAAAGGTAAGTTTTCATTAAAATGTTTTACTTGCACTAAGATGAGACACTTTAAGGCTAAGTGTCCATACAAATTTTCTAACAATGAAGGTCAAAATAATGGGAAGGAACCATTACTTAAGAAGAATAAATCTTAGAATAATCCAAAGAGTTTCTTTGTAAATGAAGATAGTTGTTCATCTAATGAGGAAGAAGATCCAAGAACTTTTGAGAATGAAGGTTAAAATTCTTTACACTAAAAAAAAAGATAGGGAATTTGAAGAAGAGGATCACTAAAGAAGTGAAGACTAAACAAAAATTGACTTAAAATATTGAGAAATAAAAAAATGTAGTCTCTGATTTGAAGATTCAAGTAGAAGTAAAGAGGATTGAGGAAGTTTTAATAGCTAGACTTTTTCTAGAGATAATGGCTATGAAAACCTTGAGACATATATTCTAGCATTGAGAAGAGATCTTGAAAAAGGAAATGGCTAGCTAAAGTTGAAGTTCAAGAAAAGAACTAAGACTTTGAATAAAATAATTAAATCTTAGAGGTCACCACATATCAAAACAAACATTGTATTTATAAAAGATTAGAAAGAAAAAGGTACCCGAACATCCTATGAAGTCAAGTGGTGAGAATCCAAAAGATAATGGTTTTGAAAACTTAATGTCTAAACGAGTTGTGACCAAAAAAGAAAGAAGAAATATGGATGATGGTTTCATTTAATTTTGGAGATGGATAGGAGATGTAGAAGACAAGCATCAAGAAGAAAAGGATTCAATATCAAGCCCAATTATTCTTTTGAGGTTATTGTTTTAATTGCAATTATTTTGGTCATTAGGCTATTGATGTTAGAAAAGGTTCGATAAGAAGGAATAAATTTTTTAAAAGAAATGTTTTTTCTCTATTGTTTAATTTTAATATCATTTGTCATAAGTGAAACAACTTTAGACATAATGCAATAAATTGTATAAGCAATTTTGTGAGTCCTCTTAGGCCAAAAACTAAAGGAAAGAACTCAATAAGTCACAATAGTGATTCCAGAAAGGTCTAGAAGAAGAAAGTAGAAGAGAAGAGAACAAAGAAGTCTCTGGTGGCTCAAAAATAACTTCATGCATAGAAGGAGAAGAATTCAAGGATTATAGATAATGGATGATCAAGTCATGGAGAGAAAACAAAGTTCAAGAATTTCAATAAGTTTGAAGGAGTAGATGTTACTTTAGGTAACAATTTTGTTGCTAGGATTGTTGGTAAGGTTACTTTAAGTCTTGATGGTGGTAAGAAAAGAATCTAATGTCCTTTATGTTGAAGGTTTGGAACATAATATTTTTAAGTGTAAGCTATATGTGTGATCATGGTTATAATCTATCATTCAATGCAAAAGGACATGAATCAGGCATATGGATATTGGAGATTTGCTTGTGGAAGGACAAAAATTTGATAATGATGTATATCATCTTAGTGAAGTTAATGGGAAAATTTAATTTTTTATATAGAGAGAAGAGAATTGGATATAGCACAAAAGATTGGAATGGATCAAGATTTTTATGATCTTGTGAGAATTAACTCAAAATATATGACAAGAGATAAGCTCAACATTAAGAAACCTTTGTCTACTAGTTGCAAATCATATCATAAGAGAAAGAGGATGAACACTAGATTTGTACTAAGGATTATTCTACTACAAAGCCATTGGATTTGGTTCATACAGATCTACATAGACATATGACAATAAGAAGTTTACAAGGTGGAAATTATTTTATTATGTTTACTAATTATGATTATAAAATATATTGGATTTCTTTTCTAAGAGAGAAACCATAGGCTTTTGATAAGTTTAAGGTCATTAAGTCAGTGGTAGAAAATGAAACTAGTAGAACAATCAAATGTTCAGGATCAAATAGAAATGGATATTACTTCTAACAAATATGGAGAATATTGTGAAATAATTGCGATTCAAGGATAAATTCAACTCTTGAGACTCCTTAGAAAAATGGAGTGGCATAAAGGAAGAATTAAACCATTCAAGAGATGACAAGAACCATGTTAAATTAATAAAAATTATCAAATATGTATTGGAGAGAAGCTTATTAGACAACAATATATATTTTGAGTGGAGCTCAAATTAAACCAAGAGCTATAGGGATGCCATGTGAATTGTGGAAAGGAAGATCATCATTAGTTAAGAATCTAAAAATTTTTGGAAGGAAATGCTATATCTAAAAAGATGAAGAAATTTTGGGTAAGTTTGATATTAGATTTGATGATGGTATTTTTCTAGATAATTCTATGACAAGAAAATCACAAACATGTTATAACAAAAGATTGAGGAGAGTTGTGTAAAATAAAGTGAACAATCACCTAGAGTTATATATGAAGATGATGTTTATGTGAAATAATCCACCAAGGTGATGAAGACTCAAGAAGTGAATCTAAAAACACAAGTGTTAACACTCCAAATAAGTATGTGTAGAAGAATAGTTCTAAAAATTAGATCATAGGAGATAAAGACAATGGATTTTAGACCAAGAAAATATTTAGGAAATAAAAAATAAACAATTTCACTTTACCCTACTATCAAGAATCAACCAAACTTTAAGTTATCATAGGAGATAAAATAGAAAGGTTGGTTAGATGTCATTAAGGAAGATGTATCTTAGATTAAGAAGAATGAAACTTGGAGTTCATTCCAAGACCTAAAGATAAAAAAATTATTGGTACAAAATACGTATTAAAAAATAAGCCAAAGGAAGAAATAAATGTGATATTGAATAAGGTCTTACTAGTATGCAAGGGATATTCTCAAGTTGAAGGAATTGAGAAGGCATTTTCTCTAGTAGAAATAATAGAGGCATTAAAAAGGCTTTTGGAACTATCAACTTTTCATAACTTCAAAATTTATTATATGGATGCTAAATTTACATTTCCAAATGGAGACTTGGAGGAAGAGGTTTAAATTAAACAAATGGAAGGGTTCTAGTTGGTTTTTAGATTAAAGAAGGCTCTTTATGGACTCAAGCACCAAGAGCATGGTATTCCAAATTGGATAGGTATCTAAAGTAGTAATGTTTTAGGAAAGGTTGTGCAAAAAAAACTCTATATATAAAATCAAATAGTGATCAGTTATTGATTGCTATGGTGTGTTTTCATGATGTTATTTTGGTGGACGCAATGATATAATATATAAGGAGTTCCATAATGTAATGCAATAGTTTGAGATGTCAATGCTTGGTGAACTAACATTCTTTCTTGGTTTATGAGATTTGTAGTTGGGATGCGGTCTATTCATTTCTTAGACCAAGTATATAAAAGAGATGAGGAGAAATTTTAAGATATTAGAGTTCAAACTAGAGATCAAGAGGTATATTTTCTCAAACAGCAATCTATATATAAAATCAAAAGGTGGATAGTTATTGATTGTTGTGATATATTACAATGGCATTACTTTGGAGAAATAAATGATGCAAAGATCAAGGAGTTCCAAAATACACTACAAAAGGATTTTGAGATGTTGATTCTTGTTGAACTATCACTCTTCCTTGGTTTATGAATTTCTTACTCAAAAAGAGGTATATTCATTTCTTAGACCAAGCCTATAATAGAGATGTTAAGAAATTTTAAGATGGAACAAAGTGGTGAGTAAACCTATGGTCTTAGAGTGTACATTGAGTAAGTATGATGATTCTAATCTATAAAAGAAACCCTTATATATGTCATTGATTGGTAGTTTGTTATATGTGACTAAATCTACACTAAATATCATCCAAGCAGTTAGTGTAGTTGTTAGGTTTCATGAAACACTTATGAAAACTTATATAAAGTTAGTAAAAATGGTTTCCTAGTACCTAAGAGAAATAATAATTTTTGGTTTATTATATCCTAGGATTGAGAAGCTCAATTTGACTGCATACATAGATGCAAATTGAGCCAGATGCATAGATGATCACAAGAGTAAAAATGGAGGACAATTTTTCTTGGTGATAGTATTGTGTCATGGCTGAGAAAAAAAATATATCTCGATGTTCCTATCTATAGAAAAAGCATCATATGTTGTAGAAACTTCCTATTGTAATTAGGTTCTATGGATGATCCAAAATTTAAAGGAGGTGAAGGTAGAATTTGATGAGCTCATTTTGATTCTTTGTAGTAATACAGGTGTAATAAATATTTTAAATAATGTAGTAATGCATTCAAGGAAAAAATATAGTGCAATCAAGTATCATTTTCTAAGTGAGAAGGTTATACACAAAGAGGTAAAATTGGAGTATGTTGAGATCAAGGAGTATATTGCATATATTTTCATAAAACCTTTGCCTAATTGAGGATTTTGAGTATCTACAAAAACAATTGGAAGTGGTTTCCCCCCCTCTTGAATCAAGAGAAAGTATAGGTTCAAGGGGAGTGTTGAAACCTTGCCTCAAGGAGACTCGATGGTCTTTTGAAGTGTCTTTGAACATGGTTGGGTAGAATTAGAGAAATAAAATGAGTTGATGAAGTGTAGACCTAGCAGGAGTTTTATTGTGTCATTATTAGTGAGAAGTTGACATTTACCAGTTATGTCAAAGGGGGACAAAGGAACTCAAAATGATTCAATTATCAAAAGCTTCATATGCATTAGTTGTCTCAGATACAAGGAGTTTTTTATCCTAACATATTAGATTTGTGTTGATATGCCAACAACATTTTGTTGTTTTTCATCAATGATAGAGGGGATAATTGTTTAACATGTGTTTTTCATTGATGTAAAAGTACTGTCAAAGAGGAGTTAGCAACTTGTGGTCATTGATCCCAAATTATCTGCAGTAATATGAATTACTTGTCATGTATATTGGTACAAAATAGGTATTAAAAAATAAGCCAAATGAAGAAATAAATATGATCAAGAATAATGTCTTACTAGTATACAAGGGATATTATCAAGTTGAAGGAATTGAGAAGGCATTTTCTCTTGTAGAAAAACTAGAGGAAATCAAAATGATTTTGGAACTATCAACTTTTCATAACTTAAAAATTTATTAGATGGATTCTAAATCTACATTTCCAAATGGAGACTTGGAGGAAGAGGTTTACATTAAACAAATGGAAGGCTTCTAGTTGGTTTTTAGATAAAAGAAGACTCTTTATGGACTCAAGCACCAAGAGCATGGTATTCCAAATTGGATAGGTATCTAAAGTAGTAATTTTTTAGGAAAGGTTGTGCAAACAAAAATATATTTATAAAATCAAATGGTGATTAGTTGTTGATAGCTATGGTGTATTTTTATGATGTTACTTTGGGGTAATCAATGATATAATATATAAGGAGTTCCATAATGTAATGCAATAGTTTAAGATGTCAATGCTTGGTGAACTAAAATTATTTCTTGTTTTATGAGATTCGTAGTTAGGATGCAGTATATTCATTTTCCAGACCAAGTATATAAAAGAGATGCAAAGAAATTTTAAGATATAAGAGTGCAAACTAGTGATCAAGAGGTATATTTTCTCAAACAACAATCTATATATAAAATCAAAAGGTGATCAATTGTTGATTGTTGTGGTATATTACAATGGCATTAATTTGGAGAAATAAATGATGCAAATAGTAAGGAGTTCCAAAATACAATGCAAAAGGATTTTGAGATGTTGATTCTTATTGACTATCATTCTTCCTTGGTTTATTAATTTCTTACTCAAAAAGAGGTATATTAATTTCATAGACCAAGCATATAATAGAGATGTTGAGAAAGTTTAAGATTGAAGAGTATGAAATGGTAAGTAAACCTATGGTCTTAGGGTGTACATTGATTAAGGATGATGATTCTACTCCAGAAAAGAAACCCTTATATAGGTCATTGAATGGTAGTTTGTTATATGCGACCAAATCTAGATTGAATATCATCCAAGTAGTTAGTGTGGTTGTTAGGTTTTAGTAATCACCTAAGAAAACTTATATCAAGGTAGTAAAAATGGTTTCCTAGTACCTAAGAGAAATAATAATTTTTGGTTTATTGTATCCTAGGAGTGAGAAGCTCAATTTGAGTGCATACACACATGCAAATTGAGCCAGATGCATAGATGATCACAAGAGTAAAAATGGAGGACATTTTTTTCTTGGTGATAGTATTGTGTCATGGCTGAGAAAAAAGTATAACTTGATGTCCCTATCTATATAAAAATAAATATATATTGTAGCAACTTCCTATTGTAATCAAGTTTTATGGATAAAGAAAACTTTATAGAAGATGAGGGTAGAATTTGATGAGCCCATTTTGATTTCTTGTAGTAATACAGGTGTAATAAATATTTTAAATAATTTAGTGATGCATTCAAGGAAAAAACATAGTGCAATCAAGTATCATTTTCTAAGTGAGAATGTTATACACAAAGAAGTAAAATTGGAGTTTGTTGAGACCAAGGATCATATTGCATATATTTTCATAAAACATTTGCCTAAAGATACTTTTGAGTATCTACAAAAAAAATTGGAAGTGGTTTCCCCCTCCTCTTGAATCAAGAGAAAGTATAGGTTCAAGGGGAGTGTTGGCACCTTTCCTCAAGGAGACTCGATGGTCTTGTGAAGTATCCTTGAACATGGTTGCCTAGAATTAGAGCAATAAAATGAGCTGATGAAGTGTAGACCTAGCGGGAGTTTTATTGTGTAATTATTAGTGATAAGTTTACCTTTACCATTTATGTCAAGGGGGACAAAGGAACTCAAAATTCTTCAATTATCAAAAGCTTCATATGCATTAGTTGTATCTGATAGAAGGATTTTTTGATCCTAACATATTAGATTTGTGTCAATATTCCAACAACATTTTGTTGTCTTTCATCAATGATAGAGGGGGGGATTGTTTAACATATGTTTTCATTGATGTAAAAGTAGTGTCAAAGAGGAGTTAGCAACTTGTGGTCATTGATGCCAAGGTATCTACAAGAATGTAAATTGTCATGTATATAAGACCTTTTAGGTTGCATTTTGAGTTTTGATGGTTCGGTTGATTTTTATGATGGTTGAATTAATTAGAATATAAATGTTATATATCATCATATATCTAGTCCAATTAGTAGAGGGAGTTCAGAAGAGTTATCTAGGAGAGTGAGAGGCAAGTTACCCAAAGAGTTGGCTTACTCTAGTAACAAATTATGATCTACATTCCTTTAATGTTAAGAGTTATGATCCACTATTTAAAATTAGAGTATGTGTATGCATATTTTTTTTATAATATTCCAAAGTTCACGAAGTTGATGTTTAGTAGAAAAAGGTTTGAAGTGATAGAAAAACAATCATGTTAGGTAATTAACTAGGTAGTTATTCTAATTTAATGTGGAAAAGGATTGAAATGTGTACTCACCAAAGGTAACATGTGCATCTTCTATATCTTTGAATATTAAACCTATCCTATTACAGGTTTCATTGAGGTTGGTGTTAGTGGATGACTTATAGATGTATTAATCTTATTCTAGGATGACCTAGGAATGTAATTTTAAAGCATATGAATTGTTTTACCATCCTAAAAAGAAATCACCCTTAATTTGGTGCTTATTTTAGCCCCATTTAAGTATGTATGGGTTCCCACATTGATTTCACTCTCTCCTAACATTCATTGGACCTTCAAATTAATATTATGTCTTGTATTGATTCAACTTATTCAAAACTTGAGGTTAGCCCTTATTTCTAAGCAAATGATCCTTTATTTTTCCTCCAATAAAATAATCCATTTCATCTCCTAGGACCTATCTTAAAAATTATGGCCTTTACATTCTCTCCCAACCTCAAAACTAGTTTCCAGATCAAATCCTATACCCCCTAATGTTTTGGTACCCACGGTCCAAATTTGGACCCTGATTGGTGGGTACAAAATGATATTGGTGGTCTGCACATAGATACAAAATGATATTGGTGGTCTGCACCTAGGTACAAAATGATATTGGTGGTCTGCACCTAGATTCAAATTAGGTCTCCATCTTAGTGTTTTAGCAGAGGATTTTGATTTATAGTTGGCATGCATGAGTTTTAACCCCCAAAATGATGGATTGCATATATAGACACCCTATCTATTCTCATTTTTTGTGAACATTCATGATCTACAAATTTTTTATCAAGTTTCATAAAGCATCCAAGTAGTCTTCAAGCCTCCAAGTCTTCGAGTCTTCAAAGCATTTATTTTTCTTCATCAAGCATTATGGAAAAACTACAACATCCATCATCCAAGAATAACCTTTCATGATTTTCATTTTGGTTTTTTGTGGAGTTAAATATATTTCATTAACATTTGTGGTCACATCCAAAAATACATTGCATCATCAAGGCATGAAGTAATTTACAATTCAAATCTAGCTTTTATTTCATTTTTCCTTATGCAATTTCATTATAGTTTAAAGGTTGATTCCTAAATAGGGGTTTGACTAGGGAAAACCCATTTTTCCAACCTTCTTCCCCTTTTTTGTGTGTAGGAATAAGCTATGCAACTATCGAACAAGATCTAGGTAGATCAGGACTAGATGGAGCATCTCTACAAGTTTCAAACCAAAATCCCAAAGTACAAAGTGAGTTTGGTGATCTATACCTGGGTATTTGTTGAGTTTGGTGATCTATACTTGGGTATAGGGTGAGTTTGGCAATCTGTACCATCCAGATCTAGCTCAAATTGATTATGGGGATAGTTTACAACTTTGGGATCTTAGATTTGCAAGTATAAGTGCCTAAAAGATCTTGGCTATCTGATACTCAAATCAAAATCAACATACCTCCTTATTTTGATTCTAGGTACATTCAATTTCTCTATAATTTATCTCTATTTTTACTTTTTACTTTAGTTAATTCACTTCCTAGTTTGATTAATTGTCTTGTCTATCTCCTTCTCAATTCTAAGCAACGAAGGAATAGAAAACCCAAAAGCATTGATATTCTATTGGAATCCTTAATACTAAGTGGTGGTAATCATATTTTTATTAAGATGGTTTTGTATTCCAATGTGCCTTATGAACAGAAGAAATCAATCCTTTTATATAATCTCCTTCTCATATAGTACATTTTGGTGAACCTGGCCTGAATCCTCTTTTACCTCTATCTATATATCATTTATAAATTCATCAAATTCATACTTAAAATTTTTTTATTGTACCTTTATATATCCTCTTTTATTCCAAGTATCAAAAAAGGGAAACAAAACCCTTTAAGCACACATATTGAATTGATATCTCTTCTATCAAGGTGTTGTTAATCATATTTGTTTTGGTGTGGTTTTGTTTTCCTAATGTTCAATAGGAGATTGGATTGATCCCCCTTTGATCACCAATTTCAAATCTACTTTATAGGCATTGCATTAATCATTATTTACATCACATCTTTTTTATATTTTATGGTTCACCTATTGTACATTTTGGTGAACACAACTCATAATATTTGCACTTCTAATTTGGTGTCTATATCTTCTTTGTATGCATTTAGTTTTGATTTTTAGTTTCAGTTTTAGTTTTGCATTCATTAATAAAAAATACATAAAAATTTCATATTGTTCATGGATTCATTATTACATTGACATGTTAAAAACAATAAAAATCTAAAAAAAAATTATTTTCAAGCATTGTTACATATCTTTAGATTAGTTCTTTTTATGCTTTTTGCCATAACATTAGCTTATTTCATTAAAAAAATATTTGATTTCCTTGTCCAAATCTTTATTGCTTTTGATGATCCATTTAGTAGTGAATATTTTGATATGATGGATGAAGTCCTTGATGACTTCATCTCTACTAATTCTTCTTCTCAACCCCCTAAACTATCTTTTTGCCAAAATTTGACTAATGTGATAGAAGGATTTAGGGCATACAATAATCTCATTTATGAACCAATCAATTATTCCTCTCCCAAAGTTATTCTCCCTCATAAGGACATATTGATGCAAAAGAATACTTTTAAGCCTTCTCTCAATGTATTCATCCTACTTTTTTCATTAAAAAATATTTTATTTCCTTTTCCAAAGCTTTACTACTTTTGATGATCCATTTAGTAGTGAATATTTTGATATGATGGATGAAGTCCTCGATGACTTCATATCTACTAATTCTTCCTCTCAACCCCCTAAACTATATTTTTGCTAAAATTTGACTAATGTGATAGAAGGATTTAGGGAATACAATAATCCCATTTATGAACCAATCAATTATTCCTCTCCCAAATTTATTCTCCCTCATAAGGACATATTGATGCAAGAGCATACTTTTAAGCCTTCTCTCAATGATATCCCTCTTTGGGATGAAACATTGGAGATTGATGTTGATTATTTTCTTGATATATACCTTCCCCATGAGAGTACTTTTTTGTGAGAAGATGATTATTTGGTGGAAGAAGCTGATATGGTTGAAAATTACCTTAATGATACTTCCCCTCCTATCTATTCCACTCATCTTCCCTCAAGAGATGAAGCACTAATGAGTTATGATTTTCCTTCTCCTAAAAGTACCTTAGAATAGAGGATAATATCATGATGATCTCTCTTTTACAAATTAATCTTTAGAGATTAAAGAACCTAATCAATTAAATATCATTCAAGATACCCCTTAAAACAAACCAATGATTGTTGGAAAAGGTGTTATGCAACACAATTATCATGCAGTACCATACACATATAACAAAAATTCTCAAGAGGATAATATCCTTAATTTCCTCCCTTCTACAAATCCAACCTTAGAACATAAGGATCCTAATCATGTCAACACTATTCATATGCCATTTCCAAATCCTTTTTCAATTATTTCTCCAATATGAACAAGAAAACCATCAAATCTTCAAGATGATGATTGGGGAACTTTAGAATTCATACCAACCTTCCATAGTAAAGACAAAATCTTTGAATTTGAGAACCAACCACCTTATCTTGTCACATGTATGGATATTTATTGGGCATTTTTAAATTTCAACCCAATTCCACCTAAAAGAGCCTCTTATCTTTTTGATATATCAAACCTTCCTGATGGGCATGTTATAGGATGTGTGCAATAAAGCATTGAAATTCATGAGAAAAATACATGATATTTTTCAAAAGAAACTCTAGGTTTCAGCCCTTCCCATTTGTCTAATAAATATATAATTTTCTCTTCTCATCATAGGAAGAGAATATTTTGTTTGAGATTCTTAAAGCCAACTTAATTACTCTTCCTTTGAAAAATAAATGAAAAAATAGTAAACATGAACAGGATAATTCTTCCATTTGTATGCATCATCAAATTTGTGGCCATAATACTAATGAATGTTATGATTTGAAATGTAAAATTTAATAATTAGTTTATTTTTGTATGATTCAAATGACATGTAACAATGAATGTTACATTTTCCATGATCATTCTAAATAGCATCTATGTTCCTATTGTCTTTCTCCTCACTATGTGACATTTTTAGCTTGTCCTTTGAGGGCTCATTGTCATTCATGGTGGTGTAATTTTAGGTGCAATCATACTTTGTGAGAAACATAATATTCCTTATTCCTTGTCTCCTTACTAGGGGGGAAAGGGTACTATTTCACTCTCCTATTTATCCCAAAGACTCATTTTCTCCCTTTGTTCACTAGTTTCTTTTATAACATGATATCATTTCTTGCATGGATTTTTCATTTTACATAAGGATCTTCTCTTTTTTAGGAGATTTACATCCTGAGTTTCAACCTTATGCTTTCTTTAAATCACACGTCTATATAAATAAACTTTCACTTAGGGAGCATAATGTGTCATCCTTTGTTAAGTATTCCCTTACCTAGCAATAGGGAAGGTGTGTATACTTGATCCTCATTCCTCTTTTTCTCTTCCTTTCCAATAGATTCAATATCCCTTGTGGACTTTCTTCTTTTATAATATGATGTCATTTCTTGCATGGATTTTTTGTTTTACACAAGGATCTTCTCTTTTTTAGGAGATTTACATCCTGAGTTGCAACCTTATGCTCGCTTGAAAGTTTGTGTATATTATAAAAGATCTACCACATAGGGTATGTAATGGGTTATGATATCCTTTCTGGCATGGAGTTGTTTGTTTATGTAAGGATCTTCTCTTTTTCAAGAGATTTAAATCATGAGTGATAATGGTTTCCTTTCTTCCAAATCGCATGTCTATCCTAAACAAATACCCTTAATTGGAGACTTAAGGTGTCATATCCTTCATCATGAATCCTATTTTCACCTAGCAATAGGGGGGATAAAAGGGTGCATTCTTTTTCTCCTCCCCTCTTTATCTTGAATATGTTATCTTTGTTCAATAAATCCTCTTGAAGGTACATTTCTTATAACCAATATCTCTTCCTTTCAAGAGTCTCTTCCCACTTGCAGATATCCTTTCACAATTATCTATTCCTTGGATAAAAAGACTTCTCACTCTTTGCTAAGGGTATACACATACATTGTTTATTGAAGGATATCTCCTTGTTGTTGGAAGTAGGTATCGGTTAACTACAACTGATGGTGATGATGATGAAGACTGAGATCGGGTATACAAGATTGTAGAAGGATTAGATCAGTTGTTATTTTTTCATTGATGTCAAGCAATTCATTTTTAGTTTATATTGAGTTTCCATATCATTCAAAGTATGATATAAGTTGAGTGAGTTAAGGAAAAAGATGAAGTGAAAAGTTGTGAAGTTGAAGAACTTAATTGGGCAGCTAATACATATTAGACAATGATAAGGTAATAATTATTTAGTTTTTTTCTACTTTACATTTGATTATATCAAGTCATTAAAGGAGATTGGTCAAGTTGGAAAAGAAAATAGTTTAGTTACTGAGTAGGAAGAAGTTATTCGGTAAAAGGAAAGTAATATTTACTAAAGATAAAGGAAGCCAAGACACCAAGTGTAAGGAGTTAGTTACCGAGCGAAGAAAAAAAATTTGATTGAAGGAAAAGGAGTTAGCCATCGAGAAAGAAACAAAAATTAAAGACAAGGATCATAACAATAGTTAATGATGAGCCACAATGATGTGGAAGATTCTAAGGAGGAAGAAGAGTTAGTTAAAGAGATCTACATTCAGGAAAATTCAAGGTGATAATCTATGGTAAGATTTAAGTGGCAAAAAGTGAAGGTACAAGTTCCAAGAAAAGTTCAAGTTTTGAGGTGATGATAACACATTTTACCAAGTGTCAAGTTCATTGAATTAGTTCAAGAGGATGATCTGATGGTTTAGAATAAATAGAGGAAAATATAATAAAGCATATTAAGAGGCAAAATAGAGTCTATATAAAGGATGACATTGAATGAAGAATGAGATGATGAGTTGAAGTGTGGATGTGTAACCGAGTGATGCAGTGAAGAAGAAAAAGGTTGAAATTCAAGTCTATAAGCAGAGATTGTTGAAGTGTTGAGGCCAGTGAATAGTGAAGGAAAGAAGTGAAGATAAAGAGTGCATAAGGGATCTGACTAAGAAAGAGGTAGTTGTAGATTTACAGATCAAGTTTTATACTATTTCTTATTAACATTTGTAGTAGGAAAATCTCTTAACTAAGTGCAATTAACAGTCTTATTGTAAATCCTTGAGAGAGATGACATTCTAGAAGAGTTTTTAAAGACATTTAACCAGGACACTCCTAACAGGGTGAAGATCCTAATAGATCTAAGGCAAATCCCCTAACAGGGTCACATTTAACAATGTGCATTGTAATCTTTAACAGGATTGACTCTTAACTGAGTATACTTGAGAAGAGTATTTTTTATTGCTGGGTGTCAATTCCCACAGTGGTTTTTCCCAAATTGGGTTTCCATGTTAAATACTAGTGTTAATTGTGTTGAATGTTTATTGTGCATGTTATTTATTGAATACTTAAAGTTTCTAATATTGTCTGTTACTACTAAAGTTTGTCTTGTCTATTTATTACTGAGTTGAATCAGAGTTAAATTTTTAAGATTTAAAGAATCACTTATTACTGATTCACCCCCCCCCCCCCCCCTCTCAGTAATCCAACAATTGGTATTAGAGAAAAGGTACTCCAAAATTTTAAAAGACTTGAGTAAAAGATCCAAAGTTTTATAAGAGGGAGGCACCAAAGTTGAATAGGGACAACTTCTCTACATGGAAAAGTAGGATGAGGCTGCACATATCTAGAATTAGAGAGTATCAAATATACTATCTTGACAATGAGTACTCACCACTACCATTCGGGCCTATGATAGTTGAACAAGTAAGAGAAAGGAACGATCACACACAAGTTATGATTGAGATATCTTCTTCTCTCACCGACTTGGAGTTCAATGATCTTAAAGGATGTGATACAAAAAAATAGATGTGGGACAAGTGTGCATTAGTATATGGTGGAGATCAACATGTTCAAAAGGCAAAAGCTGAAAGTTTGAAAGGCAAATTTGATTCTATGAGAATGAAAGAAGGTGAAGATGTTACACAGTAGTACAATAAAAGATTGAAGGAAATAGTGAGTGCTATCAGAGGTGTTGGAGGACATATTGAAGAAGAAGATGTAACAAGAAAACTACTGAGGACATTGTTGCCTATATATGCCATCTGAGTGTCTACAATCCAAGAACTGAGATCCATTCCTCAAATGTTTGTTTCACTAGATGCTATAATTGGTAAGTTGATTTCTTTTGAGCTTAATAATTTTGACAATAGTTTACCTGGCACTACTAAGATTGAGTCTACATTCAAGCCATCTTTGAAAATTGGAAATTTTAGAGAGTCTAGATCTAGTGACGGTTATGTAAGAAGTGCAAATGAAAAGTTTTAAAGTTGCAAGAGTAATCTAGAAAGTCTATTTGAAGAGGAAAGACAACAAGAAGATTTTGAAGCTTTACTAGCTAGGAGACTACTGAGAGGAAAAGGAAAATACCGAGGTAAATTACCTCTAAATTTTTTTAATTGTAATAAGATTGGTCACACTACATCTAGATGTCCTGAAAACAATAGTGATGAGAAGAAAGACAACTAAGATAATAAAAAAAGAGAAAACAAATCTAGGAGATACTGAGATTTCAAGAACAAAGGTAAGAAGTCATGCTACATTGTTGAAGAAGGACTAACCGATGATGATTTAGATAATGATGAAGGTGAAGAGGTTGTGTATATTTCTATCAAGGATGATTCTAATGAAGAAAGGTATGAAGATGAAAAATCCCTAATCTCTCATGTTAGTAAGAATGATACATGGATAATATATAGTGGATGTTCATATCATATGACCGGTGACACACATAAGTTCATTACTATGGAAGATCATGGTGGAGGTTATGTTAGCTTTGGTAAAGATACTTCATATCCTATGAGAGGTAAAGGCTCTATAATTCTTCTAGATAATACACAATGTGATGATGTCTATTGGGTTGAAGGACTAAATTAAGTATAATTTGTTGAGTATGGCACAACTAAATAACATGGGTCACTGACTAAAATTTTAGAATGGAAAGGTAAAAGTATTTGACTAGAATGGAGGTCTGATTGCCACTGGTGAACAGTCAAAAGGTAACTTAGTCTACCTTGATACTACTACAAATACTTTCTTATTTGCTAAAGTTGAGGATGTATGGTTATGGCATAAGAGATTATGTCATGTGAATTTTGACAACTTAATTAAGGTGAGAAAAAAGAATAGAGTAAGAGGTCTACTGAGATTGGATAAACTTGAAAATATCATGTGAAAAGGATCTCAAGTTGGTAAGATGACAAAGTCAAGTTTTATAAGAAAATCTTACACTACACAAGGAATTTTGGAGTTAGTACACACTGACCTGTGTGGACCTATGAGAACACAAAGTTATTATGGTGATAGATATTTCATTTTATTTATTGATGATTATTCAATAATGATGTATGTCATTTTTTTGAAGGATAAATATAATACTTTTCAAATATTTAAGTGGTATAAGGCAAGATTTGAAAAGGATATTGAAAGACAATTGAAATGTCCAAGATCTGACAGAGGAGGTGAGTTTACATCTAATGAGTTTACATTTTTATGCAATGAACATGGAAGAAAGAGACAAATGTCTACACCAAGGACAACACAACAAAATGGTATAGAAGAGAGAAGAAATAGATCCATTATTGATTGTACAAGGACATTGGTGATTAAGAAGGGTGTGTCTCAAATATTTTGGAGAGAAGCAATCAGCATTGCAGCCTATACACTAAACTGAGTACAACTAAAGAAAGGTACAAACAAGACTCCATATGAAATTTGGTATGGTCACAAACCAAATGTAAGTTATTTCAAAGTATTTGAAAGTAGATTTTACATTCTAAAAGATGCTGGAAATGGAAATTTTGATCATAAAGGTGATGAAGGAATATTCTTAGGATATTCTACAAAGATAAAGTATTACAAGTGCTTAAACAAGTCTACTAAAAAAATTGTGGAAAGTGAAAATGTAAGGATTGATGAATTTGCAAAGAAAAATGATGAAGAAAACAAAGAGGAACCTAAGGACTATCAAAGATTTGTATATGTTCAAACTAAATTTCCTGATACCTTACTTGCAGTACAAATAGAGGAGGAAGTTGAATAGAGAGAGCCACCACCGAATGCTAAAAATGAAGAACTTTCACAACCTATCGAGCTTGTTCTAGAAAAGTATGTGAGAAGACACCATTCACCAAGAAAGATTATTGGAGACAAGAATGTTGGAGTTATGACAAGAAGTAAGTTAAGAGATAATACATGTTTAATCTCTAAATTTGAGCCAAGAATAGTAAAAGATGCATTGGATAATGAAGATTGGCTTAAAGCTATGAAAGAAGAGATAGAGCAATTGAAAACAATAACACATGGACTTTGGTACCAAGACCTAAAGATAAAAATGTTATTGGTACTAAGTGGATTTTTAGAAACAAAATGAATCAACATGGGGATGTGATCAGAAACAAAGCAAGACTAATTTGCAAAGGGTATGCACAAGAAGAAGGTATTAATTATGGTGAGACTTTTTCACCTATTCCTAGATTAGAAGGACTTAGAATTCTACTAGCATATGTAGCTTATAAAAGATTTAAAGTTTATCAAATGGATGCTAAGTCTGTATTTCTTAATGGTATTCTTAAAGAAGTCTATGTTGAACAACCTAAAGGATTTGTTGAGAATACTAACAAGGACAGTGATCTAGAAGATTCTAAGGAGGAAGAAGAGTTAGTTAAAGAGATCTATGATCAGGATAATTCAAGATGATAATCTATGGTAAGATTTAAGCAAAAAAAGGTGATGATAAGTTCAAGTTCTGAGGTGATGATAACATGTTTTACTAAGTGCCAAGTTCATTGAATTAGTTCAAGAGGATGATCTGACGGTTTAGAATAAACAGAGGAAAATGTAATAAAGTAGATTAAGAGGCAAAATAGAGTCTATATAAAAGATGAAATTGAATGAAGAAAAATATGGAGAGTTGAAGTTTGGATGTGTAACTGAGTGATGTAGTAAAGAAGAAAAAGGTTGAAATCTAAGTCTGCAAGAAAATATTGTTGAAGTGTTGAGGCCAGTGAATAGTGAAGGAAAGAAGTAAAGATAAAGAGTGCATAAGGGATAAGAAAGAGGTAGTTGTAGATTTACAGATCAAGTTTTATATTGTTTCTTATTAACATTTGTAGCAGGAAAATCTCTTAACCAAGTGGACTTAACAGTCTTCTTATAAATCCTTGAGAGAGGTGACATTCTAGAAGAATGTTTAAAGACAATTAACTAGGCCACTCCTAATAGGGTGAAGATCCTAGAAGATCTAAGGCAAATCCCCTAATAGGGTCGCATTTAACAATGTGCAGTGTAATCTTTAACAAGATTGACTCTTAACCGAGTATACTTTAGAAGAGTATTATTTATTGGTGGGTGACAATTCCCATAGTGTTTTTTCCCAAATTGAGTTTCCATGTAAATACTAGTGTCAATTGTGTTGAATGTTTATTGTGCATGTTATTTTTTTATTACTTAAAGTTGCTACTATTGTCGGTTACTACTAAATTTTGTCTTACCGAGTTGAATCAGAGTTAAATTTTTAAGATTTAAAGAATCACTTATTACTAATTCAACCCCCTTCTTAGTAATCCAATAGTATCCTTATTCTCCTTTCATTATGATGCCACATGGTCTTATGTCACCATCATAAGGAGGGGGGAATATATATGACCTTCTTTGTATATTATGCAACTTTTTGTTTCATCGATCCCTAAGGAGACAATTCTTTCCTTAGGATTGATTGCTTTTGGATCCATAAGAAGACAATGTTTTTCTTAAGGCTGGTCCCATTTTATTGATCCTTGAGGAGACAACACTTTCCTTAGAACTAATCACTTTTAGTTCCCTAAGAAGATAGTGCTTTTCTTAGGACTGATCTTGTTTTATTGATCCCTAAAGAGACAATTCTTTCCTTGGGATTGATCATCCTTTTTGGCTCCCTATGGAGATAATACTTTCTATTGGACTGATCCAATAAGCCTCTCCTGAGTGCAAAATTTTTCAAGGTATAATTGACTAGCATAATGCAACTTTCTAGGCCATCAATTCTCCTTCTGTCTTTCTTTGGGATAAGTGAGACTAGCATAACATAAATTTCTAGCCTTTACTTATTCTCCTCTTCTTCTTCTCCCATGAATCGCCTATCATAACACAACGTGATAGACTATTAGATTCATGATCCCTCTCTCTTCTTTCCTTGATATCATAACTATGCTAGTGGATTATATCATGGAGTCTTGTCTTATCTTTGATGTGTTCTCTTTCTCTTTCCAGGTGACCACTTGTGCTTTGCAGTAGCTTTCTGAACATAATGCTATCAATTGAGATATTTTCTTTAGCAAGGTCTCTTCAACTAGTTGACTTGGAATGAATTTTAGCAAGCTCTAGACCTTTATTGTTGTTTTATGTGTCCTTTAATATAGATGTACAAGTTTAGATCCTTGGTTTTGGAGCTTGTGTCCTTAAACTTAGTGATATCTTATCTCTTTGTAGTTTTCCCATGTTCTTCATCTTTCTCTCTATTTCTTCTACTTTACCATGAGCATGAGGTAGACACATACTCCCACTAAAGTGGGGGCTAAATGTACCATCCTAAAAAGTAAGCACCCTTAATTTGGTGCTCATTTTAGCCCCATTTTAGTATGTATGGGTTCCCACATTGATTGCATGCTCTCCTAATGCCTAATGGACATTCAAATTAATATTATGTCTTGTATTGATTCAATTTCTTAAAAAATAAAGGTTAGCACTTATTTCTAAGTGTGCTCAGGTTTTAATTTCCTCCAATCAAATAATTCATTTCATCTCCTAGTCCCTATATTACCATTTATTGCCTTTACATTCTCTCCTGACCTTGAAAATAATTGTCAAATCAAATCTTGCACCCTCTGACTTTCAGGGATCCACCGTCCAAATTTGGGCCCTGATTGGTGGGTAAAGAATGATATTGGTGATCTGTACCCTAAATTTTGTGCCCAAATTAAAATTGGGTCCCTGCCTCGATGTTTTAGTGGAGGATGTTTATTTACATTCAGCTTGCCTAAGTTTTAACCCTCGAAATGATGTATTGAGTATATAAACACCCTATCTCTTTTCATTTTTGTGGACATTCATGGTCTATAACCTTTCAGTCAAGTTTCATAAAGTATCCAAGAATTCTCAAGGTCTTCAAGCATCCAAGAATTCTGATCTTTAAAGCTTTTCTTCTTCTTCATCAAGCATTGTGACAAAACTACAACATCTATCATCCAAGGCTTATCTTTCATGATTTTCCTTTTGGGTTTTTGTGGAGTTAAAGATATTGAATTAACATTTGTGGTCACATTCAAAAAAGCATTTCATCATCAAGACATGACGTAATTTAAAATTTAGATCTAGCTTTTATTTCATTTTTTCTTTTGCAATTTTATTACATTTTTAAGGTTGACTCTTAAACAAGGGTTTGATTAAGGAAAACTCCTTTACCGAACATTCTTCCTATTTTTTGTGTACGAGAGAAGGCTACACAAGTGTAGGGAAAGATCTTGGAAGATTGAGACCAGACAGAGCATCCCTACAAGTTTCAAATTGAAACCAAGGGTACATGGAAAGTTTGGCAATATGTACCTAGGTATAGGGAAAGTTTGGTGATATGTACCTCAGTACAAGGTGATTTTGGCAATCTATACCATCTAGATCTAGTTGAAATTGATTATGGGGATAATTTACAACTTTAATTCCAAATCAATATACCTCCTATTTTAATTCCAAATGCAATCAAATCCTCTCTAATTTTTTCTCTACATTTACTTTTCAGTTTAGTTAATTCACTTCCTAGTTTAATTAATTGTCTTGTCTATCTCCACAATTCTAAGAAATAAAGGAATATAAACCTAAAAGGCATTGATATTCTATTGGCATACTTCTTACTAAGTGGTGTGAATCATATTTGTCTTAAGGTGGTTTTGTGTTCCAATGTGCCTTATAAATTGGGGAAATTAGTCCTTTTATGTGATCTCCTATTCATATTGTACAATTGTGATATAACATTTATGCTACGATGTTAGAAAATCTATGTAAATATACATGAATTTAGTTATTTGATATATGTTAATGATTGAAGAGAAATAAAATACAAACAATGGGAGTTGCATGCAAATCATTGAGATCTTTCATTAGAATATTATTTGTTGTGTGGGAGAGTGCTCTAAAGGATAATTTGATCAAGTGTAAGCCAAGGATCTAGGTTGAAGGTATTTAAATCATATATTTGTTATTATTGAGATTTAAGTCCTAGTTATCGAGTTGATTCTCAAATATAAGCATAGGGATTTGTGTCTCTGATAGGTTGGTGCCTAATTCATAAGTATAAGTGATTCATTATACTATAAAGTTGGATTTGGGTAGTAGATCCAAGAAACTATTCTCATCATATTTTTCCTCATCTTACCTATTTCATGTATATATCGTGTTCCTACTCTTGAATGTGTGTTTTCATGTGTTATTTAATTTCTTCATCATCAAATATACATGTTAGAGCTTCTTTTATGTTTTTGAGGTTCATGCTTGGAGAAGTTATTAATGGTAATTAATATTTAACTAATTTGAAATTGGATATACTAATCCACCCCAACTCTTTATATATTGTGTGTCTTTCAAATTAAGGTGAGTATATCTAAAAGAAAATGATGAGTAATCACAAATTTTGTAAAATAATAAGAATTACAAACATGTGTCTAAATGACACTTTATAAGTAATACATAACCATCCATAAGGTAAAAATAACATATTAAAGTATCAAGGATGAAATTATTATATGACATAGAGTTTAGGAACACATCAAAATTGGTGAGAAACACACATAAAAAAAAGCTAAAGGAAAAGGCTTATGAGAATCCACAAAGAATAATTATCCAAGAAAACACAAATCAAAAGATTGGTGGATAGGGGATCAAACAATATTGCCAAAAAAATTTAAAACCTAATTACAATCTATGAATGAAAAATAAGTATTCCAAACCTTAATTAAATAGAAATATGGAAGAATCAATTATAAATATTAGATATAAATTATAAAAGGAATAAAACATAAAACCTTAGGGGTAAGAGAATGTTGGGTTCAACAAAAATGTAAATAAATAAATAAATAATATAGATACATAAACATCCTTGGATAAATCAATTAATTAGGATTGATAAATAAATAGAGATAAGAATAGGAGTTGGAGTTCGTACTAAAATAGACACAAGTAGAATTTAATTGATAAATAATGGTACTTATCTCTTAGTTTGATGTTTATTTAACTCTACTAAATATTTCTTATTGATTCAACCTTGCACCAGAAATTTAGGACTTATTAGACAATTGTATAGAAATCAGTAAAAACATTGTTTCATTATGTCGATCATTTTGTGATTGTATAACCACCTTTTGTGTTTGTAAATTTGAGTCTATTACACCAAAGTAAATTAGCATTGTAGCTCTAAAATTTTCTAAATTCTATGCTTGAAAACATGTTCAACTTGAATTTTTAAAATTACATAAAAATATCTAGTACTATAGATAGAGGACTTTACTAGGACAAGGAATATTTTCCCATTTTGTTTGACTCATAAGATATCAATTTGATGACTTTATACAAAGATCCAAGTCAAAAAAAACATTCATATTATTAGTCCTATAATTCTAATGCAATATTGATGTAAAATGGAAACACTTTGATGCTTTTTGGTTGATGCCAAAGGCACTTTTAATACTCAACACACATTTTAAATTATAAATGTTTAATTAAACTAGGGATAGTCCTTAAATATAATTCCAATGTGACAAGTGAAATATTTTGTGTTTTAATTCAATAACTAAAAAATTTGAATTTAAACTATAGAAGTTCTAGGTTTATTTTCTCAAAATATAGAATTGACCTCAAACAATCCTACAAATTATGAATATGAACACATATGTACTAAATAATGTGCACATAATTGGTCATATTTGATAGATAACATTGTTTATGTATTGTAATTGACATGACAAGAGTTGGTTTAATTGTGGTGTATAAGTTACATACTCTCCTTGATGAAGCAGTAGAAAAATGATGGTTGAAAGAGATTTGGCCAAAACAAGCCTAAAGACTCTCGGGATGAAAATAAAGGTGTTGTGTGGAGTGTTGTATAGAAGATTGTTTGTATGAAAAGTGTTAAGTCTTTTCTATTTTATGCACACATGAGATTCCAGGTGAGTTTTCTCATGTTAGATCTCAACAGAAGTTGCTTCATCAAGTTCTTCCAAATGAGTGATTTCTCATAATATTTTTAGGGATGAATTTTTGCTCAAGAATAATAATATAGAGTAGGCTGAACCTATTCTTTTTCTCCTAAAATTTCTCTGAATGTGTATGGTCTTAATGTAGAGTATTAGAGTGTTAGATTTAATATGGTTCTTATAATCAATGTAGAAAATGTGGATTACTTTAATGTTGAAATATTTTGATTATTTATTTTGACCATTCTAATTTGATGTTTTGAATGCTCAAGTTGATTATTTCAAAATGGTTTAGATGAATGTAATTTTCTCTTCTTCTTTTTCATTTCTATCTTGAATTATTTCAAATGTTATAACTTAATAAATAAATAAATATTAACCTAGTTTATATTATATGAATAACTATTTGTCAAAAAAATGGCTCTACCTGCGAATCACCAAAATACCAAAGGTTTCCCTAGGCAAGTGCCAAGGGCTCCATGCAGGCACATCTAGAACTCCTTTGAGAATCATTTTGGTATTCTCCTCCACAAGGATTACCACTCTACATTTGGCCCTCCACCATTTGTTCACGAGGCAAATAAAACTACATTAGGGAAGAGTAAATTGGATGGTGGCTCAATTATTGGGCCCAAGAATCCTATGGCTAAGGATGGGTGGAAAAGTTCCCTATCCAGGAAGACTAGACAACAAATCATGGCTCAAAAGAAGTCTCAGGTTTCAACACATATGAATGCATCCACTTCTTTTGGGCTTGGTGGTCGTTGAAGGATTAGCTCTCAGAATCCTACCACTGGCTCTCATTGGAAACTAAGAGAAACCCTAGCCATAGGTGCTAATTGATGAACTACAACTGATTGAGAACCTGATTGAAGAACTACAAGTGATTAGAGATCACTAAGCACTGAATTGTTATGTAGGATAATTGAATCGGTCATTATGTTGTCATTGATGTCAACTAGTTTTGACAATACTTATCATGTTAGTTGTAAATATCTAAACATCTATAAAGAGGAGAGAATAGATGAAGAATAGAGATATCTACATGGAGGAAGATGGATATGACAAATGAGGATAAGGAATAATCTTGGTAACTTATTGATGAGTCTATGACTTCATATTGTTGACTTGATTATGTTGCATTAATCTATTATAAAGTTGGAAGCAAAATGTTACAAAGCAATGTGGTTGGTTAATGAAGCATTCTAGTATACACTGAGCCAATGTAGTGTATACTGAGCAACAGTATCAACCGAGCTTGTGTTCACTAACACATTTCTTTGTTAACCGAGTATGGACAAAAGAACTAAATGATCAGTTTAGTTGACAGAAATTAATGAGTTGTAAAGTGTATGATTACGAGGTGGAAAGATAAAGTTTGTTACGAGATCTACAGCTCACAAAATTTGGAGAAGATCTAAAGGATAGAATTGAAACATGTTACTAACACATCAGTCGAGGAAGGTTTAAGCGGCAAAATCAACGAAGGAGATTAAGTGGCAAAATCTGATGGATGAGAAGAAAATGGTTTACTTGTCTATTTAAGAGACTAGGGTTTCACAGTGAAACTTATGCTGGAGGAAGGAGACTGTAGAGATATCATGTGAACATTGCTTCATGCTTTCCTAATCAAACTAGTTGAAGAAGAACCGAATTGTAGAGTTAATCGAGTGTCAGAGAGATTTTATCAAGGGACAGTAAGTTATTGAATGTTGTTGAACTGAATAAGAAATATTGATCAAAGGATTTGTATGAACTTAAGAATAGATCTGAACATCTACAAATCAAGTTGTATTATATTCAGATCACCTGATGTTATAGTTTAACCATTGTAAATAGATAAAATCTCTTACCCGAGTGGACTTGAAAGTCTTATATGTCATTCATAGAATGTACATTGTTATTCTGTCAACCGCATAATGAATGCTAGTTGGAAAATAATTGTTAGTGTTAAATCCTCTAACAGGGTCACACCTTACAGTGTGTTTTGTAACCTTTAACAAGGTTGGCTCTTCACCGAGCTCACTTCAGAAGAGTGAAAATATTTTGGGTTATCGGTCCCAGGTGGTTTTTCCCTTTGCAGGGTTTCCACGTTAAATCTCTTATGTTATGTGTTTATGTTGTGATTGTTTGGATATCATGCTTTACATATTGCATATTTGATTTGGTCAGTAATCACTATGAGCAATTAACTGGTAATCGATAAAGTCACAGATAGTTTAGTATTTTTGTTTTACCGAGCTGTAGAATTTAGCTGAATTTGTTTTAAGTGGTACATTTTGTAATTGGGACTGTGGATAATTGATTCACCCCCCTCTTAGTTATTCTAACAATTTGTATTAGAGCATATTGGTTGCTTCGAACAGAGTTTTAAGGACTTTAGCATAAAGATCACAAAATGTATAAGAGAGAAGTGCCAAAGTTGAATAAGGATAATTTTATAATATAGCAAAGCCGAATGAGACTTCATATATCTGGGATTGGGAATTTTGCCCTCACCCTATTGGATAATGGCTACATTCACCGCCTATAGGACCTTTGACTCTTGATCAATGAAGAGATGGACATGAGCATAATATTACTATGATGGAGATTGTTGTTTCTCTATCAGATGTCGAGTTTGAAGATGTCAAGGATTGCCTTACTTCTAAGGACATGTGGGATAAACTTACTCAAGTTTATAGTGGTGATGCTAATGTCAGAAGAGCCAAAGCTGAAAGCTTAAGAGGGAGATTCGATGATATGAAAATGAAAGAAGGAGAAAACATTGTGAAGTACACAAACCGAATAAAGGAAGTAGTTAACGCTATTAGAGGATCTGGTGGAGTTATTGAAGAAGATACAATGGTAAGTAAAATCTTGAGAACTCTATTTCCTATTTACGTAATCAAAATTTTTGCAATACATGAAATGAGGTCTGCACCTAACAATACTCTCACTCTTGATAATTTGATCGATAAGCTAACAACCTTTGAAGTGGAAAATTTTGATAATAGTGTTGTACCGTCTGTTGAATCTACGTTCATGACTTCTCTGAAGATTGGTAAGTCTAGTAGTAGAGGTAATAATGATGATAATGATAGTAATTATGATGATGAGCTTGATGAGCTTGAAGCTCTTATGGCCAGGAGATTACCTAAAGGTAAAGGTAGATATAGAGGTAAATTACCTTTAGCATGTTTTAACTGCAAAGAAGTTGGTCATATTGATGCTAGATGTCCAAATAGGAAAGATGATAGAAACAAAGACTGATCTAGTGAAGGAAGCTATGGGAGAAGAGGCAACAGAAGTTATTGACACTACAACAGAGATAACTAAGACAATAATGATAAAGGCAAAAAGGTATGCTACATTTCTGAAGAGAGTGATAGTGATTCTGATACAGATGATGATGTAGAAGTGGTATTTGTTGCAATGAAGGATGACTCTAAGGAAGAAGAAAGGTATGTAGAGACAAAATGCATTTCTAAGGTTAATAAAAATGATACATGGATCATTTATAGTGGTTGTACCCATCACATGATTGGTGATGAAGAAAAATTTGATCATCTTATGCAATATAATGGAGGATCTGTGAAAATGGGTAATGATACTCCTTGTATGGTTAGAGGAAAAGGAACTTTAATGATAAATGATAAAATCAGATGTGATAATGTTTATTGGGTAGAAGGACTAATTTATAATCTGCTAAGTGTGGCACAACTTAACAACTTAGGTCACCAAGTAGCTTTTGAGAGAAAAAAGGTTAAGATATTTGATGATGGAGGAAAACTTGTTGGAACAAGAGCACAAATGAAAGGTAACTTGTTTTATCTTGATAATGATAAGTCTTCTTGTTTAATGATGAAAGATGAGGATGCATGGTTGTGGCATAAAAGGTTATGCCATGTAAACTTTGATAACATGATCAAGATAAGTAAAAATAAAAAGGTTAGAGGTCTACCTAGCCTAGCTAAGCCAGATCATGTAATGTGTCATCAATGTCAAAAAGGTAAGATTACAAAATCTAGTTTTAAGAGAAAATATTATTCAACAAAGAGAATTTTGGAGCTAGTTGACACTAACCTATGTGGTCCCATGAGAACACAGAGCTATTATTGAGATAGATACTTCATTCTATTTGTTGATGATTACACTGTATTAATGACTATGATGTTCTTAAAAGAGAAATCATAAGCATTTAAGATGTTTAAATGGTATAAAGAAAAAGTAGAAAAGGAAACCAGGAAGGAACTGAAATGCTTAAGATCTAAAAAAGGTGGTGAATTTATTTCTAATGAATTTAATAGCTATTGTAATGAGCATGGTATTAAAAGATAAGTTTTAGCACCGTGGACACCTCAGCAAAATGGGATTGTTGAAAGGAGGAATGGATCAATTATAGATTATGCAAGGACACTGATGATAGAAAAGAATGTGTCTCAAAAATATTGGAGAGAGGCAGTTAGCACAACTATCTATGTGCTAAACTGAGTACAATTGAAGAAGGACACAAACAAAACACCCTACGAGTTGTGGTTTGGTCACAAACCGACTGTAAGTTACTTCAGAATTTTTGGTAGCAAATGTTTTATTCTGAAAGATGAAAGAAATGGAAAGTTTGACTCTAAAGGGGATGAAGGGATATTTCTTGGACATTCCACTAAAAGCAAAGCATATAAGTGCCTAAATAAAGTTACTAATAAAATGATTGAAAGTACTAATGTCAGGGTTGATGAGTTTGACACTAAGAATAGTGAAGAAAGCACTAGAGAGCTAGAAGACTATAGTAGATTCACTTACATTGAACATCCAGAGCACCTATCGAAGCCACAGATTGTGTCAACCGGGCATCAGGAAAATAATACCGAGGAATAGGAAAGAGAAACTGACAATCAGGAAGGAGCTACTGAGCAAGTGAATGAACCTGAATAGGATGAACAACAAAGAAGAGATCATGTGCTAGCAAGATTTGTTAGAAGACATCATCCTAAGAACCAAATCATTAGTGACAAGTAAGTTGGCATGCAGACAAGAAGTAAATCAAGACAAGGTACATGCTTAGTTTGTGAGTATGAACCGAAAAATGTTAAAGTTGCATTGGAGAATGAAGAATGGCTAAATGCAATGAATGAAGAGATAGAACAAATAGAGAAAAACAATATGGACCTTAGTACCTAGACCTTGGATAAGAATGTTATTGGTACTAAATGGATTTTTAGGAACAAGTTGAATGAAAATGGAGAGGTTACAAGGAATAAAGCCATACTAGTTTGCAAGGGGTATGCACCAGAGGAAGGTATAGATTATGGTGAGACTTTTGCACTTGTTGCTAGACTAGAAGGATTCAGAATGTTACTTGCATATGAAGAACATAAGAAGTTTAAAGTTTATCAAATGGATGTCAAGTTTGCATTTCTAAATGGGATACTAGAAGAAGAGGTCTACATCGAACAACCAAAAGGGTTTGTTGATCCAGGCAAGAAAGACATGGTATGTAGACTACATAAATCTTTATATGGTTTAAAGAAAGCTCCTAGAGCTTGGTATGAAAGGCTGTATACTTATTTGTTAAGTGTTGGTTTTACTAGAACTAGTGAGAACAACAATCTGTATATGAAAGGAGATACTAATGATACTATCTTGATTGTTGAAATATTTGTGGATGATATTATTTTTGCAAGACAAGATCATATTTGTAAATCATTTTTTGATGAGATGCGCAAAGAATTTGAAATGTCTATGTTTGGAGAGATTGATTTCTTTCTAGGCTTGTAGGTTATTCAGCAGAATGATGGAATATTCATCATACAATCCAAGTACATAAAGGAAATACTAAGAACATTTGGCATGGAAGATGCAAAACTAGTTGGAACATCAATGGTCATAGGTTGCAAACTGACTGAGGAAGATGAAACTATAGAGGTGAACCAGACACTGTACCGATCTATGATTGGTAAATTGATGTATACAGTACATAGTAGACCAGACATTGCACATGTTGTGGGGATAGTTGCTAGATTTTCTGCAAATCCTAGGGAGTCACACATGGTTTCTACAAAAAGAATCATAAGATACCTGAAGAAAACTAAGGACTATGGATTATGGTATCCTAAGGAAGGGAAGTTTGAACTAAGAGTATATACCGACGCAGATTGGGCTAGAAATATAGATGACAGAAAGAGTACCACCGCAGGAGCATTTTTCTTTGGTGAAAGACTTGTTACTTGGACAAGTAAGAAACAACCTTTTATTTCTTAGTCTACTACTGAAGTAGAGTATGTTGCTGCTACTACAAATTGTTCAAATATTTCCTATATCAAGAAATTACTGGAAGGTATGAATGAGGTAACCATTGAGCCGATGATTATATACTGTGATAACACAAGTGCAATAAACATTTCAAAGAATCTTGTAATGCACTCAAAGACCAAGTACATCTCTATTAAGTATCACTACTTAAGAGAACAAGTACAAGAGAAGCAAGTTAAATTGGAATATGTTACATCAAAAGAGCAACTTGCTGACATATTTATCAAGCCTCTACTGAAGGAAACTTTTGAATATTTGAGGACTAGACTTGGGGTCCATCCCCTGTCTACCGATCACTAATGTGATCTGGAGGTTGCATCAACCTAATCTTATCAGAAGATCATTCATGTTGATGCAGAAAAATTCACACTTTGTATTATGTCTAAGGTTGTGGAAGATTTGAGGATTCAGAACATAGATTTGCACATCGGTATACAGAGATACATTTGGTGCATGCAAAGTATAGGAACTGGACAATAGAGAGTCACATAGCTAATACAGAGTTGTATGTTTATTTGTTTCTTTGGCATTGTTGTCAAAGGGAGAGATAAACAATATGATACCCGAGGAGATCACTGGAACATCTATCTAAGGGAGAGACAATCTAAGAAGATAAAGGGAGAGATAAACAGAAGGAAGACAAGAACTGGAAAGATCATATATGTAGAAGAGAGTCTGCATTTGTAATGTTGTCATGTAATGTAGTGATTAAACATATTAAGCAAGGGAGAGCTTACAACATTTCTTACAGAGTTGTAGAATACATGTTTGGTATGTGTATGGTATATTTCATATTTCTTGAGTTTCCATCAATGCCAAAGGGAGAGATTGATGAACTACAACTGATTGAGAATCTGATTGAAGAACTACAAATGATTAGAGATCATGGAGCACTGAATTGTTATGCAGGATAATTGAATCAGTCATTATGTTGTCATTGATGTCAACTAGTTTTGACAATACTTATCATGTTAGTTGCAAATATCTAAACATCTGTAAAGAGGAGAGAAAAGATGAAGAACAGAGATATCTACATGGAGGAAGATGGATATGATAGATGAGGATAAGGAATACTCTTGGTAACTTATTGATGAGTCTATGACTTCATATTGTTGACTTGATTATGTTGCATTAATCTGTTATGAAGTTGGAAGAAAAATGTTACAAAGTAGTGTGGTTGGTTAATGAAGCATTCCAGTATACACCGAGCCAGTGTAGTGTATACCGAGTGACAATATCAACTGATCTTGTGTTCACCGACACATTTCTTTGTTAACTAAGTATGGACAAAAGAACTAAATGATCAGTTTAGCTGACAGAAATTGATGAGCTGCAAAGTGTATGATTACGAGGTGGAAAGATAAAGTTTGTTATGAGATCTATGGCTAACAAAATTTGGAGAAGATCTAAAGGATAGAAGTGAAATGTGTTACTAAAACATCAGCCGAGGAAGGTTTAAGCGGCAAAATCAACGAAGGAGATTAAGCGGAAAAATATGATGGATGAGAAGAAAATGGTTTACTTGTCTATTTAAGAGACTAGGGTTTCACAGTGAAACTTATGTCGGAGGAAGGAGACAACAAAGATATCATGTGAACATTGCTTTATGCTTTCCTGATCAAACTAGTTGAAGAAGAACCGAACTGCAGAGTTAACCGAGCATCAGAGAGATTTTACCGAGGGATAGTAAGTTATTGAATGTTGTTGAACTGAATAAGAAATATTGATCAGAGGATTTGTATGAACTTAAGAATAGATCTGAACATCTACAAATCAAGTTGTATTGTATTCAAATCACCTGCTATTACAGTTTAACCATTTTAAATAGATAAAATCTCTTAACCGAGTGGACTTGAAAGTCTTATATTTCATTCATAGAATGTACATTGTTATCCTGTCAACCCCATAGTGAATGTTGGTTGGACAATAACTGTTAGTGTTAAATCCTCTAACAAGGTCACACCTTATAGTGTGTTTTGTAACCTTTAACAGGGTTGGCTCTTCACTGAGCTCACTTCAGAAGAGTGAAAATATTTTGGGTTATTAGTCCCATGTGGTTTTTCCCTTTGCAGGGTTTCCATGTTAAATCTCTTATGTTCTGTGTTTATGTTGTGATTGTTTGGATATCATACTTTACATATTCCATATTTGATTTGGTTGATAATCACTATGAGCAATTAATTGGTAATCGGTAAAGTCACAGACAGTTTACTATTTTTGTTTTACCGAGCTGCAGAATTTAGCTGAATTTGTTTTAAGTGGTACATTTTGTAATTGGGACTGTGGATAACTGATTCACCCCCCTCTCAGTTATTCTAACACTAATTATATCCCACTAGGGAAATTAAAATCTTGTAACCCTAAGACAACCTAAGAAATTCCTAGAAGCGAGCACATTCACAAAAATGGAACAAGAAAAAGGTATAAAATGGACACAAACTTTATTCAACCATTTTGGGAAAAATACTCTCATCTAGTTATCCTGGCAATTTGGGGTGACAAAAATCTATCTTTAACTAAAATAAAAGAATGGTGGGATAATATGTTGCCCAGCCATGTAAGTATTTCTCTCCTAGGAAATAATGTTTGATTCTTTTGTAGAAAAATATTGATGTTAAAAATGAAATAATGTATGGTAACATTAGTTTTCGCAAAGGTTGTTGCTTTCATTTCTTTAAATGGTTTACAAACTTTAACCCATATACCTACAAACCAGAGATTATGCCTAGATGGATAAATTTAGGTTGGATTCTAGTTGAATACCGATTAATGACTATTGTAATTAATATTGGTTCAAATTGGGGTATTTTCTTAGGATATGAAGGGATTTTGACTAATGACATTTCCAAAGAGGTCAAAATTCTCCTAATCATGGATCCTTAGATTAAAACCCTAGAACCTCTTAAGTTAATCGTGGATAGGAGAACATGGCATATCAACCCTTTTTTTACCATGGTGAGATTGATGTATTGGTAATTATTAGGAGAAAGAAAAAAAATAGCCTCAATCTCTAGATTTAATGTCTCTTGTAGCAATACTATAGACCAAAACTTGAAAATATGAAACAATAATGTTATTCCCAAAAGAAAGAACACTAGTAACAATGATACACAATCTGCATATATTAATGCCAATACAGAGAGCTAGAGGAAGGATCTCGGGAAAGTTAATAGTAGGGATACTATGACCCCTGAGGATTCCAAACCAAATAAGATATTAGGTTCATCTAAGACTATAATGAGGCAAACTATAACCCTATGGGACTCAACACTCCCCCTGATTTTAATTTTCCTACGGATAGTGACCTAGAACCTATTGAGGAGGAGGAAGTATTGCCCCATCATAATAGTTTGAAGCTTGATCTTTAGAACAAGGATATCAACATTACAAAATATAGGAAGTCTTTGTATAATATTTGGGAGGAGGCAGAAGTAGTTAAGAGATTTGTTAAGAACAAACTAGAAGCTCTCAAAGAAGAAGAGATTCTTGTAGAGCTAGAAAACATTGATAATGGATCAGAACAAGATAGTGAGGCTATACCAGATAGTAATGATTGCCTACATGTAGATGAAATAAATAATTTTATAAATAATGCTTTGGGATCATGTGGTTAGATGGATCATGAGGCCATAACAAATAATGAAACTAAGAATGATTATATGGATATTGAGGCAATTAAGAATTTTCTAGGCTTAGATACAATGGAGATACATGCTAATGAGGAATCAATTGAGGAGAAAAAAGTTTTGATTAAGAAGCTACTTGACACTATGGACTTGGAAGGAGACAAAGAATTCTTAGAGCTTGAAGTAAATGATAATAGGGAAGAGGATGGGGATAAAAAGAATCTGGGACTATCCCTAACTAATGTAGGTAAATCCTCACTGGATTGTGCAAAAGTGTCCAAGAAAAGAGGATGCAAATCCCTTAATGAACTTAGACAGATAGTTGGGTATGCTTCTGATCAAGCTAAAATCATTGAAATACCTAAAGCTAGGAAGGGGAAGGTCATTCTCATAGCACCATGAAGTTATTAGCATGGAATGTTAGGGGCATGAATTCCCCTAACAAGTAGTATATCATAAAATGTTGCATTTTCCCTATGAATGCTAAAGTAATAATGCTTCAGGAAACTAAATTAGATAATGAGGAATTGGAATTGTTTAAAAAGAAAATAGGACTATGGAGGTTGGATTGTGTTTTAGCTGATGGTGCATCTGAGGGTCTTAGTATCATTTGGGACCCTTAATGAGTAACTTACGATAAAATTAGTGGCCAAAGGTATTGTATTTACAGTTGTATTAGGAGTATAAGAAACAAGCTATGCCTAGTTAATTAACATATATGGACCTAAATTGATTCAAGACAAAAGGAAAGTTTTGTATGAAGTTGAGCCTTTCATGGCTGAGTATCCTGAGAAGAGCTTCATCAATAGAGGGAATTTTAATGTTGTCATCAATAAAAAAGAAAAATGGGGTGGTATCTCTAAGGAATCTCAAACCACAATTGAATTCAAGAGATGGGTAAATAAAATTGAGTTAATGGAAATTAAAACTGAAAATGGAAAATATACTTGGAACAACAGACGATTAGGTTTCAGCCACATTGCCAAAAATATTGATAGATTCTTTTTTAAAGGTAACTTGAGGGATTTTGAATTTAGTCTAAGTGAAACTATCCTACCTAACTCAGGTTCATATCACTTTCTAATATACCTATCTATTAGTAAAGAAAAGAAATTGATAAGTGCCCTTTTAAGTTTGAAAAAATATAGCTAGAGATGAAAACCTGATACAAACAACTAAAGGGTGGTGGAAATAAGAACATGTTATGAGCTCAAAGGAATATTGGTTTATGGTCAAATTGAAATCAATTAAAAGAAAACTTAAATACAATGGAATAAAGAGCACCTTGGGAATATTTTTGAATCAAAGGAGAGCCTAGAAAAAGAGATAGCTGAATTAAATGAGAAGGTTTTGGCATTTGGTATGGATCAAGATAGGTATTTGAAACAAAAAAGAACTATTAAACAAGTATGAAGATATTTTAGCCAAAGAAGAAATCTTTTCCCATAAAAAATCTAAAGAAACGTGACTCGTAGAGGGAGATAAAAATACAAAAAAAATTCACAATAGTACAAAGATAAGAAGGAATATCAATAGATTTATTAGAATTAAAATCTCTAATAGGACTGTCTTAAAAGATCCTATAATGATTGCAGGAGAAGCTATGAAATATTTTAAAAATATTCTTAACAATTGGGATGGATCCAATGGAGAGGCTCAATAGAAGATTTTACTTAACATACCTAAAATCATATCATAAGATCAAATTAAAATGTTGAATGGTAAATCATCCAAAAACTAATTGAGACTGCTCTGAAACATATGCATCCAGATAAGGCCCCAGGTCCAGATGGTTTCCCAACATTATTCTTTCAAAAGTGTTGGTCATTCTTAGGAAATGAAGTGGTTGATGTCTTGGAAAGTATTAGGAACTCTGGAAAGTTGCTAAAAGATATCAACAATACCTTTATTACTCTTATTCCTAAAAAATAGAATGTTGAGAACCTAGATGATTATAGGAATATATCTCTATGCAACACAATATATAAGCTTTTGACCAAAACCTTGGCCAATAGAATCAAAAAATTAATTCCAAAACTGATTTATGATGAGAAAATTGGATTTGTCCCTAGTAGATCCATTTTTTATGGGGTCATTATAGCTGAAGAAGCTATACTCTCTATACAACAAAACAAGGAGCCTAGTATGCTAATCAAACTTGATATAAAAAAAGCATATGACAAAGTTGACTGGCTATTTTTATGAAAATGTATGAAGGCAATTGGCTTCACAAAATAGTGGATTCACCTTATATTTAAATGCATATATACTCCTAGGTTCTTTGTTCTAGTTAATAGATCTTTAGAAGGTTTTTTCAAAATCTCTAGAGGATTGAGGCAAGGGGATCCAACATCCCCCTTCTTCTTCATTAATGGTCGAAGCCTTGGATAAATTCCTTACAAAAGCTAGAAGTGATGACCTATTGAAAGGAGTCAAAATAACTAGCGAATTAGAACCTCTTACCCATCAACAGTTTGTTGATGACACAATGTTAGCAGAGAAAGATGAAAAACAATAAGCAAAATGTATTAAAGAAAGCTTAGATGGATATACCAAAGCATCTAAGCAACCGATTAACAAGGATAAATAAAAAATATTTTTCTTTAATAGTAATCAGAATATAGAGAATGAGATCATAGATATACTAGGTTTTAATAAGGGTAAGCTTCCCTACAGATATTTGGGATTACCCTTTGACAAAGGTGACATATCAAATAAACTATGGGACCACATGCTAGCTAAGTTGGATAAAATGGTAGAATCGTGGAAAGGGAAGTGACTCTCTTCGACAGGGAGAGCAACAATGATAAAGTTTGTATTATTTTCTATACCCTTTTATCAACTAACATGCAATAGCCTTCCAACAAATATTAGAGACAAGATCACAAAGAAACTAAGGACTTTTTTTATGATGAGGCACTATTGAAAAATAAAAAATATCCATGATTGTCTAGGATAAAATATGTAAGCTAACCAAGGAAGGAGGGACAAACATTAAAAACATTCACGACCAAAATAAATCCTTGGGAGAAAGGCTGGTTTGGAAGATGCAAAAGGACCCCAGTTTAAAATGGTTCAAAACACTCCATTATAAATACTTAAATGGAAATGACCCGGTAAGAATATTTCAAACACATAACCCACCAAAGGGTTCCAGAGTCTAGAAATTTATGTTAGACTGTAAGGGTGTCATCAATAATAATTTATCATAGGACATTGGACTCAGTGACAATGCCCTCTTTTGGGAAGACTCGTGGGGGGGTACCCCTCCGTAGGCTTAGAATTAAAAAATAACCAAGTCAATGCAACCTTTAAGAGTAGCTGAGGAAGTTACGTTAAAGACTATATAGATATCCCAAGTGAGAATCTTGCATTGGGATGGAAGTGGAAATCAGCTATTAGATTAGACATCTCGAAAGAAGTTTGAAAAAAAATTAAAGAAAATTTTTAGAATAGAAAAATTACAGTTAGGAAAGAGAAAGACAAATTGGTATGGGTGAAAGATAAAAATGGTGAATATAACACAAAAGATGGATACAATTATCTCATGAGTAAACATTTAGCTCCTAAATCCCAACTACTACTACACTTGTGATGGATTAAGAATTGCATCCCTAAAGCAATCAGGTTTGCATGGGATGTCCTTTAGAAAAAGATAATAACTACAGAATGGTTTATTAAGATAGGCTACAATGGCACATCTCGGTGCTCCCTTTATGAAAAAGGGAAGAAATTGTTGATTGTATCCTAGTCAACTATGATTACACCATTAAATGTTAGTATTGGCTAACTAGAAAACTTGGGTGGAAGACTGCCCTTCCCAATGATATCTTGAAGCACTTTCAAAGCTAGCCTAAATTTAAAGAGCACAATACCTATAGCAATATTTGGACAACTGCCCCATCTTTTCTTATATGGGAAATATGGAAAGAATGTAATCTCAGAATCTTAAAAGGTGAAAAAATGGAGTGGGAACAAATAACAAATAAAATAGAAGCAAGCATTGTAGAGGTTGTCAACAACAAAAATCAAATCAATTGCACACATAAAAAGAAGTTCACATTTTGGGATGAAAAGATCAGAAACTGAGGGAATGGTCTAAAGATCCCCCCTTCATAGGTCAAGGAAATATAACTGGGGACAAAAAGAAGTAGAAGAGGAAAGAGTGCAAATGGGAGCCACCAAAGAAAGGTTGTTTCAAATTAAATTTTGAGGGATCCTCTAGAGGCAACCCTAGTAATGCAAGCATAGGTTGCAACATTCATATTTGGGATGGAACAAAGATTTCTCAGATAGAAATACCAATAGGAAGAGGAACAAACAACTTTATTGAGCTAACTGCTACAGTGGAAGGTTTACTTTTATGTAAGGGTCTTTAGTTGGAAAAGATTGACATTGAAGGGGACTCAACATTAGTAATCAATTCTTTAACAAATAATTCAACTCCCAACTAGACCTTGAATGGTCTTCTCGAAAGAGTAATAGACCTTTTGGATTTCTTCAAGAAATATACCAGCAACCACATCAATAGAGAAAGAAATAGGAGAGCAGTTAGGCTAAAAAATTTGGGTGTTGATGGGGTTGTTCTTGAGAGCATAGGATAATGTTATCACTTTAGGGGAAGGTTAGAATTAGCCCTGAGTTTAGAAAGGATTATTTGCCTCCAAGCAGTAAACTTTTACATACTCACAAGGAGATATACATATAAATATATAATAATTGCACTCTTTGAAGCACCTAATGTTTGGAAAATAATGCAGGCTCCTTAGAGGGTATCATTATTATATACTCATATATATGTTTGTGTGGGGATTGTGGCTGCCTTGAGCATCGATTGAGGTGGCTATGAGGTGGGTTGTGGGTTTGGTAATGTCTCTGTATATATCAATATATAACTATAAGCCTTCACATATCATCTTGTGTGTGTGCGAATTGTTACTTATACATGTATACATTTGAACACATGTATAGAGATAGACATTTATATTCATTCATATACATACATATATGGATATTTTATTGAGGTGTTGGTTATATATTTATATATTAATATATACTGACCCTTACTATTTTCTTTCTTCTTCCAGATATAATACTTACTTCAAATTGTCTTATATTTACACAAACACACACACACACACAAAAATTTGTATATGCATACAAATATATATAATATATAAATATGTCCATATTTATAAATTGTTATATATATAAATGTATATATTCTTACTTTCATATTTATACATTCTTATAGAGGTTGATATATTGATTTCTTGAATATATATATATATATATATATATATATATATATATATATATATATATATATATATATATATATATATATATATATATATATATATATATATATATATATATATATACATATGCATATATACACATATATTTTAACAGACACACATACATATATATATATATTTATAGTTTCTTTATTCTCTATCGGTTTCTCTTTCTTCTACCTTTCTTTGTGGCCCATGCTATCCCTTGTTTCTCCTCTTGCTCTATGTTTGTTTCCCCTTTGGATCCTCTTTCTCCTTTTCCTTTTGGTTTCTCTTTGTTTTGTGTTTTCATAGGTGATTTTGTCTGTGTTTATTTCATTTAGTTTAGATGGTTCATTGTTTGATTGGTTATTTATTCTTATTTTGGCCCATATATTCTCTCCTTTTTCTTTTACTTTTTGGTGTTTGGTTGCCACCGTCATGATTCAGATGACCTTGCATAACCCCTTAGCTTATTTAAGCTTCTCACCCTTTATATTTGAAGGATGTTAATATCCAGTACGATTTACAGCCTAGATAACACTAGAAGTGTCCAGAAAGAGATCATTGTATAAGGTATGCTAGCCTTCATCATTTTTTGTACCAATGTCATCATATCTTATCGTAATTATGACATCCTTTAGTGATTTATTGTGAGTTGGTTTCCTTTTAGATCCGATTTTGTTAAGTCCTGGTCTGGTATGTTGAGTCTCAATTCTACAAACTAGAGAGTTAGCACTGATAGCTTCTTAAATGGACTCCATAATGAGTCTAGTACTAGAGGGTGAGTGTAGAACTATAGCTTTTTAAGGGAGGATCAAACTAGAAATATGGGGTGGAGTCCTCTAAGAAGTGGATGATTTAGTGAATTTAGAAGTAAGGGTAATTAAGGGGGAAGAAATGGCAGATCACGATTTGTGCTTTTGAGTGAATTATGACATTCCGACCACATTTTTTTCCCTTATTCTAGTAACGGGTATGGCTAAGAAGTAAGGGCCCGTTTGGTAGCGAGAATTAGAAAATGATGGATTTGATCAAATGTTGGAAATGGTCAAATCATGAATTTGATAATCCGGATTTTCATTTTCAGATTATAATTAGGACTGTTTGGCTGCAAATTTTGAAGCCATATATGCATTGAAACCCTAATCTCAGAGTTTGTTGTAAAATGCTGAAAACTTAATCAAAGCGGGAAGAGTGAAATGTAGAGGCAAATACAGCAATTCTCTCAGATTACAGTAATGTCAGCATTTTATTTTCTCGTGCGGGCTCTGCCAGTGGCTGCTTTATGTGTAGTTTTTGTTGCACTTAGTGCCAACTATGTGGCTTCAATGGTTGGCTTTCCAAGTTTAAATGACCTCAATGTTTTGCTGCCTCCTCATATTTTGAATCCAGTTTTGTTGTAACGACTACTGCAACAAGCATGGCCATGACAAGGCTCCATTCCATGCAACTCCACTTCCTTCTCAGCCCCAATAACCAAAGAACAGGAAAACCAATGGGAAAAATAATGCGGATGCCAAAATAGAAATAATGAAGCCCGCGGATCCGACGAAGTTTTATAAAACGGGCGTTCAAAAAGTGGAATTTGGCGATCAAATCCCAATTCCACCTTTTTTGAAGGGAGATGTTAATGCTCATTTTGGGCGAAAATGAGCATTAACAAATTCGTCTTCCTCTTTCATATTGCACACCCAAACTGAGGATTCTGATGAAATGGGCATATACAAATGCCAATTCCAGCTAAATGTTGGAAACGGTCTGCTACCAAATAGGCCCTAAGTGATTAAATGATGAAGAAGGGTATTTGGAATAGAGCTACTCGAACTCCTTATTGCAGTAAGGAATGTTGATGATAACTTCCTAATTCCATATTCGAAAGATTACATTGTAGAAGGGGAAATCAATCATGGAAGGGAGTTTGTCAAGTGGCCACTATGTAAGGAAAAAACAAATTGTTATAAGTGTGAATTTTCTTATGAGGCGGCTTGAACTCAAGCCCACCTCTGCGGATCACTGGTGGAATGAATACATGTATGCCCCTAGGTACAAGGCCCCAACGACATTCCAAACATCAATATTGACAGGATTCAATTCCTTCCTCTGCTTGTGATGAATCCAACCAAAGAAGGGACGCAAATGCTCCTAGCGACGTTATGGCAGATGATGGAGAAGTTAGCCCATCAAACACGCAAAATGACTATGTGGATGTGATTTTATTTGAGGAATAGGGCTATTGTTTTTTGTTTTTGTTTGGCGCCTGGAATTAATCTAGAATAGGCATTATTGAATTCAAGAATAAACTAATTAGTTGTTTGTGACCGTTTTTTGAATTCTCAAATTAGAAAACTAATTCCCATTTTCGGTTGAATGCTTGCATTAGTTAATTCCAAAAAAAGGTGGAATTAATTTTATTCCAAGAATAAGCTTTTCATGGATTCGAAATTACATCAAAATGTATAAGTTTTTCGGGTCCGTGCGTGAATGGTTAAGGGATTATAATCTTATTTTTTTTACAATTTTTTTTATAATTTAATTTTTTAATAAAAAAAAAATTTAATATTTTTTTTTAATAATAATTTTTTTTTACAATTTTTTTTATAATCTTATTTTTTTAAGTTAATAATACATATTTTAATGTAAAAATATATAAGTTAAAAATACATATATTTTTTAATTAAAAACCCAGCAACAAAAATGATAAGTTCAAAAATTAAAATTAAAAAAATGAAAAATAATTCTTATTCCAATTTCACATTATGGGATCCAAATGTAGAATAGATTATTACAGCTTTCATTTTGAGGATTAATTAATCTGAGAATAGGTCCTTATTCTAGAATAGGCCTATTCTAGATAAGTTAATTCCATGCACCATACAGGCCTTATAATTTTGTATATATATAGGGCTAAGCGTTTAAGTATAGGTGGTTACAAGAAGGCCCTAATTTTGGTAGTTTATAGGGCAAAAAGGATAGTAATACAAACATGGTTATCGCAAATATTATCATAATGAATCAAACCTTTATTATCTTGGTGTGGTTAAAAGTATCATTGGGCTACGTAGGTTTAAATAACCAAGTTTGGTATCCATGTGGATTAATGCTTACAATATTTTAGTATTTGGCTCATGAGTTATGGAGGAGTTGTCTTGATTTATTTGGAATCTTTTAGTTACGTATTAAGTGTATTGGAAAAGAGACACTCCTATCTTTTCAGTAAGTAGGAAAATGAAAGGTCAAGATTAATGGTGAAAGTATAGCCTGTAGTAATTTGGTCAGTAATACATAACCTTAGTTCGTTATCCTATTTCTAAAGGATGGTTGATGTTATTTGATCTTGCATATTATTTGGTTGATACAAGGCCTCTGATGGTCACCTAATGTCGTGATATAAGATATGTTTTTTATATAAAGGTGATCGATTTCAAATTTTATTTTGAATGAGATTTCTTTATGTGGATTGGGCTATGAATGGCTAATTAAATTTGTAGAAGAAGTTTATAGTACAATTATCTTTTCGTCTTGGAATAATTGAGTCTATCTCTCATTTAGTCTTCAATGAAGCAATAACTTTTCATGACAATTTATGATAACTATATACTGTAGTTAAAGGAGTAAAACTCAACTCATAATGTTAATTTGTTATATTTGAGCATATAGGATTAGGTTAACACTTGGTAGTTGAGGACAATTTATGCCTGGTACGTATGCTCAAATTAATTGTGCTATGTTTTTATGTCAAGTTTAACAAAGTATTTGATCATAGGCTAATATAACAATGATTTATATTTATGCCATGGTTATTAACAAAGTGCCATTTTTTTGGTTTGGAAGTTGTAATTTGGCATTGTGCGGTTAACAAAGAGGAAGAGTTATTTCATGCAAATGTCCATTGAGTTCCCTGGAAAGCATATCTGGTTACTATGAGGACTTTACTTTACAAGGAATTGAAAAGATTTATTTATCATTTTTAAAGCATGTACTTATGAGTAAATGTTATACTCCTGAAACATTACCTCGTATTTAGAACATGATGCATGTAAAATAAACTGCACAAAAGTCCAAGAATCATTGTTTTTCTTTATATTGTCTTAGTATGTAAATAAGGACATCAAAATCCTTAGCAATGCCTCATATATGTAAAGTGAGATGTTTGTAAGATATGTAATTACTACAATCTTTCTCTATTTTTGGGGGCAAGACTGGAGGTTTCTCCACCCTGTTCTTTCCTACTGGTGCCCCTAGTGAGCCAGTTGTAAAATAGGTTCAATATTAATAAAATAATTCAGCCAAGGCCTATTACCTATTAAAAAAAATATTTACCCACAAAATTAAAAATAATACTCTTTTTTAATAAGGGTTACTTCAATTGTAAGCCTGGTTCAAGCCTTAAGAGACCACTTATAGGGGAATCTTTTCCCAATCATCAAGACCACTATTGAGGGGCCTTAATCCCCAAGACATTGTCACCTTTGTTCAAATCCACAAACTCAGTGGCTTTGTAAAGACCCATAACTTGCAAATGCAACAACCCAACAAAAGCACACATTGTGAGTACATTAGCCATATAGAAGCACATAGCCTATGAGTTCAGTGACTTAATGAGAGTTTGAACCTTGGTGGAAGTCACACTAATGTAATGAACTGACCATATAGTACACTCTTATAGGCAAAACAATAAATAATGTAATTAATTAATTAAATTTTATTGTAATTTTTTTATAAAAAAAATGAAATACAAGTAAAAATAGCAAATAATTTTTCTTTCTTTTTTAATTTTTTTTTAAAAAACATAGAAAGTAAAAAGGGAAAGGGAATGAATTTTTCTAATCAATAAAAATTTACAAATTCTTTTAGAATGCAAGAAAATTTCTTTTTCTTCTTAATTTGTGTTTTTGATAATAAATTTATATATTATTTTGGTTGTAATTTATTAAATGGATTTTTTTTTCTAAATATTTATGAATAAATTTGTGGAATTTAAATAAATTATTTATTGGTTATAAAAATATTTATTATTTTAATAGAAGAATATTTATTAACAAATTCATGTTCTTTTTGTGAGACTAACATATTTTGTTTTTGTTTTAAAGACTATATTTTAGTTGTAATTAGACTTGGCAAGAGACTAATTTAAACTCTCATGGAAGTCTCAAAGACCATCACAATTATATTAATTTGAAAATTAGGTTATTTTTTTAAAATTCATGAGAGTGGGTACAATCAGGGGACCTCATCCTTGACATTAATACAATAAGAGCTGAGATCTGTCAGCACACGAGGTCATAATCACAGGAATCCATCCCCAAAATTATCCATGAGCATACCAACCCAACATAAATTTGAACTTTACCACACCATCAACAATGCCACAACTTCTTAGATATCACTGCTCAAAATCATACTTGGATTCATAGTGGAAGATTATGTGGTAGATCATTCTAGTGGAGATGGATCCTTTTTTGAATGGATTGATTTTCATTATGAGGAATGGACTGAGGCAGAGAGGACTAAAGTTTTCCAAATATTAGAGAAAAGAAAGATTTCTCTCTCAAATGAAGAGGATGAGATTATCTGGATTGGTTCCAAATTTAGAGGCTATTATGTAAAATTAGGCTATGAGATTCAAAGAGTTGCTACTAATGAGAAGATGCAAGCTCATAAGTTGTGCTAGGGTAGAATTATTCTCCCAAAGACTGGTGCTTTCCTATGGACGACGATGCATAGGGGGATCTTGACAGGTGATAGAGTAAAGAAAATTGGCGCTATTGGTCCCAACATTTGTATTTTATGCTATAGATGTGAGGAAGATGCAAATCATCTTCTTCTTAATTGTTGATGGGCTTTGGCTTGCTGGGACTGGTTTTTGGGAGAGATGAAATGGTATACAACTAGACAAGATGATCTTATGGATTTTCTTCAGAGTTGGCCGAATTTGGGAAAATTTGATGCTTGGGGTGTGGGGGGGGCGGTATATGGATAGTAGCCTCATCCTTGATTGTTGGAATATCTATAATGAATGTAACTAGAGGATATTTGATGATAAATCCCTAAATCTCACAAAGTTGATTAGGAAGATCAAGGATGGGATTTGCAAAAAAGTTAATGCAAATTAGCTTATAAAGAAAAACATATTTTTTTCTCATTGGGATAGTAAGTTGCAAGAGAAATGACCATAATTGAAAAAGAAAAATGTAAGGATTGTGCCTAAGAGTTCAGGAAGGAAGGAGGCTCAATGGCAGGTCCCTAGAAGAGGGAGATTCAAATTAAACTTTGATGATTTAGCTAAAGAGAACCCTAGCTCTATTGGAGAGGGGTGCATAGATTGAAATGAGGAAGGAAATTGCATCTAGGCCTTTGATTTTAGGATGGGAAATGCCACAAATAATAAATTTGAGTTAGACCCCTTATCTGGAAAAGCAAATTTTGTTTGTGGAAATAAAAGGGGACTCTTAATTATGTGTTAACACAATTGAGAAAAAACATATTCAAAATTGGAGACTAAAAAGCATTTTATCAAGGATCGGACAAAAATTAGAGAAATTGGTATTTTATTTCTATTACGCATGTGTATCAGGAAGCAAATGCATTAGTTAATGTAATACCCCAAAAATGGGCTATAGGACCATTGACCTCCTACATCTACAGATCGATCGAAATTGACCTAAAGTCCTAACCTAAGGCACATCTCTACATCAAATTATCAAAACCCTAATTGATTTTATCATAATTCTACATTGGGGAATATTTCCTAAATATTCCTAATTTATCCAAATTATCTCTTAATTAATATTATTTAATTTTGACAATAGATCAAAAATCCTACAAATAATTGATTAAATTCTTATTTAATTAATTAAACCCAGTTGTCAAATATTTAATGATATAGTTTTGGAATAAAGTTTGATTTAATAATTAATTAACCCATAAATCAGTTATTTTATTCAAAAATCAGTTAAACTCTAAATCAATAATTAAACTCTAAATCAATAATTAAAGAAGTTAAACTCTAAATCAATAGATCAATTCAATTTGTTATCTTTTTGAACTCAACATCTATTTCGAGTTAAAAAGTGATATGAACTTCTGATTGGAGTTAAAAAGTTGATTTTGCATGATTTTGTGAGTTAACTATTTCTAATTTCTTGATAACTCAACAATCAATCTAAGTTAATCAAGGAGAGATTTTTGGTTTCCCATGAGCTCTCAAAAATCTTGGATTGCTATATAAACAAGGCTCAACCCTTCACAAACAATCGCACTTTCAATTACTTGGAGAATCGAGCTCTTGCGAACGGGCAATTGTTTGCAATTTCAATTCATTATTTTCAATTCATTCATAGCATTCCATAGCATTGTTAGTGTTAGAGTAGTCTTATGTTAGCTAATAATTAAATCATTTAATTATTAGTTTATCATACTCTAGGCTTAAGTTTCACTTAGGCGCTTTATAATTCTTTAGGGTTTTAGCCTTTAGGGTTTCGTGTTTCCTTTTATAAGGATTCACTTCTTTCATTTCAATAAGGAGATTGTATTTTTTTCATCATTGTTAATAGAAGATTATTTTCTTGCAACATGGTTTTGCAGTCTCTGGCCTTTTGGCCGCCATAGCTTTCTATCTTTTTGCTTCTTCTTTGTGACAGTCTTGCATGCAGGTGTTCTTGGGATGATTTGCGTTTGTCAAATCTAACATGGTATCAGAGCCATCTTGCTGCTGGCTGTTCGAGTTTTATTGAAGCACAGAGGGTTTCAGAAAATTTTTTTGTGGATCTGGGGGGGAGCCAAAATTTGGCTCACCTTGGGCAAAAACGGACACCACCATTGTGTCCGGAAGGCCCAAGAACCCCTAAATCCATATAAAACTTGTCCATTTTGGACACAGTGGCATCTGAGGCAAAAAATTTTTGCATACCAGGGTCGTACGGCCCTGGCACGCACTCCGAGGCGGGTACAAACGGCAATTTTTTTATTAAAAAAAACTATTTTGGGGGCGCCGCCCAGCGGCCACCCCCGCGCCGCCCAGCAGCAACCGCAGCCGCGACCACCGCAGCCGCGGCCCCCGCCACTGCAGCAGCCACGGCCCCCGCCACCGCGCCACCCGCGGCCCGCCCAGCTGCCGCCCACTTCCGGCTCCGCCGCCCTCCGCGGCCCCACTCCGCTGGCTCCTCCGCCCGGTCGCCCCTGCGGCCGCTCCGCCCCCCGGCCCACAGCCGCCACCTCCTGCGCCGCTCCGGTGCTCCGCTCCGCCGGTGGCGGGATGTTTTAAACCCCTGCGGGCCTCAGTGGCCGGTCCTATGACCAACCAGGAGCTCCAGCTCCAGCCCCCTGCGTGCGCCATGCGCCCAGGGGCTTTGTAATTCTAGCCCCCGGGGCTTAAAAATATATTTTTTTTGTCCTTTTAGAGCTTTTTCTAGGGGTAGCTGGGTTTTTTGGCCGTATTTGGAGCATACGGGGGCCTTTTTCTGACTTCTTTATATCGTCAAAAAGCTCTTTCCGAGCTCTTTCCGATGAAGGAGGTTATGGTTTTGGGTTCTACCATTTCAATAGCTTTTTTTGCTGTTGAAGTCTGATGTCTTTTTTTGCCTTCCGGGAGTCATATCTGGCTCATCCGGACTCCTTTTTCGGCAAACGAGATATCGTCGGAAAGCTGTTTCTGTGTACTATTCAGTGGCAGAGGTATTTCTTCCAGATTCTACTCCAGGTTTTCACTCCTCTGAGTTATGCATTTTATGCCCTCAGGTGGTGTGCTTGGTTCTACAGGTCCGGGGATCTCTATTTCTGGTTTCTTAGTGCACTCTTCTTTCTGACTTCTGAGCTTGCATGCTCTTTCTGATGTATCTTTGTTCTGTAAATGCACTAAGATAAAGTGCCCTCTTCTGCATTTCTGGGATCTTTTTCACCTGGTTCAGTTTTAGTATTCGCACTCAGTTATAAAGTGCCATGGGGGGATTCTGATGCATTTGCCACTATAGGCGCATCCACTCTTGTCAAGTGAGCGTACCTTCCACGACATTAGCCCATGTAGACTGTGTCTATGACACCGCCCTTTATCCTGTGTGTGTGCTTCTGTTGCACTGTTGGTGTTCCTGGTTCTTCTTCTGTGGCTGTTTCTGGCATCGCATTTCAGTGTTCCTGTCACCTCTCCCAGTTCAGCATTATGGGGGGGTTCACCTGTTGGCTCTATTGCTTCCTTGGTTCGGTTGGGTGATCTACGTATTCAGTTTTTGTTCCTATGTACTAGGCGGATGCAGTGGCTAGGCACCTATGCATTTCGGTGAGATGGATCATCTACTATATAGACACTCATTCATTCCTATTTTGGAGGTCACCTCTTCGATTGATCAGCTCTTCAGACTTTGTCTTCTCTACCTGGTCATGCACTATTTCAGTGGGGGTTCCAGCAGTATCTTCTGACAGAGTTTTCAGACATGCTTCAGAGGAGTTTCTTGCTCTCTTCTTGTTCCTTTCTCTGGGACATCTTTTGCTTTATGTTTTGGGTACCTGATCAGGCCTAGTTGCCGGGACCCATCTTTCCTGCTTTCTGCAGTAGTTTAGCTTTTTTTGCTTCTCCCTAAGTTACACTTAAGGGGGGGTGTTAGAGTAGTCTTATGTTAGCTAATAATTAAATCATTTAATTATTAGTTTATCATACTCTAGGCTTAAGTTTCACTTAGGCGCTTTATAATTCTTTAGGGTTTTAGCCTTTAGGGTTTCGTGTTTCCTTTTATAAGGATTCACTTCTTTCATTTCAATAAGGAGATTGTATTTTTTCCATCATTGTTAATAGAAGATTATTTTCTTGCAACATGGTTTTGCAGTCTCTGGCCTTTTGGCCGTCATAGCTTTCTGTCTTTTTGCTTCTTCTTTGTGACAGTCTTGCATGCAGGTGTTCTTGGGATGATTTGCGTTTGTCAAATCTAACAGTTAGATTAGATTTTCAATTCATTTCAATCCATTTTAGATCAATTTCATATCAATTTTTCATCATATTGCATAGAAAATCCAAAAATATAGATTAATCTACATCCATACTTTCATTACTTTCATCATTTCAAATCCTTCGTTTAGGCGTTGCATTGTCACTAATCTTGGTCATAATCTAAGAATACCATACTCACACCTACTAGAAGGCACTAAATCACCTGGTTAATTCTATTTATTCTTATTGCAGATTTTCTGACATACTAACCAATAATGTTTTTCTGAAGTGTTGTGTCCATAGCTAGGTACAATTTTAACACACACATTTCTGGCACCCACCGTGGGGCCCTACAATGGGTTTCCATTTCTGATTATATCATTTTCTGACAATTTCATTCAAGCTTCAATTTTTTATTTTTTCCTTTGTACGACATTTCAAAAAGTCATATCAGAGTCTTCTAGTTGTCGTACGACAAATGACATTCTAGATTGTCGTATGGGTTGTTAGGTAGTGTCGTTTGAAAGCTAAATTATCGTATGAGCATAGACCCATTGTCGTATCATTTCCCAATTATCATGTGGGAAGGTGTAGAAACTCGTACAAGTTTTGATGCCAGTTTTGCATAGTCATATCATATTTTTGAGCAATTTTTGGAGATTTTGATTTCAGATTTCTATTGACCGCTAATCCTAATGATTGATGATTGTTGTTTCTGATCATTTTTGGTAGCCTAATGATATCTGTGCAGGATGAAAGATGAATATTGAGCATAAAAACCCCATTCTTTGGCCTTTCTTGTCTTGACTTCTAAGCCATCTTTTGTAGATAACCCTACTTTCAAAGAATTCGTTGGTCAAAGAAAGCTCGTTCTACAAAAAATTTTGATAAGTGGTTTTGCAGGTTGCCTAATCTACGTCAAGAAAATATTTTGTTTGCTTAGATTTCATTTCATTTTCATAGGCACCTAGTTTAATAAGTACATGTGTCTATTGCCATTGAGGAAAATACTTAGGGGATTATGCTCTTCTCCTTCTTAGGAGAACCAGAAACCCAAAAAGTGTCTTCCTTGGTGCCAGTTTGCATACTATCTCTGGATTAATACTGCTTGATGTGTCTTAGATAGGGAAAAGGACAAGGTTAGGGAATTATGCCCTTCTCTTTCAGAGAATCAGAAACCCAAATCATGTGGTCCCCAACCTCACATTTCAATTAATCCTTTAGAGGGCCTACCAAAGAGGTAAAAAGCTCCAGGGAATGACCCAAGTGGGGACAAGTCTTAAGCTGACTCTTCCACCCCACTATAAAATTTGATGCTTCCTTGAGGTTAAAGCCTTAGAAGACATAGTTGTGTTTGTTCCTTGGCCTTGTGCCATGAACATGCTTTGATACTGTGTAGAGTGGAGCCACTCAAATCTTGCTTGTGAGACTACACTTGTCAGAGTTCTCATAGGGTTAACAGCCTTAATCCTGCTTGTGGGACTATGAGAGACAGTTATGAATGGATGCCCTAATTAAAAGAATAAGCTAGTTTTGCTACTGATCTACCTCTAATAGATTTGTAGTGCTCGTGCGAGGTGAATAGTAATCACCCCAAGAAACACATCATATTGAGCCCTCTTCGACACTTGAACTTGGCTAATATGGGCTTCAACATCCATTGTGTGTTGTTGGACCTACATATTCTAAGGAGTCCATGAGTGTGTTCCTAAGTCAATGAGCAAGTAATACATCTCTTCTCCTAGCTAGGGTAAGATAGGTGTGATTGATTCATTGAGTCAGTTCCCTTTATTTTCTATGATTGTGAGCCTACTACTATGTTAAACAACCTCAGAAAATCCATTTCATAGATCTACAAAAACTTGGACAGAGGAATTTACAATCAACTTGATACTGAAAACAAAAAATAGCTAAAAAATTGACCAAATCTGAAGCAAAAATCCTTTCTAGTGTCAAATGTCTTCTTGGAAAATCAAAAGTTGTATGAGTTTTGCAATTTTCATTTCAAAACCCCTAGAAACTCGTACGGTAACCTGTACTTTATCATACAATTGTTGTCAAAAAACCTAAGCAAAATTCAATACTATAGTCAATTGTCATACGAGTTTTGCAATTGTCATATCAAACCCCATCCTAACTCGTACGAGCCTGGATAAAGTCATACAAGAGTGGTGTCAGAATTGTTAGAAAAACCTTCAGTTTTTTTAGAAATTCAATCATTGCAGTCAACCACCAGATTCTATCATAATATTCACTATGTCAGGAATAGAGCAGAAAAACCAAAAAAATCTGATTCATTTTCCTAAAGTGGTCTCTTGAGTTTGATCTAGCCTTCTGATTTGTTGATTTGAATCCTATTTCATCTTGTGTCAAAATCATCTTCAAGTGTTGTGAGCTCGTGTCCGCAATCTTTTGGGCATCTACCCATACATCTAGGGCATAGTATCCTACACTTACAATCTTTTCATTAATCAACCAATCCAATCTTGACAAGGTTGCGTCATTCAATTTTTTTGAATCAGGTCATTCATCAGTAGTCTTAATCTTGCTCTTCCAATTCACTCGAGGTTAATGGTGGAAACTAGAGCTTCCTCACACAGAAAACCTAAAGAAGAACCAAAATTCTCACCTTTGTCTTCTTATGTTTTTTAGACCATTAATCAACCTTGCAATACAACTCGTTACGAAGAAGACACTCTAGGTAATCTGCATTTGAAAGAAGGCTATTCTAATCCTCCTCAATCAACCCATGGAGGTAATTAATCAATTCCACATCAATCAATCCCTAAGAGTCCTCACAACACCACAATGTCTCAAGGAGGAGCAAACCAAGGCTCCCAAGGTCATCACTCTAATCATGGCAGAGATCTCGAACCAACACCATCTAAAGTTGAATGATATATAAATGATGATCTCTTTTGAAAAATGATGAAACACTTCTTGCAAGAAGAGAAAGAGGCCTATTTATTACAACTAGCTCAATAAGGAGCCAAACTTCCTCAAGACTTTAATGTCAACAATATCATCACATAAGAGGAAGAAAATCCCATCACAACCGTAATGAAATAGATGCATGCCATGCAAGTTAAACTCAACAAGCTAGAAAAGGAGAAGGAACCTAAAGAATTATCCATGGAGGCTCTATGCCCCTTTCCATTTGATAAAGACTTGTACATGCCACCATTCCCAAAAAGAGTGGAGATACCAAAATATGACAAATACAATGGAAACTCTGACCCCCAAGATCATGTCAGAGAAATTTGTACTCAATCCATGGATTTTATGCATGAACCAACCTACTTAATGCATCTTTTCCCACAATCTCTAGGAGGAGCAACCATTCATTGGTTCTCTAAAATGCCTCCCACAATCAAGAATTTTGAGGAGCCGATCAAATTATTTTACCAACAATACTCCTATAATATTCAACATCCAGTCACCATGATTGACATCTGCAATCTTAAACAAAAGATGGGAGAACCCTTCCTGACCTTCCTCAAATGTTGGAGGAAGAAATTTTCACTCTATGCCAGACAAATCCCAGAAAATGAGAAATTAGAAATCTTTATCAATAACATAATTTTGGAAATCAATTATCACCTGCAAATGCAGAATCATACTTCTTTTGAGAAAATGGTAGAAAATGCCTTAAAGATCAAAAATGTGCTTGCTCGTAAGGGAGATATATCACTTAACAAAGACATCAACTATGAATCAGGTTCTAGTTCCAACAACAAAGATAAAGTCAAATTCTGGAACAAGAACAAAAATGTTGTAACAAATAGTGTTGTCGATCACATCAGTGCTCGACCAAAGGCACCAGCATTCAATCTCACCATTGGCACCCAAGCCATAAACGCTTATGAACTAAAGGCATCTGAATATTCTAAAAAGTCTAATGACTATAAACCATGGCTTACAAAACCAAAGTGTGAGTTCACTCCTTTGGGTGAGTCCTTAGAATCTGCCATGAAAACACTATTAGCAAACAAAATCATCACATTGCCTGAGATAAAATTGTATGATCTTGAAGTTAAACCTAAATGGTGGAAAGAGACTGATTTCTATGACTTCTATCGAAATTAGGGTCATAAAAACAATAACTACATGTGCTTAAAGCATCTCATACAAGACAAAATTGATGATGGAGAAATTGTAATTGACAACCATAAAACCAACAATGATCATACAACATTCATAGAACCATTTCCAAAGCATAATCAAGGAGATTCATCTTCTAAACCTAACATGGGTGCTAAAGTCAATTACGCCTACTCTAGAAATAATGATTTCATAAACATGGTTGAACCATGCCTATCAAAACATTGCAATGTCATAACCATTGTAAGAAGAGATAAAGATAATCAATCAACAAATGCAGTAACTTGATCACAAGCTCAGGTACATCTACAAGGACAAAACTCAGGTTCACCAAACACCCCTAAGGTGCCTTTTAATCTTCCATCTACTTCTAAACAGAGGGCTACCTCAAAATCATCAAACCCTAAAGAGACCATGGCAACATCATACAGTATTGTCCAACATACCAATGCAAAAATATCTGTGTTTGAGTTGCTTCAGATATCTCCTTATCATAGGGCTATTCTGGATAAAGCTCTACTCGGTTCCAATGTTCCTAAAAATCTTGATCTGGACTCAGACTATGGTTGGTCATCTGACATCACCCCAGTATATCTCCTTTTCAGAGGAATATGACAATTCACTAAGTCATCTGCATAACCAGCCCTTGCACATTGAAGTCTTAATCCAAAACCATCGTGTCAAACATGTGTTGATATATGGAGGTGCTGGTCTAAATATTTGTTCCTACAAATTGGTCACACAACTAGGATTATCAGAAGATTCTATTGATCCTAAAAAGAAGATAACCATAAAAGCATATGATGAACAAGAAAGATCCTCTAAGGGAACAATTGTACTACCTATCAAAATAGGACTAGTTATCAGAGACATCACCTGTCAAGTTCTGGATCTTCCATTGGCCTACAACATTCTTCTAGGGAGACCTCGGATACATGAAATGCAAGCTATTCCATCAACATACCATCAATGCATGAAATTTTTGTATGATAGTAGAGGTAACAATTCCAGCTGACATATCTACATCTTGCAATGCTCGAAAGAGAGTGTTGACAAACTTGTTCCACATAATAGAGAATCTTCCACTAAGAAAAAAGACATAGCATCTACATCCAAGATGGAAGACATTGCGAAAGAGGTTTAAATCAAGGACACAAGCATGGGATAATATACAATGGAACCAATCCTATCCCTCACATCTCCCCCACTTTCACCGAAGTCTTATGGGCAACCTTCTAAGAAAATAAGACTATCAGCTAAAGAACCTCATATTATCTTTAATGGAAGCTTTATCACAGAAAAAGTATCAGAACCAGAATCTAATGAAGAGGAAGTTGTGCTTTCCTGGTTATACAAGGATGAGTCTCAATCCTAGACAATTCAAAAATGTGATTCTAAAACACCTAAAGTTCCTTCAAAATTATATGGACCGGGACATAAACTAATGACTAAAATGGGATATACTAGAAAAGGACCTCTTAGAACATGAGGTAAAGGTCTTATATCACCCATTGCACACTGTGGCCAGACAAACAAGGATACTATAGGACTAGTTTATCAAAAGAAAACTTTCCATCTCAATGGGAACTCTTCTCATGTGATAGAACAGACAGAACCAGAAATGGATGAAACTAAGGAAGAGAAAACACACCAAGAAGACAGTGGTGACTCTGATGCTACATAAGTTTTTCCCTATGAACGCATTCCTCAAAACATCTTAGACATTCTCAAGGAGGAAAATGAACCTAAAAGAATCAACGTAGTAGATACACAAGAACCTACTACTAAACAAGATACAATCATCCCACAAGAACTGGCTGATAAAAATAAATAAGAAAAAGAAAGTGCACCAATCACAATAGCTGAACATTTGGGATACAAAATTGATTATGATACAGACTCCCATGAATATGAGTTCCACTCAGACTCTGAAGGAAACCCTTCTTGGGGAATCTGTCCTGATTTCACGCATATTCTTGATTTTCCCAGAGATCTAGATGAAGACTCAAATGACTGTGAATGGGGAATTATTCCAGAAGAAGATGAGCTTATCATAGAAAAACACATTGATGGCATTCACCAATATTCACCTAAATCCGATGTGATTCTAGAGTGAAATGATGAACTTCATGAATCTGATCCACCTACTACTAAAGTGGAATCCAATAATGATGTTGAAACAATTCATGAACTGAACATTCTGAGTAGTAATATCACCTTTGAATTCAAGAGTCAGGTTAGGACCAATGATGACAACACCATATGCATGAACACCATTTCCTAATCCTCCCCTACATTGACTATCCAACATCCACAGCTTATTAACCAAACATCTACCGATCCAAACTAAGATATCCACACCTTTCGAACTGGCTATGCTCTTGCCTACTATCTCAATGCAGTGGAACCTATGACAACTTCCATTGGTATCTAGTGTTAGCATGACAGAGTTAGATATCAAATATCTCAGTCAGAAAAATAAAAGAAAAAAGAAAAAGAGTTATGAGGGTGAAAACCACTATGTGGCAAGCTCGGAACCTAAAATAGTAAAAATAAACAATGTATCCGAAGGTGAAAACCTCTCTAAGGCACCTAAGGATGAGATATTTGATGTACTTCTGAGTCATTTACAGGATATATCTCTAGTACTAATAGAACCAACTCAATCTATCAAATTGGGTACAACAGAGGAACCACAACTGATTCATGTAGCACAATCTCTGTCAGATAAAGAAAAGCAAGCATTTACAAAATTCTTAACAAAGAAGAAAATTAATTTTTCATGGAAATATTCAGATATGCTAGGGTTAGATCCTAATCTCATCATGCATCATCTTTCTATAGCTCCAGGAGTCAAACCTGTTAAATAGAAGTTGCAGAAGATGCATCCTCATGTTTCACTTCTAGTAAAAGCTTAGCTAGAGAAGCTACTAAAAGCTATATTTATCTGAGTTATTGATTATGATGAATGGATCTCCAACATTATTCCAGTATCAAAACTTGGCAAATTTATAAGAGTGTGCACAGACTTCAGAGATGTAAACAAAACATGCCCTAAGGATGACTTTCCACTACCAAACATCAATATGATAGTGGACATGACTACGAGATTTAAAATGTACTCTCTCATGGATGGTTTCTCTGGATACAACCAAATCAAAATTTCTCCAGAGGATCAGGAGAAAATAGCTTTCACATGTGCATGGGGTACTTTCTACTGGAATGCCATGTCATTCGGTCTTAAGAATGTCGGAGCTACTTATTAATGAGCTATGACATCTATCTTCCATGATATGATGCATCGAACTATGGAGGACTATGTTGATGAAACCTTAGCTAAATCAATGATGAGATCTGAACATCTAATTGACTTAAGAAAAATACTGGATAGAATGGAGAAGTTTAGTCTTAGACTGAACCTTAAAAAGTGTGCTTTTGGTGTCACTTCTGGAAAGCTCCTGGGCTATATTGTTTCAAAGAAGGGCATTTAAGTATATCCTACTAAAGTAAAGGCTATTATGGAGATGAAACCTCCCAAAAATATCAGTCAAATGAGAACCTTACAAGGAAGGATGCAATCAATCAGACATTTCATATCTCAGCTAGCAAATATATCACAACCTTTCACAAAGACATTACATAAAGGTGTGACTTTTGCATGGAATGAGGAGTGTGAGAATAATTTCAACCACATCAAGAAATATCTATCAAATCCTCCTATTTAGATGCCTCCTATATAGGGGAAGCCATTGATTATGTATGTCTCTGCCATAGATACATCACTGGGGGCATTACTAGCACAACATGATGAAAATAAGGAGAGAGCTATCTACTACATCAACACAATATTGGTAGCATACGAGAAGAAATATTCAATGATCGAGAAAGCTTGTCTAGTTGTGATCTTTGCATCACAAAAATTGAGACATTATATGTTGGCTCATACAACATAATTGATAGCTAAGATAGATCCATTGAAATACTTATTGAGAAAAGTTGCCCTCACAGGTAGACTAGCTAAATGGGTGATGCTATTAAGAGAATTTGACATAGAATATGTTGAAAGGAAAGCTATCAAAGGTCAAGTAATTGTAGATCAGTTGGCTGAAGCACCAATGTTTGATGATACACCATTATAGATGGAATTTCCTGATTCATCCATCATGCACATATCTTCTAGGACTTGGCATCTTTTCTTTGATGGATCTTACACATAGAATGGATCTAGAGCAAGCACCATATTTTTCATAACACCGCAAGGTTACTCAATACCTAAAGCATTCAGAATAAAATTTCCTTGTACAAACAATATTGCTGAATATGAAGCTCTACTTAATGGCATGAAGATAGCAATTGAGTGGCAAGTGATAGAGTTGCACATTCATGGAGACTCACAGCTAGTCATACACCAAGTTAATGATGTGTACCAGACAAAATATGAGAAACTAGTTCCATACAAATGCATGGTCGATGACCTTAAGAAGTATTTCATCTCAATCACTTTTGAGTAGATTCCTAGAATGGAGAACAAGGTTGCTAATGCTATGGCAATGCTATCATCTCTACTACAACAACCCAAACATGAGCTATGTTATGAGTTCCTGATGGAAGCACTGTCATTTCCTACATATGATTCCCCTGAAACCTGCATGATCTTCATTGTTGTTGGTCTTGATTCTTCTAGATACAAACACCTTTTCTCCTACCTTCAAGACCAAATCATCCCTGATACCTTCAACTACCATGAGAAATGATACCTTATCTAAAATGCATCATGGTATGTCATCATAGGTAATGACTTGTACAAATGGAGTCTAGATGGTATACTCCTTCGATGTTTAGAACGTGAGGAGTCTCAATGAGCATTAGAGGAAGTCCATAAAGGTATATGTGGATCACATTCTAATGGTTTAACACTAGCTTGAAAACTTATTAGGGATGGGTACTATTGGCCTGAAATGGAAAAAGAGGCTATCAAATATGCTAAGAACTATCAAAAGTGTCAGGTCCATGGTAACTTAATTCATGCACCAGGGAGAGATCTTATTCCCTTTACTACATAATGGCCTTTCCAATAATGGGTGTTTGATCTTATAGGGGCTATATATCCACATTCTTCCAATAGACATACTCATATTATTACAACTATAGACTATTTTATAAAATGGGTAGAAGTTGTTCCTCTGACTCAAGCAGCTGACAAAAAAATTTCAATGTTCATTCTGAACTATATCATTTTTCAGTATGGAATTCCACATTCAATAGTCACAGATAATGGTGGCCAATTCAAGAATAAGGACTTAGATTCCTTATGCTCTAAATTCAAGATTACACAACATTGGTCATCCATATACTATCCTCAGGGGAATGGACAAGCAAAAGCATCAAACAAAATCTGTTGAAGATCCTACATCGCACAGTCAACAAGAGAGGAAGAGATTGGAATCTCATGATTAATCCATCTCTTTGGGCATACATAACAAGTATCAGAATGCCCACTGGGGCTACACCATTCACTTTAGTTTATGGGTCTAAAGCAATACTGCCTATTGAGGTTGAAATCCCATCACTGAGAATCAAAATGCATGGTCTAGTAACCAATGATGATTACAGAGTGTCTAGGTTGCAAGAACTTGAACTACTAGATGAGCATAGGCAAGCCATGTATGATCATCTTAGAGTATATCAGAAAATAATGTCTAGAGGCTACAACAAGAAAGTTAGACACGGAGAATTTCAGGTTGGCAATCTAGTCTTGAGAGAAAATCCCAAAAATCAATCACATCGAGAGTGCAAGGGGAAGTTTGAACTTGACTAGTTGATTCCCTTTGTTATCACTACTACTTTTGTCTTTGGAGCCTATCAAATCTCAACAACTAAAGGAGAACAGCTCCGAGAACCAATCAACGTTCTCCATCTAAAGAAATTCTACACCTAAGGCATTCAGTCTATGGTAAAATATTCTGACAAAATCATAAAAATAAAAATAAAGTCCTACAAAAAAATGATCATCCTGGTGAAAACCTAGCAATAGGTGCCTTGATGTATCATAAAAAAAAAATGAAAAAATTGAAAAATACAAAAAAAGAAGAAAAAGTGCATTGGTGAAAACCTGGAAACAGGCACCTTGATAGCAAAAATAGAATCTCTGCCAAGATGGTGAAAGCCCAGCAAACGGGCGCCACTTGTTCAAAATGTTCCATCTATCAATGCAATCTTGATATTTCCCAGCTTTTAGTCATGCTTTAGTTTGTACATATCTCCTAGTTTGCTTTTGCATCATGTTTTCAATAAAGTCAGTTTGTACACCAATCAGCAAAAGCGTTTGTATCCTGTCAATGTTCCAAACTTGGGGGCACTCAATGTCATATCCTGTAGTCCTCAATACCTCAGATGAGTCATGTCTAGTCAGAGTCCTCTGAAGCTACATCGGAGTCAGTCAGTTAGTCTCCTTACCAGAAAGGGATTTTGCACCGACAATCAAACATAAACAAACATCAACAACACCGAAAATAATCTTTGCAGCATGCTTTTATCTTCTTTGTATGCTTACTGATTCACATTGAGATTTTTGCATATTGTATCCTTTCGAACTCTTCGATGATGTCCTTTACAGGATTTAGAAAGTGATGACAGGGGGCATAATCTTTTCTTTATTTTCTACTTTTAAGGAAAATCTAATAACTTTGGAAATTCTGGATTGAATTAGTGTCCACTATAAGTGCCTCCATCATGTATTGTATGGCCACGTGTACCTCAACCATTGATACCCGAAAAATTCAAGGAAGTTTGATCTAACTTTGTCTTTTTGAGTGATTTCTACTTCTCTATTGTGAAACATGTTGATACCCAAGGATGTGAATGATAAAGGGTCACTGCATGTAAATTCACATGAGAATGAGAATGATCTCTCCTTTGCTTGGTGTGTTTATTCGCAAGGCGTATTCCGGTCATCATGATGTTTATGTTCTAATGCTTATACAAATTGCTATATCAAAATGGACATGATATTCTGATCATCCTGGCTTTTGTGCCTTGATGCTTATATCTAAATCTGACATAACAAAACATAAATCAATATTCATATGTCCATGGTTTCCTAACTAGTGGACATAGGATTGATTTATCCAGTGTTACCTGAAAAGAAATAAAATATTCAGTGATGATAGAAGACTGACTTATGACCAGTGACTAAGTCCTAGGTCTTGCATTTCATTCTATATTTTGCACTTTGCATGGTTACATTTCTCATGATTTATGTACCAATCAATGCTTGAGTTCTCCAAATTTGCAATAAAACTCAAAACAAGGACTGAGCTTTATATGAAGGTCACCTAAACTAATCAGCAAGCAGTCACCATCCTGGGGTACACATCCATTTTGACAATGATTGAGCACTTGTCTTCTTCATGTACTTGCAAAAATGTATCATGTGTATCGTTGCATTTACATTCTCATTTCATTCATCCATGGCATACATACGTGTGCATCCAAAAGAAACATACATTTGCATTTATTCATCTACTATCTATCATTGCATTGCATATTCATACATTTGAAAGGAAACGTTCATTACATAATCCATACATTTTACAATAAATGAAGCATTTCATACACTTGCATCACATGATATTACATCATAAAACAAAAATGACAAGTGCATATGAAGTCACAACCAAAAATCAATCTCATATATATATCGGAATGTCAGAATAGTACAAGGGGGTGCACTAATGGCATTTTATACAAAAGAGTGAGCTATCAATGAGCTATTAGATATCAACAAAATGACCAAAATAAAGAAGCATAATAGATCAGTTGTCTGCCTAGTCCTCTGCATCAAGTGCAACTCCTCCTCCGGCAGGTGGATCTGGAGGTGGGTCAGCATGTGGAGCCCTAACTCCCTCCGAATCAATCATATACTAGGAGTAGGAAGTCATCCTCTACCCAAGTGGAACAACATAATAGTAGGCAAACACATAGTATGCAGTGTGTCCTATTTGGTGGATGACCTCCAACTACAGGCATCTCACATCTACCTCCTGCTCTCTTAGTTGCCTCTCATGATCTCTCAGTTGTACCTCCAGGGTAGCACTATGTACCCTCTAATTTTAGAATTGCTACCAGAGTCATCTGATAACATCTTGAGACGTCTATCTCAATTTAGGATCTACCTCAACAACTATAGTCTCTACCTCCTCCATGGGTTGATCAGCACTCACCTCTGTCTACACCTTGGAGAGATGAACCTCTGCACCTAGGTAAAAATCAAGAGCATCATGTGCATCCTCCATCAGAGCATCTTGATGAGATCCTAAGACCTCATCAACACTGCCCACATCACCAAGTTTACCATCCTTGCCTCTAGTGTATCTCCTTTGTAAAACTACAGGCCTGCCTGCTATAAAACTCTAAGGCCGAGGGGGTCTCATCTGTCCTAATGGCCTCAATGGGGTCATCACTACTCTAGGATGGGGTGGTGTTGGATGTACAATTAGTATCTGCACCTCTTTGTGCCTCTGGCCTCTACCCATAGGGGCACCTATCACATCCTTTGCGTCCTCCATGGTGGGAATAAGCTTGGTAGGATCTGAGAAATGCCTCATTGAGTGCTCTGTAAGATAATAAATAAAAGTGTTTGTCACTCCAACATCGGCCACCTGCGGCCTATAATCCCAGTCTCTGCTCACTAGGCTCTTGTACTCTGACTGCACTCAGCATATGATAGCTTGACAGACCATCCTAACCTGAGCTCACGAACTAATCGAGCATACGTGACAAACTCTTGAGGGGAATCCTGAATAATGCCAACCTATCACTAGACACAAGTAATGATGAATCTCTCTAATATGGTGGTAGATCACCTTATAAGGATCTTGCTCTGGCAGAAGTAACCAAACTGAACATGAGCAGCTATCCACACCTCTATCTGTAAGTACAACCTCCAGATGATGAAGGTCATATCATTGAGCACACACCTCCAGTACTCTGTCCAGCTCATCTGGACTTGTGTGACATACCCTAAATATCTAAAAATGACCAGCTCCTATGGTTGTCGCTCATCCTGACATATTGGTCAGCATATAGTGATGTGTTCCCATGCCCAGATCTGAAGAACTAGTGCACCTGATGTGAACGTCTTCACCCCATGGTACATGATCTTGTGCATCTCTGAAAACATATGGGCCAAGAAACACTGACCCCATCCAAGCTCTACAAGAGGAGCCATCAATCATGCTACCATAGGGGCCCAACCCATCATAAGACCATTATGCTGATGACCAGACATAATAATACCTCCAATCATTCCTTCTATAATGCACTCACGACAGTGAGTGTGGCCGTATCTTTGTACTAAGATCTCCCATGAGATCTGTTGAGCAATCTACTCATCTGCACCGAACAGTGTCCTAAATGCTTGCAACCCTGCGTTGCCCACACTGGTATAATTTGGGCGTGGGCCATGAAAAGGTATTTGAAGTATCCTGTATACATCCTCTGGAGTCACAGTGATCTCTCTAGTAGGTAGATGGAAAGTATGGGTCTCAAAGTGAAACCTCTCGATCAGAGCAGTCAATAGTCCATGGTTCACCTAAATATCAAGCAACCAGATCAAGAACTCAAAACCACAAGCAACAAGATGAACTTTCATAGGGTCCAGAAGTGCCCAACACAGCCTCTGAGTAGCCAGGTGTGAGAGACAAATGTGTATATCTAGGTAATGAATGTACACAACACAAAAATGGGGCAACCTATCAGTAACTTGGTAAAAAAATCAGGCTATAAGCATTCAAAATGAGAAAGTCAATACTTCAGAAGGTGCATAAAAGACCAAGGAAAATAGTCATAAAAATAGAAAATTTGAAAAAATGACCAAAGGACCTAAAAAACGGTCATGGTTTTCCATACAACAAATCAGACTAGCATCAACTATCGTATGACAATATACATGGTTCCATATGATACTTCATGGTCATACGACATTATGCAAGCTCTCGCATGACATATGAGGGACTTGATGAAATGTCGTACGACAAATGGGTCCCTCTCATACGAGTTGCACATATGTCCCACATGACACTTGAAATGGAATTGAAAACTCCTGCGAGTCCAAGCAGACTGTCGTACAAGTTCTCGTGAAGCAAAAATTCAAAAAGTTGAAAAACGTCTAAAAAAATCCTAGAAAGCATGAAATGAAGCAAACTTTGAATTCATAGAGAGGCACAAAGGTCCACTTACCAGATTCCCATATTGGGGTGGTCACTGGTATCATCAGTTATGCTCAAATCGGTGCGAGGAGACATAAACCTTCATCTTCAGTCAGAGGGCTCCACAAGGTTTCTAAAAGTCAAATGGTTGAAATGATTTGAAAATGACCCTTTTGGGCCTTATATAGGTTTTGACCCAAATTTTCAAAGTGCTTCATTTTGCATGAAAATAGCACCCCTAGCTAATTTCAATGTTCTGAACCCATTTTCAGGATCAAAATTGAAATCTGAAATCATTTACTTTGTCAAAATTGTGATTTAAAATTTTTAGACCCAGGATGGCCGACTGCTTGCACAATCGACCTTCTTTCATTATTGAAATCTAGAGTTCAACTTAATTGATTGTCTAAAATCAAACTATTGAAATTTCAACTTGGTCAACCATGGTCAAACCTAGTCAAACTTGGTCTTCAAGACCACCACACGATGCAAAACGCATCCTTGGACGTGCATAACCACTTCTCAAATCGATTACATCGCTCCTAAACCAAATAATTTCGGATTTCTTACCAAATTTCAATTTTCATCCCGAAGGGGGCATGGTACTACACATCTTTAATTAAATATGTCAATCAAATTTTCCTTTAGTAATCAAGACAACAACTAAGTCTAGTTGTTGATTCATCAAAAGTCCTCATCGCTTGGGGCACATCGCTTGGGGCATATCAGATTCATCAAGATCCATATCAATATGATGTTCTCTCACAAACTTGTGAATTGTATCAGCTCTTCATAACCATCGGTTCATTAGTGTTATTTCCTTGATTCTTCATAACTGAAGGGTTCAGATTTGACATCCTTTCGATTCCTTTGGACAATCAGGTCTGGAGCCAAGACAGTCACTTCTTTGTAATCATAAGGTTCATAATCAGGTGTTTTGACACTTCTTCATAATCACCGGTTCATTGTTGATATAGTTAGCATCATCTCAATTCTTTGGTCAATCAGGACCTGAATCACCAAATCTTCAAATCAATCAATCAATTTCTATCTCGGAATCGATTAATCTTTCAAGATCAGTTTCTCCACCACATAACTAAGTCCACATCATCATCAAGAACATATTAATCTTTGAACCACTACACTTCACACAATAATTCAAAGAGGGGCAAAATGTAATACCCAAAAAATGGGCTATAGGACCATTGACCTCCTACATCTACAGATCGATCGAAATTGACCTAAAGTCCTAACCTAAGGCACATCTGCACATCAAATTATTGAAACCCTAATTGATTTTATCATAATTCTGCATTGGGGAATATTTCCTAAATATTCCTAATTTATCCAAATTATCTCTTAATTAATATTATTTAATTTTGACAATAGATCAAAAATCCTACAAATAATTGATTAAATTCTTATTTAATTAATTAAACCCGGTTGTCAAATATTTAATGATATAGTTTTGGAATAAAGTTTGATTTAATAATTGATTAACCCATAAATCAATTATTTTAATTCAAAAATCAGTTAAGTTGAGAGCAACACATGTTGAAAATGATATTAATTCATAATTATCCATGCACATTTAGAAAAGCAGTTAAACTCTAAATCAATAAATTAATTCAATTTGTTATCTTTTTTAACTTAACGTCTATTTTGAGTTAAAAAGTGATCTAAACTTTTGATTGGAGTTTAAAAGTTGATTTTTCATGATTTTGTGAGTTAACTATTTCTAATTTCTTGATAACTCAACAATCAATCTGAGTTAATCAGGGAGAGCTTTTTGGTTTTCCATGAGCTCTCAAAAATATTGGATTGCTATATAAATAAGGCTCAACGCTTCACAAATGACTGTGCTTTCAATTACTTGGAGAATCAAGCTCTTGCAAACAAGCGATTGTGAGATTTTTGCAATTTCAATTCATTCATAACATTCCATAGCATTGTTAGATTAAATTTGCAATTCATTTCAATCCATTTTAGATCAATTTCATATCATTTTTTCATCATATTGCATAGAAAATCCAAAAATATAGATTAATGTGCATCCATACTTTCATTACTTTCATCATTTCAAATCCTTTGTTTAGGCATTGCATTGTCACTGATCTCGGTCATAATCTGAGAATACCATACTTGCAGCTACTAGAAGGCAGTAAATCGCCTGGTTAATTCTGTTTATCCTTATTACAGATTTTCTGACATATTAACCAATAATGTTTTACTGAAGTGTTGTGTCCATAGCTAGGTACAATTTTCACACACACAGTTAATAAGCTGGCTAACATAGGAGTAGTGCTCCCTCAAAACTTATTTTTGCCTAAATCCAAAACACAGGAGTAGAGCTGGTAGAACAGGAAGAGATTTTCAATTCTGATTTTCTGGAACCTTCTATCCTAGAGTTAATAAAGTTAGACAAAGAGTTATCTCTAAATAGAGGGCAGGAGATTGGTGTAGGAGTTGGGTCCATAGAAAGTTAGTGTTTTTATGATATTTTAGCTTTTAGAAGATTCCTAAATATGTGTATTTGACTGCGTTGTATTTGATGACTTTTTTATTCTTTCAATAGAGGGATATACCTCCATAATGATAGAACATACCTTAAAAACAATGCCACAACTTAAACATCACAATTGAAATAAAAAAATTTAAATATTATTTGTTGGCTAAATATTTTGTAAGTCACCATGACTACAACTTGTAAAATTGTGACTTTAGGCAAAGTCTCATGAGATGTCTCTCTCCTCTCAGCAATAGGGAGGCTCCCTTCTTACTATATGTGGCTTCAATAGGATTTTAACTGAAATTACAAAAATGGTAGTTCTTCTAATCAATTCCTCTTTTTTCAGGAATGATTTACAAATAACTACAACTTTCAACTTAACAAAAAAATACCTATTGTGATGATAATATCGGTGGCTCAAGGATTGTCATAAGTGTTGGAAACTGCAATTGAAGCAATTGTTGTATTGTCATTGATGTCAAACCTTAACTAGTAAGACTATTGCTATCTAAGAAAGCATTATATCTATTTGATTGTTGAGAAGGATTAGGGCAAGGTTGGTAACAATAGCACCTAAGGAAAGGTTGAGTTATCTTGATACTTCAATGTGTAATTGATTATGTGGCACAATGATAAGATAATGTATTGCTTATCTAAGTGAGAATCAAGACTAAACAAGTAGGCTTAACTGAGAAAAAGTGAAGAAATCTAGTTTAAGACGAGTGATGTTAGTGTCGACCGAGCCAGTATATGCTGAGTAAATTCAGTGTTGACCGAACATCAGTTTATTGCCGAGGAAGACAATATTAGTTGAGGAAACAGTTTTAGTGGTGACCGGGCTACGTAGTGATGACTGAGGAGTTGAACACAATATTGATCGAGTGTCAGTAATTTACATTTGAGGAAGAATTTAGATTCCTAGCTAACATAGTTGAATTCTTGGATTATGTAAATCATGTTGACTTTATTTATTGAATGTATAGAAGCATTTAATGTACTATAAATTGTTTTATTGTAATTCCATAAAGAGATTAGAGATGTTTCTAGAAGGATGGATGAAGAACATAATGTTGGAAGGATTCGATGAATCTGACCTAACCCTAAGATCTACCGAGGAGATTAAGCGGCAAAAGTTGGATTGACCTATCTAAGAGGTATTAAGGAAACCTAAGTGAGAGGTTGAAACAATATGCTGGAGTTGTTATTGTTATTGACTGAATAAGTAGAAAAGGCTTAAGGAGAAGGAGTTGTGATTGCTTGAAGGGATTTCCAAGCAAATCAGTGATGGAGATGGAAATGGATCACAATCAATAAGCCAGCATATATTTGTAAGAATTGGATCTGTTATTTGAAAAGTGAGTTGTATGTTTTCAGATCAAACATTGTTGTTACTTTCTAACCATTGTATCAATTTAAATCCTTTAATCAAGGTTGACCTAACAGTCATTATATAAATCCTTTAATCAAGGTTGCATTCTAATGGAATGTACTTAAGTCCTTTAACAAGGCGCACTCCTAACAGAGTGGTTGAAATCCTTTAACCGGGTCACACCTAACAGTGTGTTTGTAAACCTTTGACAAGGTTGGCTTTTCATAAAGCTCACTTCAGAAGAGTGAAAATATTAGTAGGATGTTACAAAGTGGTTTTTCCCAAATTGGGTTTCCACTATAAATCTTGGTGTCAATACTTGCGTGAATGTTTTGGTTTGAACATTTCTGTGTTTTGCAAGTTAAATACTGTTGGATAGTGGACTGCACTGTTATATGTTTCTGATATGCATTCTATAATGACCGAGTAGCTGTTGGTTGTTAGATCTGAGTTGTTGAAGAGTTTGAAAGTTTATTTTATACATCTGGACCTGAGAACAACTAGTTCACCCCCCCCCTCTCTCTATTGTTCTAAATCATATTAACAATTGGTATCAGACCAAGTTGGTGCTTACAAAGAACAAGTTTAAAGGTACTTAAAGAAAATGATTAGGATGCATAAGAAGGAGGTACCAAAGTTGAATAAGGAGAACTTCCCTACATGGAAGAGTCTGATGAAACTACATCTAGCTGGTATTGGTGACTCAGTGAAGTATTATATTGAACATGAGTATGTTACACCAGTTGCACCTCTAACTATCAAGGAGATGAGAGCTAAACAAGAGGACAATCAAGCAATGTTGGAGATTACATCTACCTTAATCTATCTTGAATTTGAAGACATCAAAGATTGCACAAATGCAAAGAAAATGTGGGAAACTCTTGCAAACATCTATGCTGGTGACATAAATGTACTAAGGGCAAAAGCTGAAAGCCTAAAAGGTAAATTTGATGAAATGAAAATGCAAGAAGGTGAGAATATTTCTCAATATTGTGGTAGGATAAAAGAAGTTGTAAATGTTATTAGAGGAGCTAATGGAACTATTGATAATGAGACTGTTATTGGAAAAGTATTGAGAACTTTGCATCCTATTTATGCCATCAAAATTTTAGCAATTCAAGAATCTAGATGTAACCCTGGTAATGCTCTTACTCTAGAAAGTCTTGTTGGTAAGCTTACTACCTTTGAGATTTCTAATTATGATAACTTCATTGTTGCTAATGTTGAATCTACATTCAAGTCACAAATGGTTCTAAATAAGTCTAAGAAAGAAAAAGAAAGATGCATCAATGAGAGTGAAAGTGATAGTGACACTTCTGATGAAGAACTGGAGGATCTTGAAGCTCTTATGGCCAGAAGATTGAAAAGAGGAAAAGACAAGTATAAAGGTAAACTCCCTATCATATGTTTTTCATGTCACAAAGTTGGTCATATAGCTACAAGATGTCCCGATAGGGATGACAAGGATGAGGAAAGAGATAGCAAGCACAAAGATAAAAGAGAAAATAGAGGCTACCGATGGTATAAGGACTACAAAGATAAAGGTAAGAAATCCTGATATATTGTTGAAGAAGAAACTGACACTAATAGTGATGATTTTGAAATTGAAGTAGTCTATGTTGCTATGAAAGATGAGTTTGATGAAGATGAGAAAACTGCACTTGTATCCTATGTGAACAAAAATGATAAGTGGATTATTGACAGTGGTTGCTCACACCACATGACTAGTGAAAAAAGTAAGTTTGATACCCTAGATCATTACAAAGGTAGAAGTGTTAAGTTTGGTAATGATGCACCATGTCATGTTAAGGGTAAAAGATTGATTAAGCTGACTGATAAGATCACTTGTGAAAATGCTTATTGGATTGAAGGTCTTAACTATAATATGCTAAGTGTTGCACAACTTAATAGCACTGGCTACTAAGTGGAATTTCATCATAGGAAGGCTAAAATATTTGATGCCACTGGTGAACTGATTGGAAGTGGAGAACATACAAGAGGTAATTTGTTCTATCTAGACCTGAAGAGACATGTTTGATAGCACAACTTGATGATATATGGTTATGGCATAAGCGGCTATGTCATGTTAACTTTGATAATATGATAGATATTAGTAAAAAGAAGAAAGTAAGAGGACTATTGAGATTGGAGAAACCTGATAATGTAATGTGCAGATAATGTTAGTTGGGTAAGATGACAAAGTCTAGTTTCAAGAGTAAGACTTTTACTTCTGAAAATGCTTTAGATTTGGTTCATACTAACCTTTGTGGACCTATGGGTGTACAAAACTATTGTGGTGCTAGATATTTTATTATGTTTGTTGATGATTATACCAAAATGATGATTGTAATGTTTTTAAAAGAAAAATTTGATGCATTTTAGTTTTTTAAGTGGTATTTGGCTAAGGTTGAAAAGGAGACAGGTAGGAACCTGAAGTGTCTGAGATCTGACTGAGGTGGAGAATTCATATCAAATGAGTTCAATCTATTTTACAATGATAGAGGAATCAAGAGATAGATGTCTGCACCTAGAATACCTCCAAAAAATGGTATAGCATAGAGAAGGAACAAATCTATCATGGATTGTGAAAGAACACTAATGATCGAGAAGAATGTTGCACAAAAGTACTAGAGATAAATTGTAAGTATAGCTATTTATACCCTAAACTGAGTACAGATAAAAAAAGGTACAAATGTTACAACTTATGAGTTATGGCATGAGTATGCACCTAATGTAAAGTACTTTAGAATTTTTGGGAGAAAATGCTATATACTAAAAGACAATAGGAATGGAAAGTTTGATGCTAAAAGTGATGAGGGCATATTCCTAGGTTATTCCATAAAGAGTAAAGCTTACAAGTGTTTGAACTCTAACACTAACAAAATTGTGGAAAGTGTAAATGTGAAGGTTGGTGACTATGTAGAGAAAAATGAACAAGAAAGTAAGAGAGAACTAGAAGATTATAGATCTTTTGTCTATATAGAAGAAGGAGAGGCAAGTGACACACTTGCACCTAATGCAGAGTCTCAGGTAAGCAATGTCGAGCATCAGGGAAAAAATGTCGAGCGATAGGAGGATGCTGCCGAGTATCAGGAAGAGGTTGTCGAGCATTCAAAAACTGAATCTGACAATCTTATTGGTGAACCTAAAGAGAAAGGAGAAAAGAGAGCATAACCTATTTTGGCACAGTATGTAAGGAGACATCACAAGCCTGAACAAATAATTGGAGACAAAGAAACTGGAGTTCTGACTAGAAGCAAGTTAAGAGACCCTACATGTTTATTATGTGAATTCGAGCCTAAAACAACAAGGGAGGCATTAGAAAATGAAGACTGGATCCAAGCCATGAATGAGGAGATAGACCAAATAGAGAAGAATGATACTTAGACTCTGGTGTCGAGACCAGAAAACAAAAATGTCATTGGAACAAAATGGGTATTCAGAAACAAGCTGAATGAACATGGACAAATCACAAGGAACAAGGCAAGGCTAGTATGCAAGGGCTACACGCAAGAAGAAGGAATAGAGTATGGGGAAACACTTGCCTCTGTAGCAATATTGGAAGGAGTGAGAACTCTACTTGCATATGTTGCCTACAGAGATTTCAAGGTATACCAAATGGATGTCAAGTCTGCATTTTTAAATGGTATATTAGAAGAAGTGTACATTGAACAATTTGAAGGATTTGTTGATCCAAATAAGAGACACATGGTTTGCAAACTGAATAAGGTGATGTATGGACTAAAGCAAGCCCCCAGAGCATGGTATGAGAGGCTGCATAATTACTTGATACAAATTGGATTCTCAAGGACAAATGACACCAGCAATCTGTACATGAAAGATGAAGCTGGTAAAGGAATCTTGTTAGCTAAGATTTTTGTAGATGATATCATATTTGGTGGACAAGATGCCATGTGTAAGAAATTTTCAAATGAGATGCAAACTGAATTTGAAATGTCAATATTTTGGGAGATAAAATTCTTTGTTGGTTTACAAGTATATCAGATGGAGAAAGGTATTTTCATCACCTAGTCTAAATACATTAAAGAGATACTGAAAAATTTTGGTATGGAGGATTCAAGGCCAGTAAGTACTCCCATGGCTACTAGACAAAAATTGTCTAAAAATGATGATGTTGCTAAAGTAAACCAAACTTTGTATAGGTCCATGATTGGAAAGCTGCAGTATGTTGTTCATGGTAGACCAGATATTGCTCTAGCAATTGGGATTGTGGCAAGATTCTCTGCCATAAGGAAACTCACATAATGGTTGTAAAAAGGATAATGAGATATCTGAAAGGGACTAAAGATTATGGATTGTACTATAAGAAGCATGAAAGATTTGAACTGAGAGTCTATACTGATGCAGATTGGGTAGGAAATGTGGATGATAGAAAGAGTACTAGTGGTGGATCTTTCTTTCTCAGACATAGATTAGTTTCCTGGACAAGCAAGAAACAAAACTGCATTTCCCAATTTACAGTTGAAGCCGAGTATGTAGCTGCTGCAATGAACTGTTCAAACTTGGTATGGATAAAACAATTATTGATAGGCATGAAAGAAGAGATCACTAAACCAGTTGTCATCTACTATGACAACATAAGTGCTATCAACATATCTAAGAACCAAGTGATACACACAAAGACCAAACATATCACCATCAAGTATCATTACTTGAGGGAATTGGTACAAGATAAAGAGGTCAAAATGGAATATGTGAATACAAAGGAACAACTAGCAGACATATTCACTAAAGCCTTACCTAAAGAAGCTCATGAATATCTGAGAGGCAAATTAGGGGTTCTTCCCCTCATTGAGGATGCCTAGTCAAGCTAAGAGCACTGCATCAAATGTGCTACAAAGAGTATCTGAAAATTGATGCAGAAAAAGGTCACATTTTAGGAGCAGCCTAGAGTTGTGAAAAGTACAACAAAGCTAATAATCAGTCATAAGCAATGATGACAGAGGGAGAAATATTGTTACTAAACTGACAAGATGACATTTACATCTGAAAGATGCATGTTTTAGTTGTTGCTTTGGCATTATTGTCAAAGAGGGAGATGAATATGATGAAAACACATGGTAAGATTTCATGGAAGATCAAGTAAGAAGGAGAGATTCGGAGGAAAGGAACACATAAGAGATTAAGTGGAAGTTACTGTGTGGATGGTCATGCAAGTGAGGCTAATTGATTTAGAATCAGAATGAAGCTAAGGATATTATAAATATTTCTAATGTACATACAAGTTTTAGATTGGTTGGTGAATTATATGTTATTCATATGGTGTTGCCATCAATGCCAAAGAGGGAGATTGTTGGAAACTACAATTGAAGCAATTGTTGTATTGTCATTGATGTCAAACCTTAACTGGTAAGATTGTTGCTATCTAAGAAAGTACTATATCTATTTGATTGTTGAGAAGGATTAGGGAAAGGTTGTTAACAATAGCACCTAAGAAAAGGTTGAGTTATCTTGATACTTCAATGGGTACTTGATTATGTGGCACAATGATAAGATAATGTATTTCTTATCTAAGTGAGAAACAAGACTAAATAAATAGGCTTAACTGAGCAAAAGTGAAGAAATCTAGTTTAAGTTGAGTGATGTTAGCGTCGATCGAGCCAGTATATGCTGAGTAAATTCAGTGTTGACCGAACATCAGTTTATTGCTAAGGAAGACAATATTAGTTGAGGAAATAGTTTCAATGGTGACCAGGCTACGCAGTGATGACCGAGGAGTTGAACATAGTATTGAACATCGTATTGATCGAGAGTCAGTAATTTATGTTTGAGGAAGACTTCAGATTCCTAGCTGACATAGTTGAATTCTTGGATTATGTAAATCATGTTGACTTTATTTATTAAATGTATGGAAGCATTTGATGCACTATAAACCATTTTATTGTAACTCCATAAAGAGATTAGAGATATTTATAGAAGGATGGATGGAGAACATAATGTTGGAAGGATTTGATGAATCTGACCTAACCCTAAGATCTACTAAGGAGATTCAGCTGCAAAATTTGGATTGACCTATCTAAGAGGTATTAAGGAAACTTAAGTGAGAGGTTGAAACGGTATGTTGGAGTTGTTATTGTTATTGACTAAATAAGCAGAAAAGGCTGAAGGAGAAGGAGTTGTGATTTCTTGAAGGGATTTTCGAGCAGATCAGTGATGGAGATGGAAATGGATCATAGTCAGTAAGCCAACATATATTTGCAAGAATTGGATCTGTTATTTGCAAAGTGAGTTGTATGTTTTCAGATCAAACACTGTTGTTACTTTCTAACCATTGTATCAGTTTAAATCCTTTAATCAAGGTTGACCTAAAAGTCATTGTATAAATCCTTTAATCAAGGTTGCATTCTAATGGAATGTACTTAAGTCCTTTAACAAGTCGCACTCCTAACAGGGTGGTTGAAATCCTTTAACCGGATCACACCTAGCAGTGTGTTTGTAAACCTTTGACAGGGTTGGCTTTTCACAAAGCTCACTTCAGAAGAGTGAAAATATTAGTAGCATGTTACAAAGTGGTTTCTCCCAAATTGGGTTTCCACTATAAATCCCGGTGTCAATACTTGTGTGAATGTTTTGGTTTGAACATTTCTGTGTTTTGCAAGTTAAATACTATTGGATAGTGGACTACACTATTATATGTTTCTGATATGCATTCTGTAATGACCGAGTAGCTGTTGGTTGTTAGATCTAAGTTGTTGAAGAGTTTGGAAGTTTATTTTATACATCTGGATCTGAGAACAATAGATTTACCACCCCCCCCCCTATCTGTTGTTCTAAATCATATTAACAATAAGAACAACACCCAAGATAATGATCTACTTAATATTGGGTATAATAGATACAGGAAACCAAAGTCTCTTGCAGTTCTTCTGAATGAAGATTCAATAATCTAAAGAAACGATAAGGCACAAAATCTCTTACCAAATGCTCACTAAATTATGTGAAACTAATTAATAATGAAACATAAAGTCTTTCATCCCTAAGCATTTCAAGCCACTATCAACTATAATGATTTTCCCTCCTACAACACAAAGTCTTCAAAAGCTCAAATTGAACTATAACTCTGAATGCAATGGGTAGCTCAAAGTTTACACGGTTGAATTCAAATCACTCATGATTGAATTTTCCTCTTGTAAGTGGGGTTTTAAGGTCCCATTACAAGCCATTTTGGAAAGCACTTGTTGCCCACAAATGGGTTTTTTCATACTCATTTGCAACTTTGAAAAAGAGTCAAATTGAGCTTATAAAATGTTTATACATGGGATTTTTATCTCGCATTACATAGTGGGGAAAAACCTTGCTCTTTTTATGCAAGATAAGTTTATGGACAAGATATTTAATCCCAATCCCGACTGTAAATACAAGAAAAACAAGTGTTTGAAGATTTTTCTTCATTGCAATGTGCATCATTCAAGAAAGAACTTGTATTACAGTGACACTTCAATATACAAGGGGAAGTACTTACATTGTTTTAAAAACCAATGCTCTTATTTAAAGATTGCAAATCTCTAAAAGATAAATCTATCAAATCTTGATTTCTTTAGATCTTAAAAAGACCTCCAATTGTAGCTATATTGGCAACCAAGATTGACCAAATATTCCCAAGAATGAAGATAAAAAACAACCTTCTACAAATATCTAGTAAATAGCCATGGATGAGAGCCAAAAGGTAAGAATATAGAAAGTTAAAGACCCATTCAAACTTGCACCACACCGATTTTTGATGCCATTACAAGTGGAGATGTAATGAGCAAGAAAAATGATGCCCTCAAAAGAAAAATGTAGTTTTAGTAAGAACGAACAAGCTACAAATGAATTCTTATCACCTTGGACATGATTCTATAACGGGGTTGTAAGCTCAAAATTTGTATTTTCTTCCAAAATCCACATTTTTGTGCTTCTGAATGCCCTATATGGGCTTTTGTAAAGACATTGCAAGAGAAATATTTAAAAAAAACATAAAAAAAGATTTTACATGGTTATCACAAATGTTGGGAGCTGTAACCAATAAAAAAATGAGCTTTTAATTTCCAAATGCACATCATTTTGGTGATGATTGAGTATAAATGGGCTTTAAACATATAAACACATGAAGTCTTTCTTAAAAATGCTACTCAATATTGACATTTTTGAATAAAAATGGGCTTTGGATGAGCCCTTGTATCTCACACAAAATATACAGGCAAAAAACAAGCTTATACAAAACTAAAAATATAAGGTTCCTTAAATGCTATCTTGTGATATGTTAAACAACACAAAATTTTCACTCTGTAGGGAAAATAATGTGCTTTTGGAATGATAAAACATGTGTTGGGACATCTCATAGAATAACGACGGTCTTTGTATATGCTTTGACATATAAAAACACAACATAACAACTCCCTTATAGCCAACAAGATTTTTATCGACCTTTGCAAGTTATTTGAATGTTTTAATCAAGACACATGTTGCCTTATGAAATAATAATGTGTTTCTAAACATGCAAAAGTGTAAAACATGACGCTTTTGTTCTTAAAGGCCAAAAATGAGCTTTTTAAGTCCCATTTACAAGTCATCAAATCTCATTAAGAAGAATTGACAAGCTTTGTAATATGCATTACAAACCAAAACCGCCACCTATAGTTATGAATGGACTTTTGATAAGCATTTACAAGTCATTTGGAACGTGTAATGACTTCTAAAAACACCACCTTTCTCTTTTTAAAGTCAATGACAAAATTTTATAATGCATCCGCAAGTCAAAACATACATATAAACTAACATTTTGTAAATGAACTTAAAAAGCCTAGTAATAAACATAAGTTTAAAACATCTCTTGATTTAAAAATGGGTTTCTCATGTTTATTTACATGCATTCAAACCTTTTAAAGATAAAACATGTAATACGACTTAAAAATCTCACTTCACATATTAAAATATTTAATTAACGTTCACATATTTCCTTGCAAATATGTATGGTGGAGTTCTAAATCCAGATCACGTGTAAATGATACCCAAGATGTCATTTAATGACCGACAAAAATATCACTTGTGCAAGATTTTAGATTAGGAATGAAGACATGTACTCAGGCTTAAAAATCCCACTTGTAGGGTTCTTAATTCCTCAATAACTCTTGAAATACAACTCCAATTAAGGCCTAAGATAGCTTATAATGCGTAGAATTGAAAAAGCCACAATCCTAGGGTGAAAACAAAACCAAAATCAAACAAAACAACTAACACAATGCCTTAGAGAGTTTATCCTATGAAATTTTCTGTAGGGTTGCCCCAATTTTGTGAATACAAAATTAAGGACAACAACTAGCTCTGATTGGAGAACATAGCTCGTTTGTTCTTAGAAATAATGAGGAATGTAGAATCTAGAATCTCCAAGTGCCTTAGTATCCATTGGGTTACAAACTCAAGCATAAAAAATATAAAACAACAAAAAGGATGATGCGACTGAGGAAAAGAAAACCTAGTTAAAACAAAGCAAACTTGTGCAAACACACTTGTTAAAAGTAAAGAAAACCTACCTAATTAAAACTAATTGACAATGCAACCTTTCAGATGAAACCATTTACTAGCTCAACAAAATAGCTACCTTTTTCTAACAGCTTTCAATACCTTACATGTTCACAGGAAAATTTGTAACCATGAAACACAAACAACTGGAGTAATGATGCCAATGCTCAATACAACACCTCTTGAAAGTGATGAACAAATTCATCTTCTTGAGATGAATCATATGTATTGTTTCTCCAAAGTAGGTCCATGAATTTATAATGCTCATGTTGAAGTGCAGATGCCTGTTTAGCCTCTTCTTCAATTGTATCTTCATACTCCAATACAAATGAAATATCTAGCTTGTTGTTTGTCTCTAACCAAGCGAGATGTCTGATTAGACATCCCCTTGATCGAACAAATTTTAAACTCTTCTTGCATGTTGCAACTTGAACATATGGTTCATTAACCATGAAAACCTCATGATGATTGTGAAGACTTTATTATTGGGATTTAGATATAGATACGACTGTATTGCATAGCTTAGTATGCTACCCAAAAACCTCAGACTTGGGAAAGTCTTGATTGTTTATGATAAGTTCCTTTCCAAGCTCTAGGGTAGGAAATTCAAGTTCATGACCTTGAGACACAAGTGCATTATTCTCAACTTGATTAGGACTTGCTTGCATGCCCATCTTTTCATGTTTGATGATATGATTGTCTTCATTCTCTTAAACATCAAAATAATGAATTTCATCTTTCTTCTTTTCATTAATGGCTTTCTGAGACTGCATGAACTAGAAATAAGAGTCACCAGATATGTTTGCTTCCTTTTCCTAGAAAAGAATAACAAGATCACTATCTTTGGATTCAGAATGCTTCACTACTGCCTTCGTTGATGGTGCCTCAATAGCAAGCTTTTGTGGTGATGAAGCTAACTTATGTTGATTCCCACCAGTGAGCCTATGAGCGACAGTTGGAAGAGGTGTCCTTTGTACATCCTCACAAGGAACAAATAACATAGCTTGAGCTATTTTATTTTTGAGAGCAAGCAACTCACTTTCTAACCAATGCACCACAAGATCCATCCTTGTGATGGAAGAAAATGAATCAGAAGAAAGATAAAATTTTTCAAACCTGTTGCTTCTATTCTTAGTTGCCCAACAAGAATAAGATCATTTTCAATTTCAATCGTCAATGTCTATACAACTGCAAGAGTAGCCAAGGTTGCTCTTCTTAACATAAAATTGACTTCAAGAATTTGAGTGTTGGCAAAGAAACACTTCAAGTTTGCAACTGTAGGCTGAGAAACAATTGGAATTCTTCATGTCAACTTGTTGAAATGAGTGAAAAATTCATGCATAGGCACATGAGACGTCTTCTTCAATAGAGCAAGTTGAGCCAACAATGCATGAGCATCTTCAGGAGGTTTGAACCTTTCTTCAAACTTGGCTATGAGAGTAGCCCAATTTGTAATAGACTATGGTGCAAGATGGTAAAATCAATTAGAAACCATGCCTTGGAGAGTTTCGATGAACAACCTCATAGACACGTCCTCATGTTCAACACCATGAACACCACATGCAATGTAAAAAGCAAGAATATGTTGATTAGGATGTTGATGTCCATTACTGAAGAACTTGGGAAAGTTCTTCCATGAGCTATTAGGAAGAGAATGTAGATATAGAGTCAAATTAAATGGACCAAAAACATTTCCCTAAGGACCTTGGACAACCATTTACATGTCCTTGGTAAAATCTTGAAAAACTATAATTACAATGAATAGAACAAAGGTATACTTCAAACGAAAGAATGAGGCTTCTAAATGCACATTGTGTTCCAAACATAGTCGCCAAAAACTATTGGCTAAAAGTTTTGTAAGTCACTATGACTACAACTTGCAAAACTTTGACTTTAGGTAACATCTCATGAAATTTCTCTCTCCTCTCAGCAATAGGGGAGGCTCCCTTCTTATAGTAGGTGGCTTCAATAGGATTTTAAATGAAATTACAAAAGGGCGGTTCTTCTAATAAATTCATCTTTTTTCAGGAATGATTTACAAACAACTAAAACTTTCAACTTAACAAAAAGATACCTATTTCCATGATAATATCAGTGGCTCAAGGGTTGATGTACGAATAACACCCAAGACAATGATCTACTTTATATTAGGTGGAATAGATACATGAACCCAAAGTCTCCTGCACTTCTTCTGAATGAAGATTCAATAATTTAAACAAATGATAAGGCACAAAGTCTCTTACTAAATGCTCACTAAATTTTGTGAAACTACTTAACACTGAAGCACAAAGTCTTTCAGTCCTAAGCATTTGAATCCACTATCAACTATAACAATTTTCCCTCCTACACCACAAAGTCTTTAAAAGCTCAAATTGAACTATAACTCTGAATGCAATAGGCAGCTCAAAGTCTACACGATTGAATTCAAATCCCTCTTGAACAAAACACCAAAAACTCACAATCAACTCAAGAAAATATTGTCACATAATAGCTTGGATTGGCACAAAGTCTCAAATAAACTTGCCTCTTTTATTGAAAAAAATTCAAATTTACATCTAAGCTCAAAGTCTTAGAATGGATATACAAATTAACAAAATTTTCTTGCATTTCCAAAAGATGAAAATTAAAATGAGCACCCTCCTTTATTTATAGATGATGAGCTGAGAGAAAAAGGTGGGAGAAACCCAACAAAATTTGACCTATTTGATAACTAACTTTGACTTGTTAAAACTATAAATCCTAACTAGTTAACTTGACTTGTAGTTGGATTACATGTTACAACTTTGTAGATGATACTATCACATGCAATTACATCTTGTTTTCACACTACATGTAATTTGACAATTACAAAGTTACAAAATGCATGACAAAAATAAACTAAGTCCATGACAAGATACAACTCCTATTACATCATCCTTTGTTGGTCTTCATTCCGCTACACAATGCTTTGTGTTTGAAATGTTCAAGCTTGGTGAAAGCACCATGAACTAGAATATGAATCTACATCCTTGATTGTTTTGTATTGATGGTATCAAAAAATCGCCTGCTTGAAATTAGTCTTGAAAGATTTCTACACTCTCAATCATTTTCACTCATTCCATTCCTTGCACAAGCATAAGTGGGAATATTTTCCTCTTGTAAGTGGGGTTCTTAGGTCCCATTACAAGCCATTTGGAAAGCACTTACCACCCACAAATGATTTTTTTCTTGCTCATTTGTAGCTTTGGAAAAGAGTCAAAATGTGCTTAGGAAATGCTTGTAGGTGGGCTTTTTATCTTGCATTACATAATGGGGAAAAACCTTGCTCTTTTTATGCAAGATAAGTTTATGGATGAGATTTTTAATCCCAACTGCAAATACAAGGAAAATGAGTGTTTGGAGCTTTTTCTTCATTGCAATGTGCATCATTTAGGAAATAACTTGTATTACAGTGACACTTCAATATACAAGGGGAAGTACTTACATTGTTTTGAAAACCAATTTTCTCATTCAAAGACTACAAATTTTTGAAAGATAAATCTCTCAAATCTTGATGACTTCAGATCTAAGAAACACCTCCAATTTGCAATTATATAGGCAACCAAGATTGACCAAATCTTCCCAAGAATGAAGACAAAACTCAATCTTCTACAAATCTATGGTAAATGGCCATGGATGAGAGCCAAAAGGCAAGAAGATAAGAAATCAAAGACCCATTCAAACTTGCACTGCGCTGGTTTTTGATGTCATTACAAGTGGAGATGTAATGAGGAAGAAAAACAGTGTCCTTAAGAGAAAAACCTGGTGTTATTGAGAACAAACAAGTTGCAAATGAACTCTTATCACCTTGGATGAGCTTCTATAATGGGCCTGCACACTTAGAATTTGCATTTGGTTGCAAAATCCACATTTTTGTACCTTTGAATGCCCTATACGGGCTTTTGTAAAGACGTTGCAAGAGAAATGTTTCAAAAACATAATTTTTTTTTCATGGTTATTGGAAATGCTAGGAGCTATAACCAATAAAAAATGGGCTCTTAATTTCTAAATGCACATCATTTTGGTGATGATTGAGTATAGATAGGCTTTAAACATATAAAAACATGAAGTCTTTCTTAAAAATGTTGCTCAATATTGATGTTTTTGAATAAAAGTAGGCTTTCGATTAGCCTTTGCATCTCATGCAAAATATATAGGCCAAAAACGAGCTTATACAAAACCAAAAACATTAAAGTTCTTTAAATGCTATCTTGTGATAAGTTAAACACCACAAAATCGCTGCTCTATAGGGCAAACAACATGCTTTTGGAATGATAAAACATGTGTTGGGACATGTCATAGAATAACGACAAACTTTGTATATGTTTTGACACATAAAAATACAACCTAACAACTCCCTTATAGCCGCCAAGAGTAATTTTATCGACCTTTGCAAGTCATTTGAATGTTTTAATCAACGCACATGTTGCCTTATGAAATAATAACATGGTTCTAAACATGTAAAACATGTAAAAAATAACGTTTCTTAAAGGCCAAAAATAGGCTTTTACGTCCCATTTACAAGTCATCAAATCTCATTAAGAAGCATTGATAGGCTTTGTAATATGCATTACAAACCAAAATCGCCACGTCTAGTTATGAATGAACTTTTGATAAGCATTTACAAGTCATTTGGAATGCGTAATGACTTCTAAAAACACCACCTCTCTCTCTCTCTCTCTCTCTCTCTCTCTCTATAAAGTTAATGCCAGAATTTTATAATGCATCTACAAGTCAAAACATATATATAAACTAATATTCTGTAAGTGAATTTAAAAAGTCCACTACTAAACATAAGTCTAAAACATCTCTTGATTTAAAAACGGGGTTCTCTTGTTCATTTACTCACATTCAAACCTTTTAAAGATAAAACATGTAATAAGGCTTAAAAAACCCACTTAACATATTAAAATCTTTAATTAATGCTCTCATATTTCCTTGCAAATATGTACGGTGAAGTTCTAAATCTAGATCCCATGTAAATGATACCCAAGATGTCATGTAATGACCAACAAAAAGCCTACTTGTGCAATATTTTAGACTAGGAATGAAGACATGCAGTCAAACTTAAAAACTCACCTGCAGGGTTCTTAATTTCTCAATAATTTTTGAAAGACAACTTTGATCGAGGCCCAAGATAGGTCGAAACAAGTGGAATTGAAAATGCCGCAATCATAAGACAAAAACAAAACCAAAACCAAAATTAAACAAAACAACTAAGAAAAAATCTAAGAAAATTTATCCTAAGAAATTTTTAGTAAGGTTGCCCCAATTTTGCAAATACAAAATTGAAAACAACACTATTAAGCTTTTCATATAATTTATTTAGAATTTAAATAAAAATAAAAAATAAAAAATAAAAAATAAAAACTATATATATGCCAACTATAAAGTTAAGAGAGAAAAACTTGAAAAAACAGTTGGCACAAAAGAACATTAAGATAAGCACAACAAGATAAAGGATCTTAGCTCATTTAAGTAAGATAAGACAGACGAAAAAAAAATAATACAGTCAACAATGGTCAGTTTAATTGCTTCTCAAACTTCCATCTTTATTCTACGTTTTGAATTGGACATGCCCGCCGGGACACGCCTCACCAAAGTTTGAATGCTTCAATACAACAGTTCTTCATTGTCGACACCGCTGCTACGGATTCACAAGAGTCATCCAACAATTTTTTTAAACAATCTAGCTCAGAGGCGTTGGAATAAGCGAGGAGTATGGTATTCATGCATGATTTACAATGAAAGGATTACCATGTAAATCCCCAATACAGCAGTAATGGCATTCACGCGCGCCGCCAGAAAGGCCTGGTCAAATGCAAGCTCATACTGGTCCTGGTCTCGATTCCACGTAGCTTCAAACCACTCGCCGCCTCCTTTGCCGTTGCCTTCCTTCTCCTTTGATCTTCGCCCCGTCTGGTCTCGATTCCCCTCTCCTCTGAACCCTATTTCTTCTTTTACCCTCAGCTCAACTTCCGCGCAGAGTAGATTGAGTTTACCATTTTACAAGTGGGTTGCATATTCTGGGCCATTGTTTTTGTGCTCGCCGACATGGCAGTTGTCCCAGTCGGCAACCCCTCTTTACCCCCCTGGAAAATTCGTGTTCAGAGACACGGAGTGGGAAGGGGAGAAGAAACAGAAGAAGGAGTCGCGTATAAACGCGTTTGTTAAAAGACATTTGCCAGAGCATGCCAGGGTTAAGTTGCAAGTTGCGGATGCTCAGTTAGTTGATGGGGCGAGTTTGTTGGATGTTAGGGTGCCTAGATGGGATTATTCGGCCCCGGATGCTGTTGCTTCTGTGAATTGGCCTAATGTTATCTCTGTCGCACGAATGTTGTCTGGTCCATTGCTTGGATGGTAAGCACATTTTTTTCTGTAATTGAAAAACCAGCTCTCAATTTAAGAGTCCATATATAATAATAATCAACTTTTGAATTTGAGTTTTTTCTCTTAATAGATGATTACTGCAGTAAAATATCTATATACTCTCTCTGTTTTATCAGATCAATCTGGTCATGCAGGACAACGTCCATATATTTATAAGAATGCTCTTCGATTAGACATTAAACCGCTCAGTTTGCATTGAGAGGGTGGTAAAAAAGGAGAGAATGCTAGTTAGCGCAGGAAGTTGGGAATAGGGGGTAGAACTGAATGAATGCAGGAATTTTAATGATGCTTACGAGATTCAGTGGTCTAAGAGACCGAGAGACACCAAATTAACCTGTTTTCAAATTCTTTTTTATGTTGGTTTCTTTTGTTATGAATCTTGAGTAAGAAATTTGCAGTTTTGTGAAGCCTTGCATTCTCAAAAGCTAGTTCAAACTGTCCACGTTTAAGTCTTTATATAACTGACTAGGAATATCTTCATACAATGCCTCCTTGATGAAATGCCATTCAATTTCCACCACTTGCTACAAAAAGCTCATTAGAATGAAGTTTTGAATTCTAAGGATGTTACACAGGCCAGATGATAGAATAATGGGATGATCTTGTTATATTAAACCGAGGAACGAACGTTCCTTATATAAATTTACAAAGATGTTTCTAAAAGAAACAAACATTGACAAAATAGGAAATTTTCCTATACAGACTAAAGACGACTAGATGACCATTAAGAAACATTCTATCTTGGAATATATTATCCTAATACCCTCCCTTAATGGTCATTATACAAATGTTGGAATATTCTGCGGTGGTTGAGACCTGCCCTGGATGCAAAATGTTAGAGATCAAGAAATTTTGCTGAAGAGTAGTACGACTCAGAACAGACTGCAAGAAGCCACGATTTTTGTGGTAAAAATCGAAAAACAAAGAAATCGAAGTTTTACAAAGCATCATTTTTTTAATAGGAAAAAATGGTAAAAACCCTGAATCCCACACAACTTTGCTTATTATAGAACCCAAAGATCGATTTTTGAGGAAAAAATGGACAAAAAAAAATCTCATGCAAACATCGCGGATTAAAGATGGATACGAATTTTGAGGAAAAAAATTGATCAAAACCAAACAAGCATGGATTTTGAGACAAAATTGTCGGAAGACCTAGAAAAATCCGTGAAGTACCTAGATGGAAACGAAAGTCGGATGTGAGGCTGAAAATTAGGGTTTCTAATAAAACCCTAAGCAGTTGAAGAAATGTGCAAAAATCTTCAAAAGCGGAATTTGTAGGCCGTAGAGAAAACTCAGAGGGTTTTAAAAAACCCTAGACGACAATCCTAGATGCTGTATTTATTAGAAAATGACCAACTGTAGGTTGAAAAATGCAGAAACGACGTTGGTACAAAGACAAGCAACCACAGATTTTTGTGTCGCACAGAAACGACCAAAAAATAGGTCAAAATTTGCAGAGCCGAAAAAGCACACAAAAATGTGTTGTGAATAGATTGGCATGCACGAAACTGGTAGCTAAAGGTTGCGTAGATGCCGGAAAGAACAAAAAGGGAGCCGTCGATCAGAGCTGCGTCGAGTTGAACGGAGAGCAAAAAAATGTCCCAGAAACAGAGCCGCCGAATGCAAAAAAAAAGCCACGTGTAGGAAAGAAAACACCAAAAAATTGATCAAAAAATGGCGCACGATCAGAATGAACGAGCTACGAAATGCAGAAAACCCTAGTTGAGTTGAACGGAGGTAGACCAAGGTGACCCACGAAAATGCTGCAAACTGATTTTTGACCAAAAAACCTAGACATGTCTACGAATAAACGGATTTATTTCAAAAAAATTAAAGAACATACAATTTCATAAGAAATTCTTAATTTTTTCAAATTTTTTTCCTAAGCTTTGATACCATGTTACATAGGCCAGATGATAGAATAATGGGATGATCTTGTTATATTAAATAGAGGAACGAATGTTCCTTATATAGATTTACAAAGACATTGTTTCTAAAAGAAACAAACGTTGACAGCAGACAAAATAGGAAACTTTCCTATATAGACTAAAGACAACTAGATGACCATTAAAGAAACATTCTATCTTGGAAGATATTATCCTAATAAAGGAGACCTCAACATGCAAATTTTGGAGTTTTGAAACAATAAAGTGGTTTTAGCGATCCCTTTGTATAGATGTGCCCTATCCATTTCTACCAAGTTAATAAATCAAAGCTTCTAAGTTTGTTTGTGCAAGTTATGTTTCCTATTTCCTATTATATTGGCTTATTTTGAATTGATTGTGTGGTTTGTTAGCGTGAATAAAGCTATAATTCCTCATCGTGGACACATTCAAATTTTAAGTCAATTTAGGTTTTAGATGTCTTAGTTGTCAATGAGTCTTACCTCATTTACTTCTTGTGTCCTAGATTATTTAATATTTGTTTTAAGTTAGTTGTCTCATAATACAAGATTAAGATACATGTCAACATCTTGTTTAATCTTATCACTCACCTTGCCCATATAAGAAAGACAATAGTGCGCTTTGTAACATATCTGATCTATCTTAGTGCGAGGCAAGCTCATTTCTTGCATTCTCTTTTGTGGGAAGGTTTTTATTGTTTTTGCAAGGGATCTTGATGTGGTAAGCTAATCTTTTAGCTCCTACATGGTATCAAGCCATGGTCTTGCAAAACCCTTATCAAATTTAAGGGTAGAGCTTTTGCTAAATGAGAGATCTTGGTATTTTTAGTAGAGTTGAGTACACTTTTCTCATGTCATATGATGATACAAAGATTCAAAAAACTTGAAAAAAACTACATTTGGGGATTTTTTTTTGTGGGTTTTCATTGGATGTTCATATTAGAGCTTGTTGGAGCGAATTTGAGCTCACCATTGAGCTTAAGGAGACAAAGAAAGTTGTGTTTTTTTGTTTCATCTAAATTGAGTTTGTGAGGATAGATCTACAAGGGTTTAAGGTTGGAAGGAGGTTGCTAGATTTGGGAGGTAGCTAAATTTTTAGAGCACTTTGAGCCAAAACAAACTCTGTCATTGTGTCTAGAAGACCCAAAAACTCTAAGATCGACTATCAAATCATCAAATTTAGAGACTTGCTTTAGGCTTACAAAGTTTTTTTCCCCATCATTATTTTTTGTACGGTTGTTTGGTACACTTGCATCAGTAGACACCATCATTGGGTTGTGGAGCATATTTTCGGCATATATTGAGCGCTTGTAGAGAATATTCTTTATGTCTTGAGTCAATCTACATAACCCCTGCATCACCTAGCATGATTGGTTGCATTGGTGTGTAGAATAGTATGACAAAGGTGTGATTTTCCGTTGTCGTTGGCAGGTTTAAAAATAAAATATTATTTATTTATTTATTTGTGCCGATGGGGTAGTGATCATATAGAAATCTGAGGGCTTATTGCCTGGGGGATGGCGTGGTTTCATCCACCCTCATCCCCCCTCATCCCCCCTCCTTCACCCTAGCGATGCTGCCATTGTTGGCAGTGGTTTTTAATATTGATTTTTTACTTACTGCTTGCTTGTATTGGTGACCCACTTGCCAATGTAAGGGGGCTAACATTTGATCCTTTAGGAGCCTGAATTAAGCGGTTTTTCTCCATCCCATAACTTCTCATGATTGTGTTGGTTTTTTTCAAACAAGATATCGACAAAAACTTGGTTCTATGTAGTTTGCAATGGTGTAGATCATTTTGTTGGATTTTGCTGCAAATGAATTTCATTGCCAGTTGAAATCAATTTTTCTATTTTGGACCTTCAAGCTGATGACTTTTTCCCACAACCTCCAATTTTTTTGATTTTTGCAGCATTAGAAAGGTATTTAGGAGCTCTATCATTGTGCACATACATCTTTTGCAGATTCAGTCTCAAGTATATTTTATTTATTTATTGCACATTTGGCATATGATTGATTACTTAGACATCTTGATTCCTAGAGAGGTTTTGTCTCTTTGGGAAGACTTCATTTGTAATACTCATTATATTTGGGAGTTTTTATTTATTGTCAAAGGTATTTATCTTTGTAATTTTGAAGAATTCTTAGTCTATAATGGGTTTTTCATTTCATCCTTCTCTAGTCATCTTGAAAAGGGGAAACAATAAACAATGGAGAGATGACATCATAAAACATTGTAGTTGGCTTCATTTGTTGCCACATTTGTATGATCCTCTAGGGATACCAAGTAAGAAATTTGCTTATAATTGCAAAAGAGATCATGTCTTAGGAGTTATTGCTATGCGTGTTTATGATGATATCTTGAAGTCTATTCTTGATTTTGAGTGTGCTCATGCTCTTTGGACTACACTTTGCGAGATATATGACGATCTTGATGGTCAACCATTTGCAGATGATCTTGTTTCAGACTTTCTTGTGCCTCTTCATTTTTCAAAAATACCCTATGAATGTGATACTATTTGGGAGTTCGATTCTTTGGTGTACTTTGAATTTTCATAAGAAGAGGTTGCTTCAAAGGTTCTTGTTTCTCCTTCAAAGACACTTGTTGTATTTCACCTTCAACAGCTCCTTGTGTGGAGTCATTGATTGAGATTTCCAACATTTCTATTCAGCAAGACTTTGAATGATTCTAGCAAGGTCCAATGCTTCACCTTTGTGAGCATCACCTAGATGCAACGAGTGTAAGTATGTAATGTCCCCTTTTTGAAAAAGGATTTTATAATAAATAATAATAAAATTAAAACATAAAAATAAATAAATAAATATAAAATATAATATAATATAACTACAAGTTAATTAAGTTTAATCAAAGGTCAAAAGATATGCAATGAAGAGTTGTGACTCCCTCAACATAAGATATAAAAAGGAGGAGAGTTCATTTGAAAGGGGATATGGAGGAAGGAAAAAGAGTAGAGCATAGGAATTAAAGAAGGATTAATGGAAGAAGAAAGGAATGTGAAGAAAATAAGGAAGTGACCCTTCAAAGCGGCAACAATTATGAAGGGTTGTGACCCTTTTGAAGGATGGTTATTGTGAAACGTTCTAACCATTATGAAGAGGTGTGACTCTCCCTCATATTGGAGGATATAAAGGGGAGAAGATTCCATATGAGGACATCCAAAGGAGATTAATTTGGAAAATAATATATTATTCTCAAAGGCAACAATGAAAAGTGGTGACTCAATCCTTATGGAAGGTGGTGACCCTTCCACCAATAAAGTATAAAGGAGAATTCATTCCAAGCATTGAAAGAGATACATTGTGTTGTGAATCAACAGATAAATAATTAGTACTCAATCAGCAATCAATATTCATTAAAGGGTAGATCAAACAAGGAAGATAGCATCGGGATTGTTGAGCAATAAATCTGATAAGGATATAGTTTTAGAAAACACACATATGCAACTTCAACTTCTATACTTATCCAATTCGGTGGTATGATGCATATTGTCTAATGAATTGTATGATTATCATTGGACTTGCAGCTGACAGATAATAGCATAGATTAAAATATCGCAGATCTATCGGTGATAGAACATTTTATCGCGATAAGTTTGGCTGGGCTATAAAATACACAACTTTATCGCCGATAAACCGGCAATAAGTTGTTAAATATCGGCCGCAGTCCTCTAATAGGCCCAAATGAAGTTCATTTTATATTTTTAAAGTTGCCAAGTGCTGTTTGGGGGAGAAAAAAAAGGATTTGAAGGAAAAGAAAGATGATTTGCAGGGATCTAGAGCATCTTAAAAATCAAGAAAATGGTGTGCGCCATGGAGTTCTGTGTGGTTCTCAAGGTGCTAATTTGGTCTTGGTGGCGGGGGCATTGCCCCTTGACCCCCATTTCATTTTTGGAGCACACTACAACTTTGAGTTTGTGTGACAATTCATTATCTACACTCTTGTCATTAGTTTTCTTGGATATTACTTGATGTATACTTGTTGTCTAGAAGACGACTTTTTCTTTTTTTTGGGGGGGGGGGGGATGATGTAGTCGGTATAGAATGCCTATTGTTGTGTTTGGTAATATAAGTTGAGTCATAGCCAATTGTGCAGAGGGAGGAGGCATAGGCACAACAAACTTCTTAGAGTAGACCTCCTACCCCTCCAGTAGTTTTTACTAGAGCTGCTGGGAAGGGGAAGAGGAAGATGTAGACCATTTTGATGTTGTACTTGTATTTACTTATAGTTTTTAAAAGAGAATTTGCTATTTTTAGTTTGCTTCAAAGTTCAGAGTATCAGGCTATGGCTACTAGCCATCAACATTCTACATGAGGATGCCATTTTGTACCCTATTTGCATTTAAACATATCTAAACTCAGCTTGTTTGTTTTGTTTACTCATTTACTGACTCATTAGTGTTGGCATTGTGATGGATTTTGGTGAGCGGTCATAGGTGATTGTGTTTTTGGTTGTCATTGATGGAAACATAGTCACCGCACATGGCTGGATCAATTGGTAAGGTCAGTGTTCGATTGGTAAGCAAGAAACAGCTAAGTATAGTAACCGATGTACAAGAAGTACTGCTATAGATGGATATTTTGGTAATGGTAAAGTATGAGATGGAATTGAGTGGAGCGGTCTTATACATAGCATGTATATGATCATAAGACATTATGATTACAACCGCAACTTGTTTGGACGATTGGTGTGCAAGCATCACAGTGGCAGAAGAGGCTACAGGTTAAAAAGACTAAGTTCTTGAGCTACCAGTGGTAAATCTTAGATCGGTAGCCGGTGTGGATATTGTGGTGTGTATAGTTGTTATGGTGATGCGTCTTAGACGTTAAGGATTTTATGAGTTGTCATTTATACGCTCGAGGCAAGCATGGAGGGAAGATTCCAGAAGCAATTTGGGATCGTCTAAAGGTCTTGACTATTTTTGGAAATATCACATGTAAATCTTATGATGGATTGAGGTGGTGCTAGAAAACATTTTATCAACATCGAGATATGTGTTTTGGCGAGATGTATTTGAGCGGGAAAATTAAAATTTGAATTTTGGTGAAGGTTAAGGCAGTGCAAGTTAAGTATTTATTGGGTACTGCTCCTATTGAAAAGGTTGTTGAGAGTTAGTGAGTTGATGATTGTATGAAGTGAAATTCGTGATTGCTAGGGTTGTGATCAGGGTTTTGAGTAGAGGTAGATCAAAGAGCAGTAAGAGAGTAGAGAGCAAATTGGATCTAACAGGCAAAGAGTGCTACATCTAGATCATTATTTGTTGTTCCTTAATAGTTACAACAAGCAAAATCCCTTAACCAAGTGGACTTTAACAGGTCTTCTATTGTAAATCCCTTAACCAGGTGGACTCACAGAAAGAGTTTTAAACCCTCTAGAGAGTTTGATCTTAACATATCTCATTGTACTCCTAACAATGTACTAGTCACTCCTAATAGGGTGAACCCTCAGAAAGGGTATTTGTAGATCCTAACAAGACAAATCTTTTTACTGTAGTGAAGGGCTTGTGGGTGTCATCCCCACCGTGGTTTTCTCCCTCTAACTGAGGGTTTCCATGAGTAAAATCTGTGTGTTACGTGTGATGCATAGTGAATGTCTGATGTTATTTACTTTTTATTTTATTGCATCAGTTATATGTTTTTTTATTTGGAAGTTGCTGCTAAAGTTAATTAGACTTGTGGTTGAATTAGTAGGTTACCTGTTTGTACTGATTCATCCCCCCTCTTAGTACCTTCAAATACTAACAATTAGATGGATCCCCTCATTGAATTTTGTAAAAAAAATGCATTTCTAATTAAATTTAAGCAATTTTTGAAGTTCCTGATGTTTTGCTGAAAAGTTGCTGATTTATCTCCGATATTTTGCTGATATTTTTTTTGTTTGCCCTTGGCAATAAGTTGCCGATAAGGATATTTTGAACTATGGATAATAGAATATTCCACCTTGCTGCCGATATGCATATTATATGTTGTTACCTTTGCTGTATCTCTACTTGTGTATAATGTGACACATATGAAGATTCTTTTAGGGAATCTCATCCATTGGGTCATCTCATTTTGGAGGGGAGATATAGTATATACAAAGGATGAAAGTAGCTAGGAAGCTACACCGATAGAGACACCTCCGCTAGATGAAGGTTGTCATTCCATGCTCCTGGGATGGGTGGAACGGCTCAAGGTGCCTTGTGTGATCTCCCAATTGCTGCTCCACAATGACGATGAGTTTGTTCAATATAACTTCAAAGGAATCCTACATGCACATTTTGAATATTACAACAGTGAATTAGAATTCTGTTTGCAGCATTGCTGGATTATATGTTTATTCATCTTTCATAATGATAACTAACTTGGCTGCAATCTCTAAATCAAGATATAAAGTTGACAATTTACATTTCTAAATATAATCCATACCTTATTTGGGAATTTTAGGGCAAATTAGAATAAGTCCCAATATGGGACATCACAAAGTATTCCCTCTTTCACTTGTATGGAGGGGACTCCTATTGTATCTTTGTGATGGATGTAATTCTTGGGGGGTATTTATGAGTCCTCCATACATCACTCATTTCATCACTTGTACATGATTGATTTTTGCATTGTTTCTTTTGAAAATGGTTTTTTCCCATGTGTTTTTTCTCTTTTACTCCATTTGTGAGAGATCTTTTGTACATGGATACCTAAAATGGTTTTGTATTTGGGAACCATCTTGTATCTTTGCATTGGTTTTCTTCCTCCCTAAGTTGCGCTTGGGTGTTGTTAGTGTTAATAAGGCTTATTCCTTAGTGTGGACCTATTCACATGTTAACTTAGGTCCTATGTGTCTTTTAGAAGTCTTAGTTGTCAATGGGATCTTATCTCATTTACTTGTGTCGTAATTTAATTAATATTTTTTTTTATGTTAGTTGCCTCATAACATAGGATTAAGTCACATATCAACATCTTGTTTAATCCTGTCATTCACCTTGCCTGTATAAGAAAGTTTATTGTACACTTTGCTTCATAGATCTTAATATCAACAATCTCATTTCTTGCTTATTCCCTTGCAAAAGGATTTCAATTGCTTTGCAAGTTATCTTAATGTGATGAGCTAATCTTCAATGCTTACATGGTTGATATTTGACCCTTGAGCATGGCATCATAAGATTTAGTGTCGAGGCTTGGAATGCCTCCTTTCTTCTAAATGTTAGTTTTTTGAATAATTCTCTCCCAACAGTGAGGATATGCTTGGCTTGAATATGTAATGATTTATCATTGATTGAATCATAGAAAAAGGCACTCTCCAATGAATTAGTAGATCTTGAATCATTGAAAAATATAAATATTCATCTAAAGGATTGCCAATAATAATCGTATGAAGCTTCATCCTTATCTGACATATCATCATCATTGATGAAGTATACATTAGCATTCTTGAAAATCATTCCATCCTTTGAAGAAATGTCACCACCAATACCATCATGTAAAGAGGAGTGTTCTCCTATAAGCCTAATGGTGTCTTTTTCATCAACATCATTAGGAAGTGGTTTACTACTCTCCTTTAAGGATGAGGAGATCCGACACTCATCAATGGCATTAGGAGATGCCCAAACCATTGTCAACATATGAGGAAACAAATTCTTGATCCATGACCAAATTCTAAGTTATCTGTTCAAGTATGAGTATCAAAATTGGGTACGATGGTATGGCAATTTTTTTTCATTTGGGTACAAGCATGAGAATATAAAACATTGAGTCTCTGGAATGTCCCCCTATATATAATTATATATATAGGGGATGCTTCAGGGACTCAACGTCCACCCCGTCCTCTTTTTTCCCAAAAGCAAAGAATGTTTCTAAAACATAAGGTATGCCAAGGGCTGGCTAGCCATCACCTATGACCCAACAACGTTTGAGCATGAGTTCAAAATAATATATTTTTAAATTAAAAAAGAAGGAATAGGCAGGCCCACAAGGACCCACCTGAAACTTAATTTATTCATCAAAACAACAAAAGAAGAAAAAAACTCAGATACATTTGCAAACTTGTGTTGAAGAGCCGTAGTTAAAAGAGGAGAGAACACTAATTTAAAGAGGAGACTAGGGTATCAAATCCACTACATTAGAGGTAAGTTCTTCATTTTACATTTGTTTTGCATTTTATTTTATTTTTCTTTAAATTTTTTACCACATAGGGAGGGCATTGTGAGTTTATTTTTTTCGTTTATTTGAATTTGCAGCTCTCTTTTAAAATCTTTAAAAAAATTGTGAGTAGCAGTGAGAGTAGTGATAATGAGGAGATTGAGGTTCAAATGCAAGGAAGTATACCTAGAAGTAGAACTCATATAAGTATCGCAGCCATTGAGAGGTTTTTTAGGGAGTGGGAGTGTAATAGGGCCACCAAGTTCAACTTCAAATCCATTTGAATGTCCTTCCAAACTTCTCAAAATGTATGCAAAAGGCCCATTTAACCCCAAGAAACCTCTATTACAATTTGCATCACTAGTTGACGAGGATGAAAAAATAAAATCTAGGGGGGAGTAAAGAATGACTTTGCCATTTGTGCTTAAAAGAATATAGCGGCAGCTATATGAGAGTTTAATTGTCATTGTTTGTGGATAGGTGGTAGAGGGGTGAAAGATTGTAAAAAGGTAAGTCCAGTTGAGAAGATCGCGGCAACTAGAAAGCAAGGAATTCCATTGAAGAGTTTGTAGTCTAGTGTGTCATTGCCTAAAGGATTTGTGGATGTTAGATTTCATGGGGGAGAGGGTTCTACTTCTGCTAGAGGAAAGAAGAAAGCTACTACTGTTGCAGATATGTTTAACATACAATCATGAGATGTGGTTGATTCTTCTATTGCTAAGTTTTTTTATGCTCATGCCATACCATTTTATGTGGCATGTTCATCGTATTTTAAACAAATGTTCAAATATATGATAGGTGCCTGTCCCTAATTTGTTCCACCTGAAGAACATAAGCTACATACCACCCTCCTTGATAGAGAATATCCTAAGGTGAATATGTTGAGGGAAGATATGAGACAAACTTGGTTAAGGGGTGGATGCTCCATCATCATGGATGGGTGAACTGATATCAACATAGAATTTCCATGATTTCTTCTATATAAAACTCATACTTCCATTAATCCTTGCAGCTCTAAATTAAAGCTTTGGAGAATAGATCATCTATTTCTGCCAAAATCACAAAATTTAATCTTTTGAGCACAAATCTGTTACCAACAAAATCTTCAACATGCGTGATATCTGATGAATCCATGTGCAAATCAGCTAGAGCAGATCTTTCACCATCAAAACCAATCTTTGTTGTAGGGGTTTCCATCCCAAGGGTGAAAAGTTGAACAATAGCTCAAACTCCCCCAAAGGGTTTCATCAAAATAAACAATCCAGAATAACTCAAATGAGTTTCTTTAACCCTTTTATAACTTTTTGGGGGAGCTTTTCATAAAATATAATTTAAAATCACTAAAAATTGAGCTTATCAAAAAAATTAAAATAAGTTGTCTTTTAATTTTGCTTTTTTTTTGACAACTTAATATTTAATTATTTAATTATTTTCCGCACATCCAACCAATTGCAGAAAACTTGGAAATTGCCCGAAGGTGAATTCAGAATGCACAACATACGTAGCAGCTCACTAGAGATCCAACTAATTAAAAATTAACACTAGCCATAAATAAATTCGTCTGAGAAATTTGGAATGCACTCAAATGGCAAAGCCATCTCTAGAAAGCATCAACTGACTCATTCTGATCCCTTGAACATAACACCAATAACTGAATTCCATTCTGAAAAGGCTGGTGCTCTCTGAGAAAGCTGGAGCTAACTACGATGCTGGAATGACCAAAAATGGAGACATTGCAATACATACAGGGCCACCCATCCGGCAAATGCCACAGAGAGATCACTGGTGATAAGATCCAATTGCTTACACTGTTGAGAAAAATAATCAAAATGAAGACCTTGAAGCTGCACATATGGAGCTGTATGGGCTTTTGTTAATCCTTCTAGAAGATGCAACATTATGCCATCTAATCTTCTTCAAACAAGCATGGCTACCATCTTGATGCATATATTTAGGTGTAGAACATCTTCTATTAGGATGCTTTTGCCACAAAGATCCTCTAAATGATCTACTTTTAGACTTCAAAGAAATAAGTGATGTTGAACAAAGTTCATCTCTCAATTTAGCCTTAGGGTGAGCCCTTTTGTTGCTGGCCTGGGTTTTGCCTCAATATGAACAATACCCTATCCATTCTTAACAAGTGCAACACATATATAACCCATTTATAAAATCAATTTGGAACTGATACCTTTTAAATGCTTCTCAAATTCATCAATATATTTAGACATTACCAAAAGAATTACAATGAGTACCATCAGAAGTATTGTCAGCATTATGAATGCTGTCATTAACAAAACTCCATTCAACAACATGAGTATCATCAACAATATTTGGAGTATGATTACCAGAAGAAGGAAAATACAACAGCAAAATCAATAGAAGTAGCATCCACAACATTAAAATCAGTGGAAGATGTAGCAATAACGTGGGCTTCATGTCCAGTATCATACTCACTTTTTTCATAATTCAACAATTTATTACAAAATCCTTGGATTGCCTTCAAATGCCCAATCTTTGCCTTGGACTCTACACATCATCCCCATTGGAAAACAAATTCCATTCTCAAACAAGGTCTTCATACTTCTTTAGGGTTTATCAAATCAGAAGTATGATAGTGAAGGTAATATTAATATGAATAACTGTGAGTTCATTGGCCACTTTTACATGCTTCATGTACTCAGTAAGCTTCTCATAATTATTGGGGAACATAAACTTCTCCTGTAATAAACTACAAGTGTTTGCTCAAGAAAATAATTTGCACAGACTTAGCTCAATGTTCCATGAACATAAAATATTCAAAAAGTCACTTCATCTTGAGTATGCACAATCCCTGCCCAAGCATCTCCAATCGCTACAAACTAGGACACCACCAAAATGTGCATTGGATGCCCAAGATTTTGTTTCGCAGGCAATATTACAAAAGGTGTACTGTTGGAAAGTTTTGCTAAAGTGATACTAAAAAAGATTCACCCTAGTGATACTGCAAGAGCTGTTGCTGAGCAATACCACAAAAGAATGGAAGGGAACACAAAAAACACCACTATAAAGATATTTGAAATACCTTTCCAATGCTTAAAAATAGTTCAAACAGAGTTTTCTTGGCAAAGATAGGTCACTTGGAAGCTTATGTGTTCAAATGCATAGTTTGCTCCATTGATGCTACAAAAGTTGTTGTCCAGGTGATAGCATGATGGGTGCAGCCAAAGAAAAGGTAATTGAAATCCCTATGAAATAGTTATGCCTTTTGAAGTTTGGAACTCCAACTATGCAACAATTCCCCAGAACAAGTAAAAGTAGTGTAACACTGACGCTGGGGTATGCCGGGACGAGTTTCTGGGACGGGGGGACAAAGGCCCTCAATTTCAGAACGGTGGGGGAATGACGGGTGGATGACGGCGAGGGGGTGGGGGGAGAGGGGGGTGTTGTATACTGTACATATAGAACTTGAAATGCTAGTTATGAAATGATGTTTTAGTATAACATACCAAATTGAAATACTTGAACATAGAAAAATTGCAACACAAACCAGAACCGTCGAACATTCAACATAGTAACATAGTACATACCCAATAGTAACATTCAAAAATCAAAATTTAAATAGAAATTCAAGTACCCATCCTGGTGGTGGCGTGGTTGCAGAATGGCGGCGGTGGGGGTACTTGGGTACTCCAAGTACCCGGTGCGAGGACGTCCTGGGGATGGGTACTTTGAGGTTTTTTTGGGGTTGCGAGTCCTTGGGTTTCACCAAGTAAAAGAGACTTGAAATTAAAAATTTAATTATTTGAAATTTGGCAAGAAAATAGTGGATTGCGTCGATGTCCTATTTTTTGGTGAGAAGTATATTTGCTGTGATATCACAAGCTAATCTCTTGTAGAATGTGGGTTCCAACAAGAAGCATATCATAATTATCCTAGAGAATCCTTGCAAAATATCTGCTTGGATGGATAACACACTACAACTTAGTGTTGGGATTAAGATGTCTCAACCTTCGAGTCCAAACATTTTAATTTTATTTTTTATTTATTTTTCCACCCACTTTGGAAGTCCTAATTTTAAGGAGCTAGTGTCATAAGTTGCTATGTTGAATCTATGTAATGATTATGACAGTTACTAGTTCTGTGGAAGAGTCACGGAGAGTTAATATTTGACAGTTGATATTTATGGTGGAGTTCACTATTGACAAGTGTGAGGTAGGTATTGCATATGGAATGGTGACCATTTTAGTTGAGTTATGCTGGAAGTTTCTATGTTCAACGTGTCATTGGTTTAGCATGTTGACACCACATACCTCTTTGGTATTGGAGATGGTTTTGGAAACCATGGGCTCTTTCCATCTGTGTTGAACTCTATAAATATGTAGCTCCTTAGTGCATTTTATGAGATTAGGTTGGATATCTTCTAAGGAGCATTTATGTGTTAGATATTCTCTAGAATTCTCTACTGCTCGATTTACTCTTGATGAGCATTGGCTCAAGACATTGTATTGTAACTATTGTTGTTGCTGATAATACAATTGGGTTTGGCTTTGGAGTGGTGGGTTTTTTCCCGAAAGGGTTTTCCTACGTATATCTGGTGTTGTGTTTATTTGCTTAAATCTGATTTTGTATATGTGTTTATCTAGTTTGCAATAGCTTAAGGGTTTGTAAGAAATTTTCTGCATCATCTTTCTTGTTAGATTTAGCATTTGGAAGCGTTATTCTGCGCTTGGTTTCCTTTCAATTGGTATTAGAGCCTAACCAACTTTGTTATTGTTGTTGGGTAAAACGGTTTTTTGTGCTGATCTAGTTTCAGTGGGGGTTTTGCAGAGGAATATTTCATAACCTTGTTGCAGGTTAGATATGGCAAGCACATCTAGTAGAGTAGAGATGGATAAATTTAATGGCAACAATTTTGAGTTGTGGAAACTCAAAATGAAGGACATGCTTGTAGATAGAGATCTATGGGCTGCGGTTTCTTCAACAAAACCCCAAGCTACATTGCAGGATGAGTGAGACAAAATGGATCGGAAAGCCAAGGGTTTGATAAGACTTTGTTTGGCTGATTCAGTGCTCTTGAATGTCCACAAAGACAAGATTGCAACTGAACTTTGGAAGAAGCTTGGTGATATTTATCAGGGGAAATTCTTGGTAAATAAGTTATTCCTGAGAAAGAAGTTGTATTCTCTGAGGATGGAGGAAGGAGGGTTTGTTGTTGATCACTTGAATGCATTTAATATGCTAGTTGCTTAGTTGAATTTTGTTGGTGACAAAATTGATGATCAAGATAAATGTATGCTTTTGTTATGTTCTTTGCCAGACTCGTGGGATCACCTTGTTATGACCATTGGAAGCACAACAACCACTTTCAAATTGGAGGATGTGGTTGGTTCGCTGTTATTTGAAGAAATGCGAAGAAAATCTTTTGAGATGGCTAAGGAGGCCCTAGTTGCTTGTGGTAAAACAATGGATAAAGGCAAGAAGAAGGACAAGAAGGGTAAATCCAAGTCTTCGAGGAGATCTAAATCTCTTGGTAAAAAGTCCAAGGCAAAATGTTGGAACTGCGCCAAACTTGGTCATCTCCGGAAAGAGTGCAAGGAAGAGAAGAAAAGTAAAGTTAAAAAAGATTTCTTTGATTCTGACTCTGAAAAATCCTCTCGAGATGATATAGATGCTTTTGTCGCAGCCTTGACAACACATGCATCGGAAGACGCGTGGTTGATAGATTCAGGTGCTTCTTTCCACATGACATCCCACAGAGATTGGTTTTCTAAGTATGAAGAGTTTGATGGTGGGAAGGTGTATTTGGGTGATAACTATCACCTGAATGTTGTTGGCTGTGGACAAGTCAAGATTAGATTCCTTGATGGTAGAGTGAAGGGATTGATGGTGTACTGCATATCCCCGGTTTGGCACAAAACCTACTTTCAATAAGCAAGCTTGGTGATTTGGGTGTGCAGGTTGTTTTCTCAAGTGGTGGATGCAAGATGACAAGAGGCTCTATGGTGCTTGCTAAGGGTTTTCGGATTGGCACCTTGTATAGGCTGGATGCATGCATGGTTCAGTGCAATAGTGCTTTTGTGAAGTCCAGGAAAAGGGCTTTTGATTCTTCACCCTCACCATCAGATCAAGCAAAGAAGAAGATTGTTGTTTCTACATCTGATGGTCGTGCTTTTTGGGTACCTAAGGGTGCAAATGCTTTGGAGATGAAGCTCCCACCTGAGAAGACAATGCTTTGGCACCAAAGACTTGGTCACATTGGTGAGAAGGGTCGTAGAGCCGCATTGGTGAGAAGGGTCTTAGAGCCCTAAAGAATAAGAGCCTTGTTGAAGGCCTTGATGATTGCAACTTGGAGTTCGACTTCTGTGAATATTGTGTTTATGGTAAACAAAATCGTGTTTCTTTTTATTCCAGTTCTCATAAGTCTTTTGGGGTTTTGGATTATATTCGTTCAGATGTGTTTGGTTCAGTTAATGTTCCTTCGATATCTAGATCTATGTATTTTGTCTCATTCATAGATGATTATAGTAGGACATTTGTTTATTTCCTTAGAAGTAAATCTGAAGTTTTTAGTCAGTTTAAGGAATTTAAGTCCTTGGTTGAAAATTAGACTAATAGAAAAATTAAGTGTTTGAGGACTGATAATAGCAGTGAGTTTTGTTTAGTAGAATTTGACAGGTTTTGCAAGGATCATGGAATTGAGAGACATAAGACAATTCCATACACTCCACAACAAAATGGAGTTGCAGAGAGGATGAACAAAATGCTGATGGAGAGGGCTAGGAGCATGTTGAGTGGTGCTAGGCTTGAACAAAAGTTCTAGGTTTAAGCTGTAGCCACTGCATGTTATTTAGTTAATAGATCTCCTACTTCAACACTTGTTGAAAAGACACCCATGGAGGCGTGGTCTGGCAAGAAGCCCTCATTGAGACATCTCAAAGTCTTTGGTTGTGAGGCATATGCTCATGTGCCAAGTGAGAAAAGATCAAAATTGGAGAACAAGGCAGTAAAATGTATCTTCATTGGCTATGGTGTTGGTGTGAATGGTTACAAGCTTTGGGATCCGGTTGTAGAGAAGGTGCTCTATAGTAGAAGTGTAATATTTTGTGAGCTGAAATTTTCCACAGTTGATTTGCATCCAGAGAAGGAAGAGAAACAGAAAAAGGAGGTAGTTTAGACACCATCTACTCCTATAAGAAATGAACTACGAGCTCCTGTTGGACCTGATGAGGAGAGCTCAATCTACTTTGAAAGTTGTGAAGAAGAGCAGGAACCTCAACCTCAACCATTTAGGAGGTCTACTCATGAAAGACAACGACCTGATAGATATGGTTATTCACCTGAAAGGTTTGGATATTCTTTGTTGGATTCGAGTTGTATATTTTCTTTGATTGCTAACATTGATGAGCCTAGGACTGTTAGAGAGGCTATGGGTATGCACGATGTGGATTCCTGGATGGAAGCCATGAATGAAGAGATGGCAGCATTGAAGAAGAATGCTACATGAGATCTGGTACCTTTGCCTGAAGGACGGAAACCTGTTGGATGTAAATGGGTGTTCAAAAAGAAATTGGGTCTAGATGGTAGTGTTGAGAAGTATAAGGCACAGTTGGTCGCAAAGGGGTATTCACAGGTGGAGCGGATTGATTATGGTGAAATATTTTCTCCTGTAGCTAAGTTGACATCCATTCGATTCTTGTTATCACTTGCAACAGCTTATGACTTTGAAGTTGAGCAAATGGATGTGAAGACAACATTCCTTCATGGTGATTTGGAGGAGGAAATTTATATGTTACAACCAAAGCATTTCATTGAAAAAGGTAAAGAAAACCTTGTTTGTAAGTTGAAGAAATATCTCTATAGTTTGAAACAGTCTCCTAGAATGTGGTATCAAAAGTTTGACACCTATGTGTTGTCTTTGGGATTTCTGAGATCTAAATCAGACCATTGTGTATATTATAAATCTGAAAATGGTCACATTCTTATCATAGTCCTGTATGTCAATGATATGTTGTTTATTGGGAATGGTAAAAGAATGATTTTAGATTTGAAGTCTCAGTTAGCAGCACAGTTTGAAATGAAAGATCTAGGTGCAGTTAGATATATTCTTGGGATTGAGATCATTAGAGATAGAGCTAGCAGAAAGGTTTGGATGAGCCAGAGTAAGTATGTTAAATCTGTGTTGGAGAAATTCAGCATGACAACTTGCAGGCAGTTAGTTGTTCTAGCGTTAGAAGGGACGAAGCTTTCTATGGAGGATTGTCCAAAATCTCCTACTGAGATGGAGGACATGTCTAGAGTACCGTATGAGAGTGTTGTTGGTAGCTTAATGTATGCTATGGTCTGTACAAGGCAGACATTGCCCAAGAAGTGGTAGTCCTTAGTTGGTATATGGCTAATCCTGGAAGGGTGCATTGGGATGCAATTAAGAGAGTGTTTAGGTATTTGAGGGGTACATCTGATTATTCCTTATGTTTTCATGGTAATCCTATCGGACCTCGATATTCAGTTTACATTCGTGGATATGTGGATTCTAATTGGGCAGGTGACATTGACAGAAGAAGATCCACCAGTGGATATGTTTTCATGATGTTTGGTGGTGCAATTAGTTTGATGAGTAAGCGGCAGGCTGTAGCTACTTTGTCCACTACGGAAGCAGAGTATATGGCAACTACTCATGCTTCTAAAGAGGCCATTTGGCTTAAGAGATTGTGTTCTCATATTGGTTTTGATGTAGGTTAGATTCCTATCTGTTGTGATAGCCAAAGTGCTATTTGTTTAGCAAAGAATCCTACTTTCCATGCCAGAGCAAAGGATGTTGATGTACAATATCATTTTGTTCGTGATATGGTGGAAGATGGAAAAGGTGATATTGGAAAAGGTTGCTACTTTGGAGAATGTTGCAGATGCATTGACGAAGCTAGTGAGCACTGAGAAGTTCAGATGGTGTGGTTTTTCTATGGGCCTTGGGGCCTTGAGCAGGTGACAGAGTTTTGACTCTTGATAGGTCTTCGACAAGTGGGAGAATGTTGGGATTAAGGTGTCTCAACCTTTGAGTCCAAACATTTTAATTTTATTATTTATTTATGTTTCCACGCACTTTGGAAGTCCTAATTTTAAGGAGGTAGTGTCATAAGTTGCTATATTGAATCTATGTAATGATTATGACAGTTACTAGTTCGGTGGAAGAGTCATGGAGAGTTAATATTTGACAATTGATATTTATGGTGGAGTTCACTATTGACAAGTGGTGTGAGGTAGGTGTTGCATATGGGATGGTGACCGTTTTGGTTGAGTTATGCTGGAAGTTTCTATGTGCAACATGTCATTGGTTTAGCATGTTGACACCATATACCTTTTGGGTATTAGAGATGGTTTTGGAAACCATGGGCTCTTTCCCACTTGTGTTGAGCTCTATAAATATGTAGCTCCTTAGTGCATTTTATGAGAATAGGTTGGATATCTTCTAAGGAGCATTTATGTGTCAGATATTCTCTAGAATTCTCTGCTGCTCGATTTACTCTTGATGAGCATTGGCTCAAGACATTGTATTGCAACTGTTGTTGTTGTTGTTGATAATACAATTGGGTTTGGCTTTGGAGTGGTGGGTTTTTTCCCAAAAGGGTTTTCCCATGTATATCCGGTGTTATGTGTTTATTTGCTTAAATCTGATTTTGTATAAGTGTTTATCTAGTTTGCAATAGCTCAAGGGTTTGTAAGAAATTTTCTGCATCATCTTTCCTGTTAGATTTAGCATTTGGAAGCGTTATTCCGCACTTGGCTTCCTTTCACTTAGTGCTCTCTGCCACACTATAACATGTCATTCCCTATACACATTAACCTAACAATCCAGGCATTTGCTGCTTCACTCCTCTCCTAACATATGTTTGAAGGTATCTAATCAATGTGATCTATAACATTCACCACTAAAGTTTGCAATAAATCTAGAAATGTGATACGATTTCTGAATTCTGTCTTGAATCACAGTTTTTTAAGAAACTCTAATGTTTGTGTATGGACAAAACCTTGTGCCAAACACTTACCCTCCTTGTCAATCATGCTGTGTCTCTTAAACCCTCTCGAACAGTACTTTCTAGGGTGTCTGGGTTTGCACCCTCTACCATTGCCCAGGATATCAAAAAACTTATGCCCTCCCTTGCTTAGAAGTGCCTTTCCTGTTTTCCCAGAAACTGAATCTAGTAGGCCTAGAAAAGGCAATATTGTTTTCTTGGATGTTGATCAACTTGGAGAAAAGACCCTGGCTAAAAGTAAAGGCAAAGAGATGGCTAATGAAGATGAGGATTTGTTCGCTGATTTAAAGATACCATTAATGGAGGACCTTTGCCTGGATCCCTTAACTAGGCCTTCCAATTTTGCTTTCTCTTCTGCTTCTGATATAGAAGTTCCAACTGGGCCTTCCAACTTTTCCTGGAATATTGTGGTGAGCTGTAACCTTTTTCTCCACACCACAACTTTTATCTTCGAGGAGCTCAATTCAGAAGTCCCTTTGCATAGAAGGTTGGAATTCCATATATGTGGCTGGCAGAGAATCCCAAAATGCTGAAATTCAATTTCTTATAGCTAATATTGAAAAGCTTTGTTATGGGTTCAAGACATCAAATTCAATTTGTTCTTCCTAATAATTTCATGGTCTATTTTGAACATCAGAATTTATTTCTCTCAACAATGGGGCTTTGAAACTTCCCCAAAAGTGGGCATAGAATATCCATTTTTGAGATTGGCTTAGATTTCTTCAAGGAAGCAGTGGTTCATATGGTTAGGCCTTTCTGTTTCAGGGGCCAAATTAACTCCTAAATGCGATAATCTAAAGTATACATGAGACTGCCCAAGCATGTCCACAGAGAAGGGAAAACCCTAAAATAATCATAGAATTTGCTTATTTCAGAAGCATATAATACTTGAATCTTACACGATCATACTACACATTTAAAGAAAATAGTGCTTTGTATACCGATTCTCAACATTCCTGAAATTAATGGTCTTACATCACAAATATGAGAATTTCTTGGCCAAGAAATCAGTCAAGTAAAACTAGAAAAAATACAGAATGTGTTGGCATCCAGGCCAATATCATTTTTAGCAAAACCATCCTTGATTTTTTGTCTAGGGGTGTTGTAGATTAAATATAATCCATGTTTCTCCCCAACCTACAATTCTTATAAATTTCATATTTATAGATTAAGGATCTGATGAAATGCGTAAACTTAACTGATTATCTCTAATTGACATCTATTTCTATTGTGCATTATATGCTTTGCGTTTCTGTTTTCAGCATTATCAAACTGAATGTTGAAACTTCCACAGGAGGAGAAACCTGAAGCAATGAATTTGATTTAATTGTACCATGCTGCATCTGAACTATATGGAGAATAACCTTATCGTTTTATGAAGGTTCATAGGAAAAATAATTGGTCTAGGTAAGCATCAAAAGTTTCCTCTGGCTGTGCTACAGTATTAGTAAAGTCCTTAGTTCTACAAATTATCTTGAATACTGCGGTTTATGATTATTCAATTTCAGACTACTATACCGACTATCATTATTCCACTTTCATTTGCTGTTCTTTAACAGCGCTGTTAGTTGTTTCTGATTGTAATATTAAATATTCTTTACCAAATAACTAACTTGCAAATGCAACTTTAGTAAGTTGTATCATATATCTTTACTGCTAATTTTGGACTTCATAGTAATCTTCTGTAGTAGCTGTTACACAATTATGTTGCCATTTACCTTTTTGTCTGTTGAGCATTTTCTGAATTGATACCTGATATATTCAACGATGGGAATGGCTATTAATATCTTAAGAAAATATTTCAAGAGCTTAAATTATGCTATTAAAAACTTTCAATGGAATTTAAGCTACTGGCTTTATTACCATATGAAGGCATTTTGTCCCTTTCATATTTTTCAGTTTATTTGTGCTGGGGAACCTGTTTAGATTTATTTATTGAAGAAGCAAATGATCTCTGTTACATAATTATGGATCTGTTGTATAGCTCCCCGAGACCTCAATTTCTATCAATTTTGGAATTGTATGATATTTTGAGTGATTAGATAACTTGTACTAGATCAAGAGTGATCTTCGGGCAATTTATTTGGAGCATAGTTATCAGACTTGGACTTGGCAGACTCAGAAAACAAATAGGGCATAGATTCTTGAGTATGATGAAAACATAATTTATAGATATCTATATAGGAAGCACATGCTTTGTTATGCATATTCTCTAAATCACTTTTAAAGATGTAAAAAAACCAATAAATTACGAGTTTACATCAAACGAATGAGACAAACAAATTTGAGATGAAGGAAATTATCTTGTAAAATGTGTAAATACTCGTAAGTGTTTTTGGTGCACAAAAATCAGGGATTATGATACCATGACCACTTTAATTGGCTGGAATGTGGATGAAATCATGAAAGAAATCCACCAAAAACAGTTTAGAAAGCTACATAATGAAGCCCTTGACTTAGTTTACTCTGCCTGAATCTTCCTTGATAAGTGATGGTAAAAAATGCAAATACAGTAATGAGATGTCTGGTGAGACTTGTGTATAGAATCATGGTTTTTCATCACTGATTTGTGAAGGTATTGCCATATGTTAGTATCCGCTTGCAATCGCTGTTGAAATTTTAGTAAATAGTCCATTCTTGATTGTGTTTATCATCTCACACAAAGGACATAATAGCAACTCCTCACTTAGTAGCTTATTGAAGATACTTCAGTTTTCAGAGGTATCAATATCCATTTTCATTTTGCCATGACAGTGATATCACACTCAAGTATTGACTACTGATCTTCACGTGAATTACTCATAAATCTCCTGTTTTGAAGCATGGCTACTTAGTGTTCCATATATTTCCAATTTTGACAGCTAAGCAACCTCCTTTCAGTTTGCTGAATTCCCCACTCATATGCTATTAAAAAGGAAATCAGTATTTCCATCGAATGCTAATGTTAGGGTTTAGGATTTTTAACTATTATGTTATTTGATTTGGGCATTTTCATGAAGGGCAAGTTGTATTAGAGTTTACCTAAAATCCAGCAAGTCTGTTTTAGCTTCTGGGTGGGTAGGTCTTGTTTCAAAACCTGGACCTCATTAGACTTATCAATTTTTTGGTGAGACTGGTAATACTGATTTGGAGTGAGAATTCTAACCTGGATTGCAATGTTAAATTTAAATTTAGTCCATTATGATATTTTCATTTTGATAAGGGGAAGTGAGAGATTCTTCTATCATACTGCAGGATGATTGTAAATGATTTATACAGCCCAGCTTTTGTGGGATTGGTGATTGCTGGAGCCAGTGACTGGGTGAGGAGGAACATCACGATCACAATTCTTTGTGTCATAGTTGTTTGAGAACTATTATTAGATCATCTTCAATTCCTTCTTGATTTCAGATTATTAGACAGTTTTTATTCTGAAGATTAAACATACTAGGTCACATCTAATCTTGCCTTATCTTTCAGCTTGATGGATATGTTGCTCGAAAAATGAAGATAAACAGTGTGTTAGGTTCATATCTTGATCCTCTGGCTGACAAGGTGAGTAATTTTCTTGGTTTGGCTGATGAGCATTAACTAGAAGATCTAGGCAGAGATGTTCCCATGTTTCCCTTTTTTAACTTGCATTTGCTTGTCAGTTTCAGCGTAATGTTTATGTGTTTTGTTGCATGCACAGGTTCTTATTATGTGTGTTGCACTGGCAATGATTGAGAATAATCTCTTACCTTGTAAGTTATATTTTCCAGCTCAAGGACATCTTACTTGTTCACGACTTGTTTCTGCTTCATAATTACTCAGATAAAGTGGCTTTAAGTGCACTAGTCTGGGATATTCAGTTCAAATTAAATATCAGAAAAAATCTACAGAATGCATTTGAATAGACTTTATTCCATTTCATGAAATTCTCAGGAATAACTTGATTTCTAACATATACATCATGGGTAATTTTTTTTGCCTTTGGCATGTAAAATGAAAAACGCAAATACAAGGTAGAGTTCTCTATTTGTAAGTATATACGTGAGCTGTCAGGACTTTATTCTGTTTAATGAAATGTTAAGGAATAACTTATTTTCTAACATATACACCGTAGGTAAATCCTTTTATCTTTGGTATGTGAAATAGAAAATATAAATACAAGGTAGAGTTCTCTATTTGTCATCATATTCATGATCTGTCAGAGATGTTAAGGTCTTGGAAAAATTTGAATACTTTCCTTAAATACTTGAAAAGTTATATTTGTTTGCAGATTAATTGTAAGCAAGCTGAATAATATAGCCAATTGACAAACATAGCCTAATTTTTTTTCCCCTGGTTAGCTTTATCTGAAATTGTTGGAATGGGAGAGTTGAAATACTAGGCTTGCAAAACCTGAAGAGAATTTGAAGTTTATCAGATAGGCATCTGAGGAAAAAGATCTGATATAGTGAAAACTAAAGAAATACTTTAGTTGCAAAGCATCTTTCGGAACAAAGCTTTCAACTTAAACCATTGTTTTCTCCCTTTTTGAAGGGGGGAGGTGAGAAAGAAGTTGAGCTTTTGAAGGTAGTAAAAATCTAATGCAATGTAGTTGAGTTAATCACTGATGGAGATGCTTGTTTGAAACAGGAAGAAGTACTTAAAAGTTTCTTTATTTCATCAGCAACATTATGAGAAAGCCCTATTTAAACTTAGAATATTCTCTGACATTACATAAGCATTTGTTTTACCAAATAGGATACTCTCAATATATATTCTAACAATCAAGTGAAGGTTTGTTTTGTTAATCTTGCTATTTTTTTAGGTTTGATGAATCTTTGAAGTCTTGAGTGATTTGAGATTGTAATTGTAATTTGTTTTGTGTTCAAAATTATATGAGCACTTATATGTTGCTAAGTTACAGTAATGTTTGATATATTATCAAATATGGTTTTGTCGCAAATTAGTTATTTAGCCATTAACATTTGATGATTGACATGGCACTGGCAGCTGCTCTTGTTGCATTGGTTGTGGTGAGAGATTGTTCACTAGTGGGTGGTGCATTTTATAAACGCGCTCATTCCATGGGTTGGAAAGTAAGTACTGTGTCTCATATTCCCTTGTGCTTGCTGCCAATGAGAATATTTTTGGTCTTTGTTTCAGTTTGACAGAGTAAGGAATATGATTCTTGTCATTAAATTGAGTTATTTGCTGTAACTGTTTACAGACTTGTGTTACCATTTACAGACTTTGCTATTGGTTATCTACATGAAAGTATTCACACAGCCATTATTGACATGATACATAGATAGGATAGGATATTTTGTTAGAAATATAAACAATGGCTGATAATTAAACAAGACAAATTCCATGTCTAATGCAAAATTTAATATATTATGTCACGGCTGTTAAATAGTGTGTGCTTAACATGATAGATGATGAAGTCAAGTGAAATTAGAAATGTGCTTCTGGATGCTTACCAGTATATATTATATAACCAACATAGGGTGCTTTTCTCATTACTAATCAATCCAATATGCCATAGAAAGCAACTTGTAAAAAGAACTTGAATTATGATTATGTACCTTCTTTTTCCTTCTTCAGTCCATAGTAACCTGTAGTAAACGTGGCAGGGAGAACTCACAGAGATGCATTGTTCACAGAGCCACTTATCAATACAGGATTGTTAGTGGAATTGGGCATATATGACAGATTTATCCACTTTACTTGCTAGGTTCTCTGTCTTGTTATATTAAACAGTAAAATGGCTCAATAAGATCTCTTATCCTGATACATCAATTCATCCAGTACCTCGCCCAAGGATTTGTGATGTTATCCCTAAATTTTAATGCATAATAAACAATGATTACGTATATAAACCTGGTCAAAATTTCAAATGCCTTTTAGCCAAGTGTGAGCACTTTTGCACTGTAGATGGTGAAATGGTTCCTCAATACAGTTCTAGTGGCCCTTGGTGAATGGATGTTGACTTCATAGAAATGTCATATGTTTGAGTCTGGAAGAGGGTTGGGTTTGTAGACATCAAGTTGCTGTCTTGCTTGGTAGTGACCAAAAGAACTATCTTTACCTTTATGTCTATATGTAGAGTAATGTAGTTCAAAGTTTAACAGCAATGACAATATGTTATTTTTGGGAATTAGTGTTCACAGACAGTGTGTGAGGTAAAGTGAGTTAAAGTAATAAGAAATGTAGAATTTATGAGAGTTAGTAAAATTAAAATTTGTTAGGTTTGTTAGTATTAGTGGTAGGAATGTTTGTTTGTAATTGAGTTGTTAAAACAACTCAATATATTTAGGGATGTCGTTTATGGAGTTTCCTATAAAATAGGATTTGTAAGTCCTATATATATGTAATATGAATTGATTGAAAATACGAAGAAGCATTGTTATTTCATGCATAAAATTATTTGGCTTCTATTTGTTTAGCCCAAATTCTTATATGGTATTAGAGCCAAATATGTCTGCAGATTCTTTGTAGTGGTTTTAGGAATTGGAAGTAGGAGTAGGCTTCATGGAAGCAGCTCGTAATTCTCACTGGCCAAATTTTTTATTGGAGCAGTTTCTAATTGTTTTGCAAAGTATTTTTGAGTGACTATGGTTGCTTTTTGCGTGAGCAAACTTGTAGTAGGCTCGCATTTTCCTGTGATAGCATCAGCGATATTAATCTTGGCAAAAATTTATTGATCGAGAGCATTGTTCTCAGATTTTATCATCCCAGATCTGCATTAGCGATTCCTTTGATTGGCCACACTTATTTCCGTCTCTATATATTATGAGCTTCGAGGATCTGCTTCCTTCTCATCGATGTGTGAGCTTGCCATTGGCGAAAGATAAGTTGATTTTTATTGGCTGTGATATCTCTCGATCCACATTCTCTGTCCTCTTTTTGTCTTCAATCTGGCCCGCACTGCTGCTGCTTGAGATAACTGCCAGTTGACACTTCCACCGTACCAGTTGTCACTGCCATAATGCTAGTCGGCATTGTACCTGTACCAGTTGACATGACCACCATGCTAGTCGACACTTCCATTGTACCAGTCAGCACTGCCATCATACCCATACCAGTCGATACTGCCACCATGCCCGTCGGCACTGCCATCGTACCCATATTGGTTGACACTGCCACCGTACCAGTCAACACTTTGGCAGTACCAATTGGCATTGCCACGATGCCAGTCGGCACTGCCACCACACCTGTACCAGTCAACACTGCCACCATGCCAGTCGACACTGCCACCGTACCAGTGAAGAGTAACACTCCATCAAGCTTCTGTTGCTCCACTCTGATATAAACATTGCCATGCCCAAAGTCATCGGCATCCCACGAAAGCCAATCATAAAACACATCGGAGCTTTGATCCAAAATCTTCATGTGGTCATGCCAATAAAAAGGATCCCTAGTAGTGTCTACTTCTTCATGCAGCAGATTGATCAATGTTGTCTTCTAGACAAGCTCCATGCAAGTATCTTCTTCAACCTTGCTTGTGTCATGTAGGCTTAGGTTTTCTCCACTTGTAAGGGTAGTAGCAGATTCTTGCATATCCTCGTGTGGCTCTTCATCTTCTTCATGTAGTGCATCACTCTTATTGTCGTCACCAACTTCCTCACACTTGTGCAAATGAGACTTTAATTTTTCTTCACAATGCTTATGCTTGAATAAATTATTGACCAATCTACATGCCACAATTGAAGGAATACATTCTAGATTACGAACAACGAATATCATAGATATGGTAGGTTGGGTATTATATCCATCTCCTCAATACATGAAATCATAATATTCTCCATGGCAAAGAAAATATTATTATCATGGTGCTCCTTTATCATGACCAAGAAATGAAGAAACATATCGTGGATCAAATCTTGCAATCCTAGATCTTAGAGGAGATTACTTTAATATTTGCACAGATCTCTAGTATGGTAAATCTCCTTGCAAGTGGATCACTACCGATGTCATCCAAACTCTGAAAGCTGTCAATAATCAAGTGCAATATCTCTGTCAAGGTGTCATCATCATACAATGCTTGAGGAGCCGAGATTCTCAAAATCTCACTTAGACATGTTGTAGGGGCCAACTTGATTTCCTTGTCATGGTGTCTAAACAAACTGGGTTGACTTAAGGCGACCTTAATCAGAGCAAGGATCTTTTGTATGACTCTTGAAGGTGATTGGTCCACCTTACACAAACATACTTCCAATATTGTTTGTGTAAGGTGGACCAATCACCTTCAAGATCTCAAAATCTCTTAATCATCCCAACAAGTTGGCAAGATCACTAGCTCCGATACCACTGTAATGTCCCAAAGGCACACCTATCCGTAAGCCTCAGGGTAACGTTGACGATTTTGAGTATGTACCTTCGTACGCAACATCGGAACAACGAATCACAACCTAGCACTTCGTACAGTCATCATACTCATCCGTACTGTTCCTTAATTCCCTTTGTACGGTGCACCGTACGATCTTCTCAAACTGCCTGTACTGCCACAACCAAGCCCATACGACCATAGTCAGCTTGCACAGTGATGTCGACACCTCCCGTACGGTCATCCACGTCTGTGTGATCAGATCCGTACACTAGCATAAATGCTCGATCTCTAATTGCCGTCGTACGGTCCACTCTATCTCTCAGAGTAGGGTCTGTATGGTAACAAGTGAACTCCTCGCCATCAGTCACGTGTTCTCTTTGACCTACGGTAGTTCGCACGGAATGGAAGTTCAAATTGTCGCCTTTAGAAAGGTAGCACAATGATGTTGGAGACCCGATGAAAATTATATTGTCAATATATCAGATAGATCTTTAATGGAAGATTTCACCATATTCGCACATGCAAGAAGAAAGTGTATTCAATAATGATAGTACTGTAGATTACTTCGCACAGATCCACAATCTCAAACAAATATCAGATATCATTGTTTATTACAAATTTGTCTTTGAAGGAAGACTTCCCAAATTTGGACCATACAGTGAAATATCGGAATGATATTTCCAACAGTAGACTAGGGTGGTTGTGAACCACTGAAACTGCAACAAACCAAATAGGGAAGATCTTTCACCTCCGAAATGGCAGACAACAGAACTCCAACTGGAATTTGCAATACAAATAAAATATTCTGAATCGAATGCTAACAACATCCTACATGCCGGTCATAAATACCCCTTCAGAGAAACTTTCAAGGGTTTACAAAATAACGCTGACACGACAAACACCTATAGACAACAATAATAAAAATGGGCCCCTTTATTAATTAATTAAAGGTCCATTTATAATATTATTTAACTTCTGGGACTGTTAATTAATTAAAATAATTTATTAAAATTGGGGACATTACAATCTATCTATCTATTGTCTCAATTGTAATTGGATTGCATGATCGGCACTACATGACACTCCTTACAAAAAATTCATATCAAGGGGGCAATATATTTTCTTTCCTCAGAACTCTTGAAATGAGCCTAAAAAAAAAAACTTGTAAAGTACGCAACAACTTAATTGGAGGATGGAGGCACTAGAGGTTGGAGGAAACTCAGTGACTTCTCGTTAGTCACTAGTGGCAGGGTCATGAAATTGTTTTAGTGACAAAATTATTTGTGCCAAAAAGAATAAAGCCAACATCAATTTCCAGGTGATAGCGACAACCATTTCATATCATTTGAGTTCAGAGTGATAGTGATCTACAATGGTGGCTGCATACGCGACAATGAGAACTTGGTTCTCAAACTTTTTACATTGTGGTTGGATGTGTATGTACCCAATCACATTTCTTGGTTGTTAGTGAATGGATGTGTTTGTCCCCATTCACAGGGTAGTGAAGTGATTGGAAGTGTTTGTCCTCAGTCATACGAGTTGGCGATTATGATTGGATGTTTTGTCCCCAACCATAATTATTGTGAGCATATGTGTGTCCCTGTTCATGACTGATGTTGGATAGATGTCTTTGTCCCTATCCAAACGTGATATAAGACCTTGGATGGATGTGTTAGCCCCTATCCTTGGATCCATGCGTAAATGTGTTTGTCCTTGTCCTTGGACGAAATAACTAAGCGTAGTGAGGCTAGTTCCACTATTGCTTGTCAAGAGTAGATGTGTATGTCCCTACTCTTACCTTATATTTTTGGTAAGCTACTATGTGTGGTCATCAAGTATTGTGATATACTTTCACCCCATGCTCACACAAAGGGGTGTGTTGGGAATTAGTGGTCACATATAGTTATTGAAATATTATTATTTTATTACTTTAATGGTCATCTTTTGTATATTATGTAAACTAGATAGATAAGATCGCTTCTTTGATCTTCTTCAGTTTCTTATTAGAAACTTTCTATTTTGTACATTTGTAAAATTATTTATAATGATCTCTTCGATCATTTGTTAATACAACAATTTTTACCAATTACTTGTGTAATATGGTATCATAGCATTGAAGGTTAAAAAATTGTTTTTTCTAAAAATTCCAATTTTCGGAATTCTTCAAGATTTAGAAAAAACATCTATAGGGTCGTTTTTATTTGCAAGGTCGTATTTGAAGATATTAGGCTTGTTATTTGAGTTAAGGGTTTTCGAAGCTCAAATAAACTCGTTTTTTTGCTTGCTCGCGCGACCATTTTTCTGGTCGATTCTTCATTAACAATCAATCTTTGGGCTTTTTTTTTTATAAAAAAAAACGCTGGCCCGTGTATTTTTTTCTTTGGGTCCGTTGACCTCCTTTGGCCATCTCTCTGCAAATCACGACGATATTTCCCATCCTTCAATCGTTTTTTGCTAACGCGACCACAATGTTTTACAAGTCGTGATGGGATTCTGCAAACATTTAACCATTTTCTGGTCGTATTTGCCCAAAACAAAGGTCTCTTTGTTTCGTCTAGGGTTTCTTTATGCCTTCTAATTTCTGCGGTCGGGCTTTCATCCATCTTTTTACAACTAATCAGCCATTTTTGAAGTTTTCTTCAGCTGGCTAGAGTTTTGTTTGAAAATCTTTATTTTCTTGCCGGACTCGAAATTTGAGTTCAGATTCTTGGTGGGTTTTTTGAGACCTCAACTAGGTTGTTAGAATTTTGTGGGTGCCTCGATTTTCATGCCGCAAATTCCGTACTATCCAAAATTTCATTTTGATTACAAATTCCTTTTGGGTTTTTCAAGATTTCTTTTGGGTCTTTGTTGGATTTTTTTGGGTCAACCAAATTTTTTTCTCAAAATCCGTGCCAGTTGTACTTCATTATTTTTTTGAAGTTTGTACCTGCATCTGCCTCTGTTTCAGCTTCTGTGCTATTGCCTCTTCTCTATTTTTTTGTATTCTGTGCATTGGGAAACGTGCAAGATGGCGTCATTAACCAACTAAATGTTGGAAGGCAGTCAGAGATTCAACCGCAAAAATTAAAATATGTGGGAGCAACGCATGGTGACAATCTTCAAATATCACCTCCTGGATGTGCTTGTTTTGGGCACAAAGACTCATCCTACCACAGTTCAAGCAGACTAGGATAAATTTGATGACTAGAATCGAGAAGTTGTCATGCTTCTCAAGCTCTCTGTCACAAATGATCAGTTGCCTCAGATTCCTTGTGACAAGTCAGTGTCAGAAACTTGGAAGCATCTAAAGGAGTTGCATTAGACATCTGACAAGAGCAGAGTGTTCTTCCTGAAGAACCACTTGTTCTCCAACATGATGGATGAATGCATGTCCTTATAGGAGCATCTCACGAAGATTAAGGACATTCAAGATCAGCTCGAAGCTATTGGTCGAAAAATGGAGGAAGAAGATATGGTGGTCATCACCCTAAAGAGTCTACCAAAATCTTATGAGCACTTATAGAGACTCTCAACATTACTTCAATTAATGTTGATCTAAAATTTTCAGAGTTATGCACCAAAATTTTGTTGCAAAATCGTTGGAAACAACAGTTTGGTAGAAGTGCCATCTCGTCCTCCTTAGAGCAAGCCTTTACAACTAAATCCTTTCACAAGATAAAGACAAATCTCAGTCATCTCAACAAAAGTCTTAAGATGGTTTAAAAAAGAAGAAGATTCACTGCAACTACTGTCACAAATATGACCATTTGCTTAAGGATTGTCGCAATTGATTGGCTTCCAAACAATAGAAGCAGGGAGGGTCTCAGCCTAAAGCCAATGTTGCTGAGCACATAGAGTAGAAAGACTCCCTTTTACGCCTTTATTGCTAAAAGACCTATAGACCATGTGAAATCTTCTGCTTGGTATATAGATTCTAGTGCTTCTCGACATTTCACTCACAGGCATGACTAGTTTACAAAACTCTCTCCCTTTACTGATTCAGTCATTTTTGTAGGAGGTGAAGAGTATACTATTGTCAGCAAGAGCAACGTTCAAATACTGTCTGGTGGAAGGAATCTCACTTTCCTCAATGTATACTGCATTCCTGGCATAGAACTAAATCTACTCTTAGTGAGTCAGATCATGCGGCATTCTCCTCAGCTTGATGTGGTGTTCAGTGCACACACGTGTTCGATTGTTAATCGTGCGACACACTACTGTAGCTGTTGGCATTGAGGATGATGGTCTATATAGACTTGTGGATACAAGTGATTCTCTTGAGCATTCCTTCGTAGCAAAATCATCATCTATCAACAGAGTCGGGCATCATCGATATGGTCACCTGAACATTCACTATCTTGCTTAGCTTGTTCGGGATGATTTAGTACATGGCCTACTTGAAATTCAAACTCAGAATCAACGAGTTTGTGGAGCTTGTCAAGTTGGGAAGCAACACAAGACACCATTCAAGGATGGTGACTCATGGCGAGCATCTAATGTACTACAGTTGGTACACGCTAATGTATCTGGTCCAATGAATACTCCTTTTGTTATTGGGTGCAAGTATTTCTTGCTTTTTGTTGATGATTTCAGTTGTAAAATGTGGGTGTACTTTCTTAGACAAAAATTAGATATGTTTACTGTATCTCAGAAATTTAATGCCTTAGTAGAAAAAGGGTTTGGGTGTTCTATTATATCTCTTAGGTCTGATAATGGGGGGGAGTTTTGTTCTATTGCTTTCTCCAATTTCTATGATACACATGACATAAAACATCAGTTATCCACACCATACACCCCTCAACAAAACGATGTTGTAGGACGTCGCAACCACACTGTTACAGAAATGGCCAGGTCTATGATGGAACACATAAATGTTCCTAAGAAATATTGGGCAGAAGCTGTGTTTATTGAAGTCTATCTCCTTAATCGGTCTCCCACACATGCAGTTAAGGGGAAGACTCCTGAGGAAGCCTGGACTGGTTGCAAACCTAGGATCAACCATCTGAAAGTTTTTGGCTCTTTAGCATATGGATGGATTCCATATGCCCAGCGCTCCACGTTGGATTCCAAGAGTCAAAAGCTTATGTTTATAGGTTACAATGGCAATTATAACGCTTACCGACTGATTGATGTAGACACTGATCGTCTTATCTTCAGTCGTGATGTTTTCTTTGATGAAGAATGAGTACCGTTTCAGCTTTCCTTGTCTGAGCAGAATTCAAAGGATCAACCTTTTAAGGCTTTTGATTTGGGTGTCCATCTTCCATTGGGTTCACCTGATGGGAGGGATGATGCAGATTCTGTATTTGATGACGCACTACTTGAATTTCCTTCGGATAATGTTGATCTTCCACCTCTTGCAGATCCTCTTCGACCTCCAACATCTGATGTTGGCACATCTACACTCCGGCCTAAATGGTGGGCTAAGACAATCAGTGATCTTCGTCTTGATGAGCTCATTGAGGGTAGATCTTCTAGAAATAAGGGCAAGTAGAAAAATACTGTTAACTTTGCTCTTATGGCTAACCTTCATAGTATTTATGAACCTCAGACATTTAAAGAGGCAATAGGGATTCCAGAGTGGGAACAAGCAATGGATGCAAAATACCAGAGTCTTCTAAAGAATAACACCTGGGTTCTCTTTGGTCTTCCTCTAGGGAAGAAGCCCATTAGTTGCAAATGGGTGTATAAGGTCAAGTATCATGCAGATGGTACCTTAGATAAATACAAGGCTAGATTAGTTGCTCGAGGGTTCACACAGCGGGAGGGCATTGACTATGAGGAGACTTTTGCTCCTATTGCCATGATGAGTACAATTCATCTTCTTGCCATTGCAGCTTAGTTTGGATGGAAAGTCCATCAGATGGATGTTAAGAGTGCCTTCCCCAACGATGAGTTGCAGGAAGAAGTCTACATGACAACCTCCTAATTTCAAGGTTGCTGGCAAAGAACACCAATTATGCAGTCTAAAGAAGCACTCTATGGACTTAAACATGCCCCTCGAGTGTGGTACATTAAGATTGATCAGTACTTGGTTGCTCATGGTTTTCAGCGTTGCCCTTCTGACAATAATCTATATATCAAATGCTCTAGTGATGATGTTCTCTTTCTTGTTGTCTATGTGGATGACTTGATCATTATTGACAATTCAACACATTTGATTGCATAAATCAAACAAGACCTGTGGAAGGATTTTGATATGACAAATTTGGGGACTCTCCATTTTTGTTTATGTGTTGAGGTTTGGCAGATTGATGGTAGCATCTTTCTTTCTTAGTCTAAGTATGTCACGAATTTGCTTGATAGGTTTCGAATGTAGGATTGTAAACTTGCTTCCACGCCTATGGAGAAGGGACTGAAGTTGTCAGTCAAGTTTGATTCTCCTCTTGTTTATGAAACCACTTATAGGCAACTAGTGGGCAGTCTCATCTATCTCACTGCCACTAGACTTGATCTCAATTTTGCAGTGAGCTAAATTTCACGCTTCATGACAACTCCCAAGGCAGATCATTGGGTAGCAACAAAGCGTGTGCTGCGTTATGTGAAGGGCACCTATGATTATGGACTTCTTTACAAGAGGACTCATGATTCCAGACTCAGTGGTTTCACAGATTCAGATTGGGTAGGTTCGGTTCATGATAAGACGTCAACCTCTGGATATGTGTTCAGTTTGGGATCTGGTGCAGTCACCTAGACTAGTGAAAAGCAACATGCAGTCTCACTCTCCTCCACAGAAGCAGAGTATCGAGGAGCTATTAAGGCAGCTTGTGAGGCAGTTTGGCTTCATTGGATGCTTGTGGATATGCATATGTCTCAAGTAGTACCGACTTCCTTGCTCTCTGATAATCAGGGAGTTCTCAAACTTGCCAAGGATCCAGTCTTCCATGAAAGAACCAAACATGTGGACGTTTATTGTCATTACATTCGGCAATTGGTTGAAGACGAGATAGTTCAGTTGCAGTATGTTCTAACAGCGGATCAGACTATAGACATTCTCATCAAGCCTCTTTGTCCAGATAAGTTTGTTAAGCTCAGGGGACAGCTTGGTGTTGTTGATAGATTGACCATTAAGGGAGGGTATTAGAATATTATTATTTTATTACTTTAATTGTCATCTTTTGTATATTATGTAAATTAGATAGATAAGATCGTTTCTTCAATCTTCTTCAGTTTCTTATGGAGAAGACTTGGCACTCAATTGTCTTTTTGATCAGCCTACCATCCTCAAACTGATGGTTAGATTGAGGTTGTCAACAGATCATTAGGGAATCTCCTTAGATGTCTCACAAAGCACTATGGAATGGCTTGGGATTTGGTAATAAGTTAGGCAGGGTTTGCTTTCAATGATTCGGTTAACAGGAGTACAAGAAGAAGCCCTTTTGAAATTGTTTATGGTTTCCACCCTAGGGGTGTGATGGAACTTAGAAACCTACAAGGGTTAGACAAAAGGAGTGCCCAAGGTGAAGATTTTGCTGCTGCCATGAAAGATATACATGATCAAGTGAAGGCTACCTTAGAGCAGAGTGCTGCAAAGTATAAGGACAAGGCAGATTTAAAGAGAAGAGATGTTCAGTACAAGGTAGGTAACTTGGTCATGGCCTACCTCAAGAAGGAAAGGTTACCTAAAGGCCGACCCACTAAGTTGCTCATGAAAAAGACAGGACCATGTAGGATTGTGCACAAGTTTGTGGTTAATGCCTATGAAATTGAATTACCTCCAAGCCTAGGTATATCTCCTATCTTTAATGTATCAGATTTGTTTCCTTTCAAGGAACCTTTGGTTGTAGATGCAAATGCAAGAACATATGTTGTTGAAAATGATGCTAAATGGATTAAGGACTTGCCTCCAAGTAAGCCTGTTCAATTGGAAAGCATTTGGGATTCCAAGGTGGTTAAACAGACACGAAGGGGCACGTACAAGGAGTATCTAGTCAAATGGCAAGGCTACCTGATTCAGAGGCTACTTGGATGTCTGAGGCAGATATCTTGAAACATGGAACAAGTTTGCAATAGTTGGCAACTCAAGGGACTTGAGTTCTTTCTGTCCCGGGAGTATGGTGCAGGAGCACCAAGGATGTGTCTTTGTGCACCAAGGATGATCCATTAGGATCAACTTTGTTTTGTATTTCTTTTGTTTAGTTTTGATCTCTCTTTTGTAATAAGGCCTCAAATAGGCCCTTGATACTTGTAATAAGTCCATAAGGCCAATATGGTCAACAATGTCCTTGAAGGACCATAGTTGGTCAAAGATGGTCAACCCTCTCAAAACATGTTAAATGAGGGTCAGATGGGTTTTAGGGTCTTAAAGGTCCTAATTTAGGAGTTATAAGGTTATATGGTCACTTTTGTGTGACAAATGCAAAAAATGCTTCATTTTGTAAAAAGTTGCTCAAATGTTGCTTTACAACTTTGACAACTTGGCGGATTAGTTGCTACCAATGGCTAGTGGGTTTAAAATTTTGTTGTAATCAGTTGGATAACGTTCATAAGGGTGTTTAAAGTCCCTATGAACAATTTGGCATGTAATGATGAAGTTTTGAGGTGAATGAGAAGGATTGCTTTGCTGAAACTTTGTGTTTTCCTGTATTTTCCCTTATTCTCAGTGATTGTACAGACATTTACATATTGGGCCATTCGATCCTCGACCATGGAACTATAGTTTGATGAGTTGTCTTCACTTTGCAATTGATTTGAAGTCATTTGGTGCTGGTAGAAGGAAGATCTAACAAGTTTGGTGAAGACTGGTACAGAGGACTTAAAAACCCCAAGGGTTTGGATTCTCATGGCCCTAACCTAACATTCCACCGTAAGATATGGCCAATCCTTTGGGGAATGTTAGGACCCTGTGTGTACTATATGTTGCAGTTGATTTCAGACTAGGCAAAGGAATCTGTGAATTTTGCCCTGATGCTCTAGGTTTGGCATGTGGATGTGACAAGCCAGGAAAGTGGAGAGTTTGAGTTGTAGAGAAGACCAACAGTGGTGTGGGTGTTAACCATCGGGTATTTCAGAGTCCTTAGACATAGGCAAACAAGAAAACATTAGCCTTTTGTCATGACAAATCGACTGGTGAAGAGTTTCAACCAAACCCTCATGTATTAGCCCTATTAGGCCTATTTTGCTCAGATTTGGTTGATCAGGTCAAACCCAAAACTCAGATCCAATTCTTTGATATTTTATAGTATGTCCAAAAGGGTGTTTGAATCTGGAGTTTATTTGGATCTTGTTAAGGAAGTTTGAAAGGGGCTGAATAGTCAGTTTGGAGGGCTAATTGTATTAGGTCACCTAATAGGCGTAATAGGGCAAGATCATATTGTGGGTCTTTGTCAGTGTTTCCAAATGGGTAAGTTGAACAAGTTGAATTGTTTACACATAGAAAAACATCCACACATGATCTCTGCAACCATGGTGATAAGATCCTGATATGCTAGGGGTATAGGTTGCTTGGAAGGTCTTAGGGGTTAAGGGCTTGTTGTGAGGAGTTGTATCTCCTTTGTGTGTTGAATTACTCTGAGTGGATTGGTCACAGTCACAAGGAGGGGACCAGGATCAAGTTCAAGAAGTAGGGTATAGCCTTGGGAAGGTTATAGGAGAAGGACCATTGGATGGTGCCTTGTTGAAGCCCCTTGAAAGAACACCCTAAGGATTCTAGAAGTGTACCTTGATACCCTCTGCATCAAAAGGCTACCAACCTTCATGAAAGGTGGTGACTTCTCCCTCACAGGGGTATTAAGGGGAGTAGTGAAGGACAATTGGTAAAACAGATTCAGCATTCCCAGTCAGCACTTTGTAATCCCAATCAGCATTCAAACAAAGTCAACACTAAAATATCCCAATCATTAATTCTAAAACCCAATCAGGAAATTGATATATTATACAGTCAGCAAAATTCCATCAGCAATACGTCATAAAGGGATCAGTTCACCCACTTATTTTTCTTTCTCATCACCGCTGACTTTGGTAATAGGTGGCCAGTATATAAGGAAATCACTGGGATGGAAAAGACTATTAGGAATCGATCAACTTCATTCCTTTCAGAAGGAAGAAAACACAGAATACACATTTCAGAAATATGGAAAAGAAAAGAAGAGAATCAGTTAATCTGAGACACAGTCAGATTTCAGATGTAAGATATATATATATATATATATATATATATATGTCTGCAGAATTTTAAAATAAATATTCAGATAATTACTCCATATTGTCTGATATAAATATCTAGATGTGCTTGAAATATATAAGTATTTGCAGAGATACACACTGCATTGATAATCTTTTAATTTAATTGCACATTACATGGATAATAAGATAATTCTATGTTGAACTGATATGCATTAGAGAGATATAGCCATAAAACACTATCACCTTAATCAGGCTCTATATATTTAATTGCAATATACGTTAATGTGATATTCATCAACGTGCAAGAGGAACGTGTGACTTAGGTAGAATAATATGTGTATGTATACTACATTCGATTATTACTTCTCAAGATAGATAAAGTCCTGTGGTGGAATGGACCATGCTACATCATACAAAGGTAAGGAATAAGGCCCATGGTGGAATGGACCATGGTATATGATACAAAGGCAAGGAATAACGCTTGTGGTGGAATGGGTATAGGTTACATCATACAAAGGCAAGGGATAAGGCCTGCAGTGGAATGGGCACATGTTACATCATACAAAGGCCCTATTTGTGAAGGATAGTCTGTAATGTCCCCTTTTTATGATTATTAGGACACTACGGGAATTGCCAAATTCCTTCTATAGTTGCTTACTAATGCAATGTGATGTGAATGCAAGAACAATGAAAAGTATATATGACTGGTAATTCCAAATGCTAAAATGGACGAAATGAACTAATGAATTATGAAATGAATGTAATGTGCAGTAACAGTGATCAATATGCAATTAATGTATTATGGTATAACAGGTGTTTTATGCAATGATAATGAATGGAGATAGAAATATATATATTTACAATGTAATTCCCATGCCACAATGGAATACAAAGAATCTTACAAGGCTATGACTGCAATAGCAGTTTGAATCTCAATCTGAATATATGGCTGTTTCTGATACAACAATGTAGAATGTGCACCAACCCTGCGAGCCGTCTTTGATAGACAATGAATAATATGCTGTTTATGACAGGGAGATCAATGGGCAGTATTCCGTCTCTGATATTCTTTGAAATGACTATGCAATCTGCTGTTCTGGAGCCGTCTTTGATATAGAGATATAATTATGCTCTGTATTATTGTGCTGTCTCTGATCTGCTATATAAATACTTGCACTTTCAATTATAAGTCCACAAAGGAACAATTTATAATATTAATTCCCATACAAGCTTCTCATTGTGTCATGAGATTCATATTTATATTGGCCACCCATCGTGAAAAAGGCACGATGGAAGAGATGCCTCTCATCTTTGTTATCAAATGGATTACTTTCAATTGTTGATTAATCATATCCTTTTATTAATCATAACCATCATTTTATTATTACATAGTCTTCCTTAATTATTCCATATTGGTATTCACACTCTTCTAATATATGAATGATGGTTAACGCTAAAGACTTGTCCCGGCAATCTGTCCGACGATACAAGCCATTAACATTTGTCAATAATAGTTTCCTTGTGTGGATGACCTGCTCTATCCAATCCAGGTTGATACTATCATTTTCTTGTTTGGTGTATGCGAGCCTTTGAAGATTCTGTAGGGCGTCTAAGAGGAATGAATCGCTGTGAATCTCTAGGACTCATCGATTGTGGTTGATGAACATCCAACCCCTTTGGCTGTTAATGCCGATGATTTTCAGGGACTATATATACCCAAGTCGATGCCATTAATCTTCTACGGCTTGAAATTGCATATTCCTATGATGTTGTTTCCAAGCTTCCACATACCTTCACCATTGCTTTGACCAATTATGAAAGACTTGGTCAATGCCGTCTCTGAGATTTTGCAAGTTTCTTAACAAATAATGGTTATATACCGCTATTGTGCTCTCCCATAGTCTTGTCGAATACTGTTAATAATATCTCTCGCACTGGTTAATGATAGCTTTCATTCATTACGGCATATAATTGAATTGCCACATACCTTTCCATGGTAATTGTCATTGGTCTTCTTTTAGTAAGTGTTACGGGTTTAATAAATAAATTTCAATCTTTAATTAAAATTTATTCTAATTGTATTCTGAATTTGGGGATATTACGTAGTCCATTGGTGTTAGATGCTATAAATGAGTTTCTTTCAAATGCATTAAATATTGTTACCTAATATCTAAGTTAGGATTGTATATCTTTTTGTATTATCAATTTATAATGCTTTAAGCAGATCATATTACACTAACAATATAGTTTGTATATATGCACTTGTTCCCTGTTTGGTGATTACAAGACCTAAATCAGGATTTACCTTGTTAAAAGGCATTTTTATTGGTAAAGTTATATCTCTAACCGTCTTACAATTTTATTTTAATGAAGTTTGTAATCCTAGGGCAAAAATTAGGGCAATCACGAAAAGGGGACATTACAGGTGTGAGTTTTTTGTAGCTTGAGTTTGCAGGAATGGACAGCATGATGAGTCCAAAAAATGTGTGAATAACTCTCCTCAACCAATAATCTAGCCAAATTACAATTTTCAGCATTTTCTCTTATAACTTGCACAACAGGGCCCCACTTCCTCAATTCCTTGACAAATAATGTAAGCAATAAAAGCACCATCTTTACTTTCACTTTGCAATCCACTTCTCTCAAAAATATTTGCCCCTTTAGGGGACGTTACAATAACATTGATCAATGGCGGATTTTTGCATCTTTCCATCTATTAGAAGTGATGGACACCCTTGTTTTAGTTCATGAATCCCTTATGGGCTTGAAGGACTCCTTTGCAAACTTTACCTATTTTTTCAAAAAGGTGCATCACATCTTCTCATAACTTGGACCCTTGTACCCTTTTGGAGCTTCAATGATTACTTTCACCATTTGTTGCCAATATGGTGAGTGAACAACATTGAATGCCGATCCATTCGCATAGACACATGTCGCAATGTGTTGATGGACAATCTCTCGAGACTTGTTATGAAATGCCATTTCCAACAGTCCCTTTTATCTCTTATGTGTATAGGCCACAAGTTGTTCTTTAGGCGTGGACAAAAATGGGTGGCTCTCTGTAGGTTGAAAATGTGAAGGTGGTGGAGGGGCCTTTGTCCTTTGAGACCCTATTTTTAACAAAGGAAGATGTGAGTGACGACTTTCTGCTTGATTCTCTTTTAGTATCAATATGTGCCAAGACTTGTGATTTTGGAATGTCATTAACATCTTTACTTGGGCAAAATTTGATGCCTTGTCCAATAATCTTGCACAAATGACTTTTTATTCGACCGTATGATCTCAAATATACAGCATTACACACTACAAGTCCAGAAATAACCCCCATCACTTGGAAGCTATTGTACCATTTCAACATATTTCCAAAGGGGAGAGTATGGATCTGTTTTTAAGTGGGGTTGGCTCAAGGAGCTAGAACTGGATGCCATTGTATATCTAAAACAACAAGTTTAGTAAACAACAGATTTAAAGAATTGAAACAAATGAAAATGTATACATTCAACTTAATACATATAAAAAACTGAGCATGTGTTATAGACAACTAGAAGAATGCAAACAAACAAAATTTTCAAAACAAAACAAGCGAGTTCATTTGTTAAAAAAAAATGCAGGAAAAAAAACCAAAAACTCAAAAAATGTCTACCTCTTTTGAAGAAATCTTCGTTTATGATCTGCTTGGCAACAAATGAACTCTTGCAAATATATAGGAATAGCACACCAACCAGCTTGGAACTTTCACCGATCAATCTCTATTTGTGCAATGGCAAGCAAGAAACAAAGTTCAACAATGAAGGACAATATTTTTGTTTTGAGAAGTGAGTTTTTTTTTGTCTTTTAGATGTCTTCTACCCATGGTTTAAGGTGTGGTGGGGTGAATTGCACTTTTTGGCAAAAAAAAGAGTCAAAAAAATGTTTACAGAAATTAAAAATTGGCAAAAATTCGCCAACTGGGTGTGGGTACCTCCCAAATTTGCCCCAGGCTCATTCAGGATGAACCCAGAGGGAAAATGGAGGACCTTGCCAGGATCTGTAGGCGAATCAGATCTAGACCTGAACCCAGGGTGGACCGGATCCAGACTCAGGCCCTGTAGGGAGCAGATCGGTATCATAGCTATAATTCATAGTTATCTGCTATAGTTATTATATATTTCAAGTCAATGATCATTTCTTATTTCACAAAAAGGCCAAGTCTCCCCTCTTTGTGCATACTGCATAGCATAAAAAAATTGTTTCATCATATGAAATTGTTTAGTTCTGCAAGCATCTTGAACAGTAATGGCAATATGCCCAAAGGCCCTCAAAAAGTGAAAATCTGGAACCTTTGAAAATTGAGATGGCAAGAATATAATCCATTTGGTGAGGTGAACCGTTTAAGGAAAAATATTTTTGTGAAGGGAAAAGGTAAAACCAATGTGGTGATATTTTCATTTGTAGAGTGGAATTGTAATAGCATTTGGGAGATTTTGTGGGGTAAATATCTAATCCTTGTTAATTGCAAAACTGAAAGCTTTTGGTACTATAGGTCATTGATGGACATTAAACTGCAGGAAAGAATTCATTAATTTGTTTTCCCCCACAAACTCCTTCCGGTTTCAACTAACTGTAATTGCTTTTTTTGTTATTGTGCACTTCTGCAGCATGTGTGAACTTGTTGCTCTAAGAATGCTTTGGGAAATCATTTAGAGATTGGTTCCCTGTTTGAAGTTCTAATGCATTTTTTAATAGAGATATTCATTTAATGATTAATCTGTCAATCAACATTGTACAGTGGAGAGACTGGGGAGATTTCTTTAATGTTGAAAACAGTGGTGTGGAAAGGATTGAACCTCTCTTTATCAGTAAGGTTTGTTTGTGTTACTTTCTGTTGCACATAAAAAATGGTTTGAGTAGAAGTCTGTTTGTTATTATAATCAGTTAAGGGGAAAATAAGTACATTTAAAGCCATCTGGTATAGTTTATTTTGCTGATTTTTTCATTTTATTAGGTGTATTGATTATCTTTGGGGTTCCAAAGTACCAACATTTTACAGCTGGACTGAACTGCAGGTTAACACAGTCTTGCAACTAGCCCTAGTTGGTGCAGCTCTACTTCAACCAGAAATAGGAACAGAAGATTCACTCTATTTGGTGACATGGTTAAGGTTAATTTCCTGATCTGGACCCATTTGCACAGTTTTTGTTTATCAGCTCTGTTGAATTCTCTTTGACATTTTGCAAGTTTTTATATAATTTTTTAAAGGAGTTTTACAATATTCCCATATTGATTCAAGTGAGTGATAGAAGGCAATATCTATTGTGTTTCCAGCTGGTTGGTAGCAGCAACAACATTGGCATCCTGGGCAGGTTATGGGCTGTTGCTATTTCAGAAAGTTCCTCAAACAGCTATACAAAACTCAAGAATGATTTCTGGCAAGAAGGCTAGAGATGATCAATAGTCGGTGCAGAGTAAGTGCTATTACGTCATATTTTTCCTTTATGGATTTTAGTCAGGGAATGAGCTCCATGCATATAAATTTTCTTTTGTCTTTTTGCTTCACAGTCTAAATTTCTAGTATTTAATAAGGTGTCTCTAAGAGAGAACAATGTAATCACTCTTTTTATGATCTATATAAGTGGAAATTGCTACCTTGTGTGTTAAGTACACAAGGATGTGGTTTATGGGTTGTCAAATCCATCAAAAGAGATGAACATAAAATGTCAAGAGAGGAATGGTTCTACATCAACTTATTTACTAAACAACAAATATAAATCCTGATGGAATAATTTAGAAATATAAAAAGAAAGTAAGTTGACAAATGATTGGAGAGAAAAAAGGGTTAAGTGATTCAGGAAGTTAATTTGTATAGTAAGCTTTCATTTTGAACCAATGTATATCTGAATTATGTGAATGGATTTACAGAGGAGTAAATCAATTAGAGACGGGAAATCTTTCTCATGGGGAAAATGTGTGGCTTAGGGATGTGGTGTGATGTATGTCTTCCTGTATTCAACTAAAGGACACTCTTGATTTCTATCATTTTTAAGATTTTGTTCAACATGGACTCAGGCTGTCACCATGAATATTCATTGCATGATCTAGTAATTGAAACAATGGTCTCTCTAATAGTATTTCTGTCCAAAGGTTGAATTATTAGTTATAAAGTATCTCACAAGAAAATCTTTTAATTTAGACCTATTTCATAGCTTCAAGACTTTGGAAGAAATATATATATTATGCATACTGTACTTCCATTGAACAACCATCTTGTACTCTACATACACAGTTGTGATAAGATACACGATGACATGTTCCATATCTACTCTAGGGAGTGTCAATAATTTAGTGGCATTGTCCTAGATGCTGACTGATTACATGAGAAGGTTTATTGGTTGCTGAGCTTGATAATATGCAGTTTAGTAGGTACTTATTCTAGCTGTGTGTCCAAAAGGAGATTATTTAAAAATTCAACAGAGAACTAATTATTATTCCAAAAGCTCCAGAAACAGAAGGCAGGCCAGTTATAAATGTGGATACCATCATCAGTACTGTAATGCTACCAGGAAATATAAAATCAAAGAGATTTAAATTATCAGAGTTAAATTGAGATTTGCAGAAAACTTATTTGTTATTATTGAAGTTAAAAATGAACAATATATCCAACCACAATGTAATATTTTTTAGGTATTAGATTTACTTAGAAACAGTATTTAATAAAAACCATTGTTATAAAATCTAGAATATGAAATTCAACATTAAAATAGCCGAAGCTTGTTTTTGTCATCATCAACTTAAAATATTATATTTCAGATCAAATGTCAAGTACTACTTATTTGAGTAAACCTTGGAAATGGCTACTCGCACCCCAGGGAGATCTTAGTAGATTTTGCCCTCTAAGGTTTGAAGCACTCTTGGAGTGATAATGCTACTTAGCTTGTAGTGTATAAAAGATGTTCAACAAAAATGCTCAACACAAAGCCCTGGCTAAGACAATCCTAAGGATACTTTGTATCCCAAATTAGACACATTCAGTGTTCCCATTTCCAGTGCCTTCAGCCCACTGAACTAATTTATTCATTGACTGGTCTCTATTGTCACCTGAAGTTGCTCTTTGGTGGAATTAATCCAGCATTCCAGTGACATAATGGGACTGATCTCAAGGTGTGGGACCTTACAGATGAGATCAAACCTCGAGAGAAGGTTGGCTTCGCCTCTTTAAACTAGATGCGAAGTGCTGGTCCAACCCAACACTGCATAATTCTAAACTAATCCTAATCTATCAACTTGCAAAAAGGGAGAGGAGAAAGCTAAAATGAAAGGATAGTGATGCACCAAGACTATAAGGTGTTTCTCCCTGTTGTAATGCCCCCTTTTGTTAGATCTTATAAAATAGGGACAATTAACTTTCAAAGATCAATTGCAAGAGACTTCTTTCCTTAAGTCTCAAATAACACTTAAAATGATAATGATTGAAGTAAGGATAATAGTCTGTGGAACTGCTTCTAAAAGATTGTTCTTATGTTATACAATTGATGTGATATATGAGAATGATATCACTGCTATCTCTGATTCAACACTTAGATATATGCAAGATGATTTTGGTCTACACATCTACACTTAGTGCAATGCAAACAATGTTAAGATTATCTCTGCTGTCTCTGATATGATTGATGACAATTATGCAAGGATAATCTTGTGCTTCTGCTATACGATATGAATTATGCAACCCATGAGATTGGTAGCTGTCTCTGATATGATGCTGTAAGTAAGCTACAATCTGATCCTATTATTACTGTAATTCCTATCACTTATAGTGATGTAATGCTATTACTGATCTGTTGATATAAACTTGCAAGTGTTCTTAATGATGCTATTGCTGTGTCTGATCTTGATCCTTCAACATATGCAATTATCTTTCCAAATATCGCTTATAGCAATCTGCTGCTCCTGATATATCGTTATGGATTTGCAAATATGTACAGTTCCGCTTATAGCAGTATAGTGCTGTTCCTGATTTATCTTTATATGCCTGCCATAATGGTGCTCTTCCTGATTATGTACCTTATATATATGCAACCAGTTTCACAGTAGGCCAATTATAGACACTAGATTTCCGCAGTCCACAGCAGTTAGAGTGTGCGCTTCTGTATTCAACTGTGTAGATTTTATTTGCATCAACGTTTTGGATCATACTCAATGATCCATCATTAGGATGTAAGAGAAAATGTTTCGATGATGTTGGAAGGAATGTGTTTGATCTCCCTTATGTACCTTGCAATATCGAAGGGACTTCACCTCTTGATTGTTGAAGACACGTATCTCTTCCAAATTTTACCTCTTTAAAGTTTAAAGCATAGACAAATTGGTTTATGCTACAAATCGTATCTCTTTATGGCATCAATTAGTTTATTATGCAAATTGCTTTTCACTTGTATAAACGCTGCCTATCATGATTAATCGCTGTTTGTTATCGCTGCATTTGTCATGAAGAGCCAACCTCCAGCTTCCTGATTTTGTAGCTCTCTGATGGAAGTCCTCGTTGACGTTTTGGGTTTTCCTTTGCTGGGTCTATCTCCCCACTTCAAGCTTTAATCTATGTGATTTGCAGGTAACTTTTGATGCTGCTCAAACCAACACCCACAGTTGCCTGCCAAACCTCCTTATCACCAAATGTATTCCAAATCAGAAAAGGATGGATGGGTGCATCCGCATCCCCAATTTGCAACCAGTCCTCTGCTCTCGGCACTAATCCTGCACCAGTACTAGCCCTGAGTAGGATATCATCTAGTTCCCACCTCCACTCCTCTCGCACACATTCTGTCACTAGCCACTGTGCATCCACAATTTTGCCCATTTCCAAGCACCAACTGAGTAACAAGGATTCAATCTCTATATTCATTCTGTACTTTCCATCTGCATCAAGAAAATCATCTCCAAGTACTATGAAGACTTTTTGAAAATCATTTTCAAATGCAAATATGTTCTTCAGTCAATCCTGTGTGACCTTATCCAAAAATGATATCACCACCTTCAACGTTCTCAGAGAAAAGCTGGGCAACATCTTTCCACATTGATTATTACCAAACCAGCTCTCAATCACAACCACAACTTCGCTAGCTTGAAGATGAAGGCTTAAAAAGATGTTTTTTAAAAACCTTCCTCGCCTGCATCAAACATCAATCGCCCGGAGTAAATGCGGGAGCATTTATGCTTGTACTCGGCTCTCTGCTCGACTGCCTCAAAATCTAACGCCAGCTTGTTCTTCCCTACAGTCGTGAAGACAATCGAATCCATGTCATCCTCCTATGTCATTGCCATGTTAGATAAAGCATAATGCCTCTTTGTTGCCTTCCCGCTTAACATGGGAGATTTTGAAGTTATTGAACTTTGCTAGCAAATTTGTAATCAACGTGATCATCTTGTCTATACGCTAATCTTCTGCTTTGCCTTTAACAATTGCATCTGTGATAGTGCGAGTCTCCTTCCAAGTGCACACGGGGAATACCCAATTGTTTTGCCATTATTGTCCCCAGTAGTGCTGCTTTGGCTTCAGCAATGTTATTGGTTCCTATAGCCGATTTTTGTGTACACCAAGCCAAATCACGACCCTTCCAATCTTTTGCAATTGGATGCTTATAATATCTTCCTTTATCGGAAATTGATGAGGACTGGGTTTCATATATATATGATTGGTCTACCTAATGTTTGCTGGCTGTTCATGTTTATCACATTGATACCAATCTGATTTGTATGCTGATTGTTCCTCTATTTGATCATGTGTATGACGGGGTCATTGCACCCATTTACTAGAACACAAAAGATTAATCAACTACTAGAGGATTCACACAATTTTCTTCTATACTAATTTTTAAGAAGCACGTATGGAGGTTAGGATTTGATTAGTGTTGAGAGGGGAGTTGAAACCCACATTTAAGACTTACATACGAAGTTAACACAACGTGCAGACTTAGGAAATGATAAGCATTCAATCAAACGTGGAGGTAAAAAATCTCACAAAACGCATGTGAAATGAAAAGAGGTGAAGTTGATAATTTTATTAAATTATGTTGGAGTATTAACTCCAACCTAGGATCTACAGACAACTATAAACCTTCACAAGAGAAAATAATATTTCACGAAATAGATGAATGTATTTGAGATGATTAAAATGTACAATAAGCTATCTTATATAGGCAAGAGTGAGAGAGGGAGTACAAATGAAATGTGAGGGTGGGTACAACTACCTACCGACTAGTGCCACAAAATACCAGATGTAGGTAAATAAAATAATATTAAGCCTTACCTAGCACCTAGAAGGATGATATGATGCCTAAGTTAAGCTTAAGCATGTGGGTAAATATTAATTTACTCCAACTCCGACCTTAAATGCAACTTAGGAAGAAGATTATTGTGCAATATGAAAGCAAGATGCAAGATGGGTCCCGACAGCTAGGCCATTTTGGTACCTATGTACAATGCAAATGCAATGCAAAGAAATGCAATCTCTCACAAACAAAGAAAAGGAGAATACCACATGGGAGAGAACTCCTCTCCAAAAGAGAGAAACGAAACAAGATGCATGGATGGAGGACTGAATCACATCCCCCCAAGGACTACATAGATCATGTATATACAATCAAATATCCTCCCATAGGAAGGAATAAAGGAGACAACATAGCCCCCCATAATGAATAATGTCCTGGAAAAATAGTGACTTCTTGAAGACAAAATATAGTCCAACGTGTACAAACAACATTTCTCCCTTTGGCAAAAAGATAAACCAAGTACAAATGCAGGATTGCTTCCCATTCTGTATAGTAAGTGGTAGGAAGCTGAATCCAAATGTAGGATGACGATGTCTCTACAATTTGCTAATGTGTCGCCAAGACCTTGGAAGATAATGCCACAAACCAATCAGGAACATACCCAATCATAGTAGAAGGTGACAAACAAGGAACCAATGGAAATTGATTTTGAACAAGTGTCAAGGGCAAAGATGAAGTGAAAACTTACGTGTCACAACAATCATGAAATAGGATAGATAAACCCTCAAGTGTCTCTCAAATATGAAATGTGAGATTCCACAAACAATGAACCAATGTCTGGCAAATAGGAATGCCAATCAGGAAGACAATGATAATCCCACAGATCAAGAATGGTGGAAGTCTCTAGTGAAGGTGGATCAACTATCTTTGACGAAGAATTAGGAACCTCTAAAGCAACTACTACCTCATCTGATGCTTCAAAAACCTCCAAAGGATCATAGACATGGGTTATCACCTTTGAAGAATGAAGAGACACATCAGAATTGGAAAGAGAATCATCGAGAATGGCGGAGTATCATGATCTCTATATGGCTCCTAGATGTGGGTTCATTGAGCATAAGGACACTCAAAGTGAATGAATGACTTGAGAATTCCATCATTTACATTTTCACAAATAAGGTAACTCTTCTTTTATGGGGTGGAAGAAAATGAGATTGCACTGCTAGGATAAGGAGATTGGGTATGACATTGGTGGTCGTACTGGTGGTTGTGGAGGAATTTGGAGGTGGTGGTTGTGTGAGGGGGTGTGGAGGATGGTGTTGCGGAGGAGCTTGAGGACTTATTGGGCCAGACCCTCCTTGGGCTGGAGTGCTTGCAGACCCTATGCCAGACTGTGTAGGCTGTGTGTTGCGCATGGATGCAGATTCTCCTTGGTAGTTGCTGCTCGCAGACTCTGTGTCGGACCCACGTGGGTCTTTCGTGCCTGGTATTTTTGTATCCGACCCACACGGGTCTTTCACTCCTACGGACTTGGGGTCCCTGCTGGGCTTCTGTGCTTGTAGGTCTGGATTGTTAGGTTTGGGGATGAGGTCCCCCAGTTTGCGGCCTCACTAGTTCATAGCTCCACTCAAAAGCGTTTACCAATGGAAAAAAGAAAGAAAAGATGCTATGACTACATACAGTGAAAGAATGGAAATAGAAATGACCCACTCCTTCAGTAATGTATTTTCAGCTATTTAGTTTCCAACAATTCTTCCTGAAGCTTAGTGTCTAGACTCTATGGAACTTGTAATCCTGATGATCATAATGCCACACTATCCACATCAACTTCAAAAAATCACAGAACATACAAGTAGATCATAGTACCTAAAATCTTTATGTAAAAACTGGTATTTATCTGTTATGCCCACTACCTTTTCCAATGCCTTGTGCCCCTTAGTCATTGAGTTCATAGGTAGAATGGTAACTATGGAAACATGAGAACCTTTAAGCTGACTTGCCTTCCATTTTAAGGCTAGGAGAAGAGTTAGATGTGCTGAGTTTTGCCAGAATAGGGCTTTTATTGAACTCATAGTTAGAATCAATGACATTATTAACTTTATCTTCAAAGTCAAACGTTTGAAAACTGTTGGCATGCCGGAATACTAAACTGTTTGTCCAGAATTTGGTCAGCTTTTCAGTCATGAGCTTTGCTTACCTTAGTTGCTACCATAGATGTCTGAACTTGGAATGTAAACACTTAACCCTACACTGCTGTTGACTGTCTGGAAATCTTTATGCTGTCCTCACCTGATGGATCTGGTACGGACTGTTGTGAGGTACAGAGATCTGCACGGTTCCTTGCTTAACTGAATGAGACCTTATGGGAATGAGAGACTCCTGACAGACAGTAAAAACAGCAGAGTTTGCAGTGAAAGATATTGTTTTCATATCTACAGATTGTACCCATTTGATGCTTCTCTATTTAAGACAATATATATGGGAGTAGCCTCCCGAGCTAGACTATAACAAATTTAGGCATAGATCCTTATAGCCAGATGAAGAGTTAATAATTCAATTATTAATTCGTCTCAAGTATGTTTTCTCTAATATTCCCTTGGCAAAAGGGAGAGCCGAACCTAATTCTGGACTATGTATAGAACCCTGTTCTTGTAGGTGAGCATGGCTCCATAAAGGAGCCAACCCTATTAAAATATCAGCATCCGCCTTAGAAGGCTGCTTTGTCCGAGCGAGAATAAAATAGCCATAAAATAGGCTTTTGGCATCCTTAGAATGTGAATTGGGCCCAAAGGTTTCCATTGATTGTATATTCGCGCCTGTAATGCTTTAAGACCTGTATATGCTCCTGTGGACATAAGTATGACTGTTTTCCTTTAAAACCAAAAGTTGAAATTTGACCTCTTTCAACAGGAAATGGATGTAGAGTGTCTGACCATTTTACCCATTCTCTTTCTTTGCAAGAATGAAGGTTTGATTACCATCTTCTGAGTATGGAAGTGAAGATAATGGAGGTCAATTGTGTTAGGGAAAAGGCTCTCCTGAGAGATGGCTTCCTTGAAAGAGGCAAGGTGGAAGAGGCCATGGCCTCCATAAAAGAGGCATCTGATGGTCTGTTCAGATAAGCACTTGATCTGTAAAATTCAATGAAGTAACCAAAGGGAAGAGGTGATGGATACTGAAGCAAGTATCTAGGTAGGATACAGTTAGGTTCTGGGGAATGTATATTTATGATGGTGATATACAAGTTAATTTGTGGCAGATTAAAGAATATGTAATCAAATAGAGAATCTACCAAGAGAATAAGAGTCTTGGGAAAAACCAAAATTTCTTCAATATGGATCCCCCTTTCTCTTTGCTTTGAGGACAACGTTTCTTGAGAAGAGGTAGCTTGCTACATGCCTAATTATATTTAACTATAGTCTCTTAGAAAATGGGATTATGTTTAGGGGTGGATATTAAATCAGGGCATGGGTGTATGAATAGAGGTATGACTTTAGTACACTTAACTATAACTACCAAGTATAGTTCTCGGGGGAGGGTTCCCATCTGTAAATTAATGTTTCTTGGTAAATATGTATTCATCTATTCATTAAATGGTGACTGGTATCTATGTGATGGGTGCCTACTTGTGTTGGATTGTCATTACTGTTCTTCAATTCTTAGTAGTTACTAATAAAACATATTTTCACACATTCCTTTATATTTCTATAAGAGATCTATAATTTCAGTAGCAATTTAGTATGTATAATTGGAGCAAGGGGCTTGATTACATTATTAAGAAACCTTTCTGTTTTCTATCCTGTGAAAATGGTTTGATTTTTTATTTCAATGTTACCCTTATTTACATGATTTCATTGACTCTAATAATTGACCATATTGTCAGAGATTAATTTCATTGTGGGAAAATCCCCTATTTAAGTTTGAAAACGTTTTGTTTTCCCACATAAATGTCTTGGAAAATCCCTCATTTAAGTTTCAAAATGTTTTGTTTATCCACAGTAATATCTTTTCTGTCATTTAGGCCCATGGAAAAAGGGCGATTGAGTCATTCTATTAGGAATACCTCAATTTATCTTTTGTTTGCATTCTCAATCTGTAAAGCAATGAATGTTCAAGCGTCTGGAATAACTGAATTTGTTTTGACTATCTTACTGCAGACTTGAGGCAAACTCAGAAGCTATCATTCAACATCATATTTGCAGCTCACAACAGGATTCACCACATCCTTTCGAGCTCAGGGAATTCTATTGGAATCTTTATCATGCAAACCTTGCAGACTTACAGTGCAGTAAGCAAATCTAGTTGCAGTAAAAATCGATTCCAAGGTATCTTCTAGTCAATCGAATCAGGCATTCGTATCTTTGAGATGACACAGTATTGGAAGATAAATTAGATATTCCTCAAGAGGCATGCTGCTAGTTTCAAGAGCTTCTCACCAGCCAATTCCTTAAACAATGTTTGCCGAATCTGCTCTCAGATTTTCATTTTATTTGTTGTCACATTATAATAGTGCATTTTTCACCCTCATAATTCAGGCTAATATGCAATCAAACAGTCTTCCTTCCTATGTTAGATAAGGCAATTAATCCAAACAGATTTCCAGGACGTTTTTTTAAAGGTTCTGGAACTTTAATAATGATGAAACAGAATTTTTTTGGATTAGCAGAGAAAATTCTTAAACTTAAATGTTACTCATCTTTTTCTAGTGATTAAAATGTTTGATGTGGATGCTTAAATGTTTGATGAATGCTTTAGTTTCTAAAATCAACAGGCTAAAACAAATACAAACACACCCACATGCCTACAGGTTCAATTACACTGTATTTTTGAATTTGGATAGGGGATATGGGGGTTAAATCATAATTGATTTTGAAATACACCATTAAGCTCTGTCGATCAGAAAATTCCTTCGCGAGATCGGGAAACACAAACTGGTCGTGAAACGTGAAGAACAGTTAAGTTCTGCCATGAATTTGCAAGAGCTCATACACAAAGAAACCAAATCAGATGCAAACTTAGGAGAAGGCTCAGAAAGCGTCCATGAACATGTCATAAGTTCCGTAGCTGCAAAAGATCCAAATTGAGCAAACACTGAGAGAGACTTGAATACTGAACTAGCAGGGATACAAAAAACAAATATTTTTTGTTGATGCAAGATTGCCAAGAACCCAAGATGCCCCTCTATTAGTATGGAGAAGGTTCAAAATGATATCATTTATTGCTAGTCTAATAAGCTTATGAGTGGCCCACCATGCAACATACTTTGTTGTCACCCCTGCATCATCTATGTGTGGCATGCAGACCCATGCCACTAACACCATCCCTAACCAGCTAGATCGAACAAAAATAATGTCTATAGAATGTCCCCATGTACTGGCCTCTTATGTCACATGAGGATGCAACAACCCATCCCTCACTACATCCCGTACCACACCAAATTATTGCATAAGTTGACTGGGCCTGTACTTCTCTATAATATGGATGGTCTACCCCAATAACCAACAGTCTAATTGCATGCATGAAAGATAATAGGTGTCCTCCACACCCCAATCTTCATAATCCATATATGATGTCCATATGAATTCTTGTAACTCATCTAGAATATGCCTCCAATATCCTGTGGTGCCTATAGAATAATAATGTAGTTCACCTATGTATTTATATGCATAGGGCTCCTCTATCTCCCAATCGCATATAAAACACATTAATGTGCTCCCAGGCCCACACTAGCAGAAGAGTAACTCTGTTCCTGAGGTTCTTGTCCCTCGATTTACACATGTTTGTATGATGGTACAACTGCCCCGTGATGACATAAGCCCAACAATACATGATAGAAACCTCCATATTATAGTTGAGAACACTAGCCTATCCCATCACAAAACCATGTCCTAACAAGTTTGGCATCATCCTCCCACCTATCAATCTTTCTAGGTATGGTGCTAGTGGTGGCAGCCCCTCTCCATTAACAGTCTCCATCTCATCCATGTCCCACTTGTAGGGATCCTCTGTATCCTCCTCCCCAATGCCTTCTCCATGTAGTAATTTGTGTGCCCTAATTGGTATTCTAGAATAATATTGTGAATTGGGACCCAAAGAATCCTCCATACATCTAACAAAGTGATAGTCATCTCCCTTGTCAGTAGGTGGAATGATGATGTCTCACTATGCCACCTCTCTAGGAGCGCTATGATCATGTCGTTGTATGCGCATTCGAGGCCACTCATGCACCCTATATAAACCTACAACCACCTCTAGTGCTTAGTCCTGCTTGTCAACTATTCTTGTAACTCCATGGTTTTTGGGTAGTTCTCCCATGACCCAACTAAAGGAATAATTGCTTGCATCTACCAACCTTGAGTTAGCTTGTTTTTTCTAAGACATTTTATCCCTATCATACCCTTTTCTCATTCCCTTTTGGGACATCTGGTCCCCGTTATTGCCTAAACATCAATGCCCAAGGTCATTGATGTCACAAATCACATCCTTTTGTTTTACTCATAGACCGATCAAGTTGTGTCCTGGGGTTGTCAATGATAAGGACTCTCACTAGTTTGGGGGGTTTGGCAATCTAAATAGTGATTTGATTTCAAATAATGCCCTGTCATGAGCTCTCAGGAGTTCTTCTTAACTACTTCTAAAGACTGAAAACTAACTAAACTGATTCTAAGTTTAATTGATTACTAATTCCATGTCCTATTTTAACTCTTGATCAGGAATGAATTGACTTTAGCATAGATTGAACATGACTTAAGGAATTTCTTATGGAATTCCAACATTGAAAATAAAACAACTAATTTATCAATATAAATGAACTAATTTAACTTGCTAGAAACTCAAACTATCTTATGATTGTTGGAAAGATATCTATTTTATGCTTGCAAAAAAATGAAATGCTAATTTGAATCACAATAACAGAACTAATCTAAATTCTACAATTCATCTCAATAAAGCATATGTCAAATCTTACTTCTATCATCATTCTTAACCATCATAAACTACTGAACATTCCAAAGTATAGAATAGATAAAATAGAAATGATCTTATCTACTTGTATCCCACAAAATCAATTGAGAATAGCATCTACAACTTGCCGTTAACCAAACTAAACTTTAAATAGATTTGAAAACTAAAGGTTTTATTAATGCTTAACATGAAATGACTAATCTACTTAACAAATGAGAACAAATGAAATAAATTGAACAATTAAGATCACCCCCCTTTAGTTGAGCGGACCTTGCTCTTCCTTTGGTGGGATCTTCAAACACAATTTAAGATCAACTGGTAATTCTTATTCAACTTGACCTCGTAAAGATGAAGAACAAGGTTTGATTACAACTATAAATAATGCTAGAAAGGACTATTAATTAAACTTACAAAAATACTTATTTCTGACTAACTCCTAGATGGTATTTATACACGTCCCTTATTTCAAATTCAAACTACTATATCACCGGCCTAGGATTTAACGGATAAAAATTAAGCTTACAAAACTAAACATTTTGGAGACAACAAGTAACAAAATCAAGAGTTAAATGAGGTATTTAAATCATGCACCATTAGAATGAATTGGGAGAATAAATGGCCCCAATGGTTGGAGAAATCAAGAGCTCCATGTGGATATGATACTAACAGTTAATTCCACATTGCAACACATCTTCCCAAAATCTTCAACAAAACTCATGAACACGATGCAAGAATACAAGAATAAAAACATGAAGAAGCGATTATTCATCATCATTTGAATTCAATAATTATGCATTTATCTCAGTATGTCGATTCAAAACATAGCTTCGAATTAATTAGTCAAAACTGCTAAATACGTAAGCATATAAGTATATAGTTTTCTATCAAGTGTATTGATTAACAAAATATAATAATTTTTTATGCAATAGTAATGTATCAAAAATATATTAGATAGTGCCTATCATCTCTCCCCTTCCTACTTCCAACCATGCCCTCATGGTTGATTTGGTATATTCCTATTGATTGTCTCAATCCATATCACCATATCAAATCACCGCATTTTGTACTCCTCGTATGCTCTTGGGGGTGAATAACCTTGTAGCTCTATCACTCTTCTTCTCCATTTGTCCAGATCTTCACCTATAAATTGAGTGGGTGCAATGTGGGTGAAGACATAACGATCAATGGGTGTCTAAACCTCATTCCTATCCAACGCCTTTGTTGTTTCTCAATGGTTAGTATGACATGCCTAGCTTTGGTCATTCTCTAGGAAATATTCATGGGAGAGATAGGTTCTTTTCTTCTCAAAGGTATAGGGATGGTATTATATCTCTCCCTACTTTCCATCAATGCTCTATAGGGTAGGCTAGCCTGTGCATCTCTAAAAGCTTTTATATTGTCATTGAGGTTCTGGTCATGAATTGAGCCAACTTTTTCCAACTTGGAAATAGACTTAAAGTTACCCCTGAATATGTTTGATCTAGGTAATTCATCCCTAATAGGAAGGCCAAGCTTCCTTTGAGCTTCTCGATACCTATCCATTTTCTCTTCCCAATCAACCTGATTTTTAATTAGAGATAGAAATGCTCTAATTTGTAAACCCAACATATAAATTAAGAAAATATTGTGGAAAATGTCCCATCAAGAAACCATGCAAGTAAAATACACACATTTGATTATGAATCAAAGGGATGCTTCTCATATAATCACTCATAAAATCAAGATCATCCTCATAATCACTTTATATTTTAAGAACAACTTGATTGATTTTCTACAATAAAAATTATTCCCTAAGGAACAAAGAGTACACACCTGATGGTTTTCTCATGGAGAACACAATTGATGCTAACTTTGCAACCTATTCTACCCTCTGATCAACTTCATCCTTTTATTTTTCTGGTGTTTACATTTCAACTCTAAAGTTCTTTATTCCTCTACTTATATTGTATATCTACAAGGGAAATATATCTAGGTAGACCATAAGAGGTATATGCCTCTTGATTATGTTTTTTTTGTGGTTGAGCTCTTAATTGTTCTACTTCCATCTCAACTTAGGGTGACCCCACAATAGTGGGTTACACTTTTTTGAACATCGTGATTTCTGCCACAATAGCAGGTTACACATTTAAAAGAAAATGTGATGATTTAAGCCTTGAGAGGTCTCATTTGAAGAAATTAATAAAAAATAGTTATATCACAACCTCTTAGATCAACTCTCTTTGATATAACCTCTTTTCTTACTCATACCTACAATGGAGTCTCTTTCGTACCTATCAAAATACTACAAATAAATCACTGTGACATAAGATTTTGGAGGATCAAATGATTTCATTTGACAAACCCAAGATGAAGAATGGTACTACTCAAATAAATCTTTCCAATGGTTATGATTTAACATATATTGAGTTTATTATGACTTTGTATTTTTAGTTTTACTAAACATAGGTTTTCCACCAAATATCAACTTCCATGTTCAATGTTTTTGGGAAAATAGTAAACTAAGAAAATATTTTTTTTAAAAATATGTAGGCACTAGGTATTAATGTCCACTTTCTCACAAAAAAAAAAGAGATTCAATATATACAAAAGTGAAACTACGTTTAAATTATAGTCAATATCACTTCAAAACTTGATAAAATACAAAATATTCAAAATAATCAAATGAAACCAATTGCAATCACTAGATATCGGTGTTACAAATCTAAGTTTAAATAATCACTTTTTAATCCCTTTTAGAAAAAAATGTTATGCAATAGTAAGTGAATGTCACTCTTCAAAAATGGTGTTTTCTGTTAAAAGATAGTTTTTGAAGGAGGTAGAAAATGGATACAAATCAATTCCAAAAAAATTCAAAAAAATATATTTAGAATCTACACACAAAATGCTAAAAATTACTAGTTTATATCATCAAATTCCTAATGGTTTAGTGGCCATAGGTGTTTGAATGCAAATTTTGTTTTTTTCTAGAATGTTCATTTTGGTGTCAAAGTTGGAAAAAAAGTGTAACTTGCTATTTTGGGACCACCCCTCATCTTGTAACCTCTAAATTTATTTGGAAATTTCTATTAACTATGTATTGGACTGTTAAAGAGAATCCTTTATTTTAGTTGATTGTTTCTTACTCTCTACTTTTTAAAGGCTTTGTTCTACAATAGTCTCTGCAATTTGGTCAATTCTATCCAACTCTTCTTCTCTCTCTTTTTCAAATTGTCCTGATAAGTTTGCATTCTTTTCTAGGCTTCTTCTAGTTATTTTTCTCTTCTTGACCTCTCCATGGATTCCCTTAATTCTGTTTCTTCTTCTTTCTCATTCTTATTTCAATTTGGACAAGAAACTCTTCTTCTTCCTCCATAGGCTCCTTTCCTTCTCTCTAAACAAATTTATCAAGTGATTGTGTACATTGGGGACTTTGTGGTGGTGGAGAAGGTGGTGATGTTTTAGGAGACATTGGTTGTTCTAGACTCAAATCCTCTACTTTATACTCTTTGTCAACTTCAAATTCCTCATTTGAAGAACTACTGTCTACTATGTTGACAATTTCTAGACTACTTGGTACTTGGGAAGTTTGTGGAATTAGTGATCTAGTTATGTCTTTATGGTCAATAGGTTATTTTATTTTCTCTTGCGCAACATTCTCAGACTCAACATTTCCTTGAGAAACATTTTTAGGTTTGACATCCTTTTAAGTAACATCATCAGGCTCAACATCTTGGGTTTCATGAACTAGTTCTAAAATAGGCGGTGCACGAACTGACTCCAAAATAGGGGTTTCCCAAGGTTCATCAAAACCCTCTTGATTCCTAGCCAGTTGAGTATAGTTTGTTGGCATTGGTTCATCATTTTCCATGGGAAAATTTTGGTGTATAGGTGTGGACGATGTTTGGTGAAGCCTTTCTTGTATCCTTTGACTACTTCTTATACCAGTGACCCTACTAGATTCTCTTAATTTCAATTCCCCTTTTTGCTTCTGGTCCCGTTTTTTATTTCAATTCCTTAGTTTTATTGGGCCCCATGAGAAATTGTACCCAATCCTCTCTCCCAGTTGGTTTCTTGAGGAAATGATGTTTAATAATAAAATGAATTAAGGAATGATACCTAGTTTCACTCTAATTATCTCTTACTTTGTTTATCATTCCTACTAGCTGTGAAAAGAGAAAAAAAGGAGGTTTATTCTTACCTTTGGTTTCTCATGACCATAATTCAAGTGTATCAACATTCTCATTCCAGGTGTCATTACCATGCCATACTGCCCTTCATAGATGAAAAACTTCATTAGCCAAAGGCATGTTGTCTTCCACGGTTCATCCAAAGTCGCGCTGCTAATTCCCTTTGTATTTCCTTTATGCTTCTGCAACTAGAGTTTTGGCTCTAGGGGATGAGGAAAATTTTCAATTAACACCTCCAGTCCAACCTTTCCCTTAGAAATTTTCTCTCCTTTAGCTAGAATCCTAGAAATCTCACTTATAACTTGAGGTTTCACTTCAATTATCTCACCTTTGACCTAGGTTACATTCACATTTAAGTTTCTAAAATATTCTTCAACCAGTGCCTCATCCAATCCTTCATACATTCTAATGAACTCAAACCAACTAGCTCTCTATAAAAACTCTTCAGTTATGGGGTCTAATGTATAATCTTCCAACTCGGACAAAGTAGACCTTTACCTTCTTGTTTCCAAAATGGGAACAAATTGTCTTTTTGTTCGTTCGTGGGAGGAATAGATGATTTGAATTACTACCTTTATGCTCATTTATTTCCTTTTCTATTATAAAATATGGTCATGTACAATTGATATTTAATTTTGAACTGTCTAGAAGGTCCGACTAATCGATAAGTGTACTTTGAACGACCACATGGGTCTAACTTCATTTCCCTTTCCAAGGTAGGATTATAGTAGATTTTGAAATGACTATAAAAAATATTTGACAACAATTGTACTCATCCTTATCACTTTTTAATGATATTCTAACTCATTTAATACTTTACTTTTTCAAATTTAACTGTTACATACACTTGACAAAGATTTCTATTTTATTACCTACAAATTAAACCATATACAAATTAGAATAAAAATGATATAGTTTGAAATAAAAAACTTTAATAAATTCTTACCTTTACCTTGTTATACATCAAGTGAACTAGTATTATAAGGCACTGAGAGGGGGGGAGGGGCGGTGGGGTTGAATCAATGCATCCACAAATCTGAAACTTTTAACAATTAGCTTCTACAATAACCAACATGCAAATGCTAAAACAATAATGAAGCATAACATGTAAAGTATTCACACATAATGAACACAAGACACAAGCTTTCTTTTCCTGTGGAAACCCTTGTTAGAGGGAGAAAACCACATGTGGGAATGATGCCCATAAATTTCACTAGTGCACTGATGAAATCTGCTCTATTAGGAGCAATTACAATAAACCCTTATGAGGTTTTACCTAGTTAAGTGTACTTGTAGTCTGGTTAAGAATTACAATAGTCATGTTAAAGACTACTTTGTCAAGGGATTTAAAATGCCTTTTGAGAGTTCACCTTGTTAGAGGATTTATACTTCAGATCCTGTTAAATATCCTACTCATCCCGTAAGAAGTGACCTTGTTAAAGGATTTAGCTTTCCAATCTATTAGAATCAACAAGTAAAGAATGACTTGATGTTTGCACTCAATGCATGAAAAATTTAATGTATTCATGATCAATTGTGTTGCTCTGAACACTTTATTTCCTTTGTACTATCTTCAAAAATCTTTGTCACTCATCACATACCATCACAACAACATACTTAACGATTTTATTAACCATTTATATACTTGTTCTAGGTCGGTGCTAGAACCCTAAAATATTTTACAAGTCGGCCCTAAAATCCAACCTAACCTATGAGCGAGCATGCCAAAATCAAAATTCTACATTCTTGATGTTGGCCTAAAACATCAAAACTTAAAAACATGTCATCCAACCTCTTACATTTGAATGTAACACCGATCTAACCAACTGTACTAACCGGTACTCCGTCTTAACTTCCAATATCACTTCAATCTTCAATAACTCAGTCAAATCTTCAAACTAACTAATGCGATCATAGAAGTTGTCAAATATTCCTTTGTAGATAATGTCTGTATGATTGCACTCCTTAACTCGATCTCCAACTCCAGATCCGGTCATCTAAATCTTGCATACTATATTCTTACTGATTGTCTGCACACTTAGTTGCTTCTCCATTTGATCCTTCAATACTATAAGTAAATTTGATCTCTTGACATCAACAAAACATGTTGCTAGCAACGACATTACCACAATACACTCATGTGATCAAAACACATATCACCTTCATCAAAATTCTAAAAGTCTCCCCCTTTGACATTGATGGAAATACAATAATTTTTTTACTAAGTGTCAAAAACTATACATAACAATTTTTCTAACACTGCTACTATTCCCCCTTTGACAACAACGACAAAGGTGTTACACGATATGCAAAAAAAATAAATTAATCAAGAGTAGCATAGTACAATTTACAATCTATTGAATATCTCATGGAAATTAGTCTTGAACACTTGCCAATCATTGACCCATGACTTGTTTAAATTCTCCAAAATAAGTATCTACCCATGAAGAAAAAATGCAAAGTCCTCTAATCCTTCAATTATGTTTAGTAGGCGAGGTGGTAAGGATTTCTCAGCTTCCTTCATAATCTATTGTAGAATGTCTAATTTTGGAATCAAAATGCTCTACAATTCCATCAAATTTCCAAGTCTCTTATTATGTTCATCCCTATAGGTTTTCAATTTCTGATTTATCTTTCCAACTTCAACTCCAAAATATTTAGCAATCATATTAATAGGATAAAAATGTTGTGACAAACCATTCAACTCGCGTTGAGCTTCAACCTTTTTCTTCTCAAAATCTTGCATAAAATGAGAAAAATCACAAACAATATTTAGTGTCTTACCTTCTTCAAGTAATGTTTCCTTAATCTGGTTCACACACAATGTAAGAGTTGTTAGTGATTTTTCTTGTATCCTTCAATTCTAAAAGAGATAATGCAAACGAAACATGGGATATTCATCTAATTCACACAAATCTACTTCTTCCTACAAATTGAGGGGCAAAAAAAGATAACATTGACAAGGCCTACAAAGCTTCTTCACTTCGAGCTCCACACACTCAGGCGGGTGTACCTAATTCAAACGCAAATATGCATTGTATAATGACTTCTTTTTGACATAACCTCACTTTTGTAGACAAAGATGGTGGATAGTTCTAAGAACCATAAGCAATGGGAGTCAACACTCAACATATCTTATGCAAGATCCCACTTGCATAAATGTTTTAAGGACTAGGAAAATGACACAGGTGACAAGGATAAATCCTTCTTCTCTTTGAGTTCTAGACTCAGGCAGGCTAACCCAGGATTCATTTCTTTAAAGAATCACTGAACTGCATTTGTATTCTGCAAATACAAATTCTAAACATGAATGCTCTTCAACAAAAAGTAAATATTCATTGATTTTAAATTTGATGATGAAAGGTGCATAACCAGTAGAGACCAGTGCCTTATCAATTGGGAAACAGAGTCAAACAAAAGCATATCCCCAGAAACCTTCTAAATCCAAACACACAAAAGCCAAATGAAGTGCCTTACAAATCATTCTTTTCACTCTTATACCCAGACATCAGATCCATATGCAAGATTAAACTCTTAGAATTTGTCACAAAGATTTACTCTCTCCTTGAAAGAAACTAAGACAACGAATTCACAACCACCTTGTAGCTAGTACATTAAAATGCCGTACAAATTAATATACAAGAACTCAACACAATGCATACAAAGACATCACTAATACAGGATAAGGATTCCATTGTTCTTCATCACAAACCTCTGGTTCAATACATTCACAAGCCTATATGAAAACCACAAAAAACTAAGACTCAAAAGCCAAAAATACTGCCTAGCAGTGTTAATTTCACCATTCCTGTAATAATGGAGAAGAAGAATGATATAGGAAAATGAAAGCCAGTTCAACAAACTGAAAGCTGTCAATTCTTAGCAAAAACTCTGCATCTTCTCTCCAAAATTGATCTTCAAATTTGATCTCCTGCAACTGCCTTCATCTTTGCAATCATTCCTTTAACAAATTTGATTCTCTCCCTCTCAAAGAAATGATTTGATTTTTCTTCTTTGAAATGCTTCGTGAATGCCGCTCAGTCCATTTTAAAATAAAATATTTAAATAGACTATAGAGAGACTATACAAATCATTTAAATTTGCATTTCATTTCTCATTTTTACCTATAAAATCTGCACTATACCCTTTTTTCTTGCACTTTTGGCCCAAAATTCACCAGAATTCTCCATGTGTCACTAGCTGACTGGATTCTCACATTAACTTTGGCTTTGACCACCTTGATCTGGAGATTCAGAGACTACTTCATTATACTAATCTCTGAATCCATCTACTAACCAGGGTTAAATCTGGAGATTGCGCGAATAACCTATTCTCTGAATCTCTAGATGCATTTCTTAACTGTGGTTTAATCTAGAGATTGGGCGACTAGCCTTCATCTCTTAATCTCCAAATGTTACCTTTTACATCGAGCCTATCTTGAGATTACACGACTAAGCTATCTCCCAATCTCAGAATGCTAATGCCTTAAGCGCCAAAATCTGGAGATTGGGCAACCACGGTCAATTGACTGCCATCTCCCATTCTCCGAATGTTATCACTAACTGTAGCTTAATTTGGAGATTGGGGGACCAAGTGTTCTCTGAATCTCTGAATGTCAAGCCACTAACTGCCAGCATCTGGAGATTGGGCGACTAGCCGCTCTCCAGTTCTCTAGATGTTACCTCTAACTGCAGGTTCATTACATGATCAAGCGACCAACCACCACGTGTTCATTTCACTGCTAGGTCAATTGCCTTCTTTTTGCAAAAAAATGTGTTTTCAGGTCGCTGACATGCTTCCCAATGCACTAGCTGCGTGCACACGTGGAGATCCTCCTGCTCTTTCTTCACAATACCATGCAAGTGTTGTTTCATTTAAACCACTGAAAATCCCTCATCCCCACCAATGTGGGATTAAACATCTGAGCATTGTTTAAATATTTTCATTAAAAGTCTCTGAATACACCCAGCTGGCAAGCACCCAATCTATGCCCCATAAGCCAAGAGGCAGCCACATGCCTCTTTTCTTTCAGTTTACAATGCATACTTGGCACTTTTGTTTTAAATACCTCTTAGAACCAATTCAAGGGGTGCATGTGGGATAAAACCACATGCACACCCCTTGCATTTTTCTCTTTCTTACCCTGCCTGTATGCACTCCAGATATTCATTCTTTTGTTTCTTACCTTGCATGCCCTTGTTTGCATTTGAAACTATAGGCATTTGCTGGCACGCACCAGCCCCTATTTGCATTTGACTGCTGATACTTTGCTTTACCTTTGTTGTGTGACACACACCAGGCAAGGAAGTGCGTACACAACCCTGCACTTGCAGCAGAAATACACGATGCACACCCTTGTGTCTTGCGTGCAACCCTAAGACTAATGCGCACCCCACTTTGAGAGCACACACCCTACAACATGTTTTTTTGGCACACACCAGCTCCATCTTGGTGTATAGCTCCTACAAACACCTTGCGTGCACATCAACAACACCTCCCTTAGTGTGCATCACTCCCTGTGGTTTTGTTTTATGTGCAGGTGCTGGCACACACCATCCTTTGCATGAAGTACACACACCATTCTTCACATTCACTTTGCGTGCGCACCCCTCTCAAACTTGGTATGCACCTTTGCTTTGCTTTGTCTATGGCACACACCTCCCATGGAATGGTACACACCCCTCCTTTCAATGCATTCCTTAGACTGCAGCCTATGCCAATGCGCACACCATCTAAACATGCATGCACCCTCATTCAGCTTGGTTCATTGGTGCACATCTCTACTAAGTGCACACATCCTTGTCTTAGCATGTAGCCCACTGCAAACAATGGTGTGCATCATTTAAAACATGTATGCACCCTTCATTTGGTGTGCTCATTCCTTCATTTGGTGCGCACCTTCCAGCCCATGTGCACACCTTCTAATTTCACACTTACTTTATGTACACCATTTCTCTTCGTGCATACATCCTCTTCCATGTGTGCCAACCTCTAAATAAGTGTGTGTGCAACACACTCAGAGATACACCAACACTTAAAAGACAATGCACAACCATTAAAGAGACATGCCAACACATTTCTATTTATACGGTATGCTCAAAACATTTAGAAACATGGCATACTGAACATGAAAATCATGGGAATAATGGCATGTGCAATAAAAAAGATACAAAGGCTGACCCATTCCATGAAAACATACAAGTGTGCGCAACACTTCAAACATGAACGTGGCATGCACACATTGAAAAACTCAAGCATCGACGCTCTTTTACATTTGATGTGAACATTAACTAGGAAGATTGACAAGAGGTCAAACACTTTAAACTCCATATTTACCTTCTGCATACCAAAATGGTAGTCTCTTGTTGAATCCAAACCATGGCATATCAAACTTAAAGCACACCATTCATTTATTTACATCTCTACAAGACTGCCCATCTACATAACAGGCCTCTGGAAATGGCCTAAAAAATGATCAAAGAACCTCACAGGAACACGCCATTTGAAACATACATTCATTTCCAACATGTGAGGGCATGTTCCAAAAGGATTTGCATGGAAAGATTCAGGCCACAATATATCACTGACCAAACATGGCCATTCAGAACACTGATTCTGCCCATACTGCAAATTTGCATAAAACATCTTTAGATCTGAATTTGAAAACTTACCAAATGAAACCCTCATGATCTAGAACCCAAGGTATGAATTCACTCTCACACAAGGAAAATGGATCCATGAATAAATTTCCCAGATGATCAAATGGTCAATTGCAATTAAACACCAAAGTCAGCACATTAGAAACTTTCTGAATTTGAAACAGTGAAAAAATGCAGAAACTAGATTTGGAAAGGGACAGTCAAAGTGACCAAACAGATCAGCCAAGGCCTAAAAATCATTAGGGTAGGTCACTTCTAGGTCTATAATGCAGAACAAAAATTAATTCCACTTTCTCTTGAGCCGAGTGCAACATATGAGACCTCAAAGTAGGCCATTTGAATTTTGCATTCTGCACACTCAGATATTTAACAAATTGCAAACGGAATAGCTCTGACAAATTGATCAAACCAACTCATGGGGAGCTAAAAATGGTCATGGAGACTCACTCACATGCCTACAACATAGTGCAACAACCCTTATGTCATGACTATCAACTAGGCTTAAAATGCAATCCTCCGAAGTGGGTCACTTTATGAAATTCTGGAAACATACAAAGTGCAGATTTGGGGAAACACCTCCAAATGGCTACCTTAAAAAATACACCATAATTCAAATCTAGGAGCTGAAACCCACTACATATGCCAAATGAAAGGTTATGAACACATCTCCCAAGCAGTTCCTCATGAAAAACAACAGGTCCTTTTTGCCTATGGACTCAAACTTGGCCTTTCACAATTACATCCAAGGGCACTAACTTGGCATTAGGAAATTTTTTGAATATTGGACTCAAAATCCATCGAGGATTTTTGAGCTCCAACAAGAGTGTTCATGTCTTGGGAAATGGACTATGATAATTTATCTAATCTTTTCTTTCCATAGACCTTTTCTGCTTTCTCTATTGCAACATCCTTCAAATTTTTGATCTCCTCACTAATAGCTGTGATTAATTGTCCTAACTACTGAATTGGAGTAGCCTTCTCATCATCCATTACATCTGACATCAAGTTAGAGAATATGTCTATATCTTTAATTATGACTTGTGCCTCTTGTTTGATTTTATCTTTCTTGGCCTTATTCTTGATCGCCATAGAAAAATTGATCATTTCCTCTAAGCTCATTGTGCTCAAGTTAACTTGTCCCTTGACTGGTATATGATGCACGAGCATCTTGGGTCCTTGGCAATCTTGTGTCACCAAAAAGATGTTTGAAGTTTGTCTGCATTGCTTGGTTCCTTCTTTGACCGAGTTGGTTTGATATTTCTCGGTTTCCTTTGTTGACCAAGTTGGTTGGTCATCTCTCTAGCGCTCAGTTAATTCCCTAGCACTTGACGATGCTTGTCTGGCACTTGGTTATCTCTTCTTACTGATTTGTTTGTTTTGGATTTTTGTTGAGGCCGACTTGTGTAATTAATTTTGGTCAAAGATTTAATGCTGGCATCTATCATTGGAAAGCGTGTAGACCTAGATCTGGGCATTCCTTTCATTGATGGTGGATTTGAAGGCCGACTTGGCTCGGTAGCCTTTTGTATAAATGTAGTTGTTTGGTTAGAGTTTAGGGAGTCAATTTTGATAGAAGATAGAAGATAAAAAATTAGAGATTGTTGGCAGATCCTCACATGTTGGAGGACTTCTGTACTTGATTTTAATATCTGGCCTAAACTGGGAAGGCCTTACAACTTGACATGTATGAATCAAATTGAAGATAATATATGAAAATCATTTTCATTCTCTCTCACTGTTGTGTGTTGTTTCTTCTGCATGTTGTTCTGCAAGGTGGATCTAGTTAGGGTGTGCCCTTGGCCCCTCTCCCTATCCTCCCCTTGGCATCAGGTGGTATCAGAGCCAAGTTGAGATCTGGATCTAGGTTTGCGAATCTAGGTTTGAAGGTTCCTTCTTGTCAAACCCTAGTTGATTTGTTGTGAGGTAGCAGATTGCAATCTGACCTGCAATTGCAAAGGATTTTCAAGATGGTTTGTGGGAGGCGAGATATGGATCCAGGATTGGCATACATGTTGAGACAACTTGCTGCTAGATTGGAAGCCATGGAAACAACCTAGAGAAGAGGAAGACATCTTGAAGATGTTAGTGATGATGAAATTGAGATAGAACAAGGTGATATAGAACCTACACCTATGATGGATCAGGGTGAGGAAATATTCTTGAAGGCTTTGACAAGTCTGAAGTTTACACCACACTTTAATCCTCCTAAGTATAGTGGAAAATTAGATTCTGATGAATTGGTGGATTGGATCAACGAGATGGAAAAGTAATTTGCATATGAAAATGTACTTGAGGAAAAGAAGGTGAAAATTGCAAGCACAAAGTTGAAAAGTCATGCATCCTTGTGGTGGGAACATCTGCAGTTGGAATGAAAGAGGAAAGGCAAAGAAAAAATCAAGGTATGGCATACAATGGTGAATAAGTTGAAAGGACAGTTCTTACCTTGTGATTAATAAATTAACCTAGTTAGGCGAATGCAAAGTTTAAGGCAGAAAGATAGCTCGATAAAGGAATATACTGAGGAATTCTATAGATTAGATATCATATCCAAACATGATGAAGATGATGTGGAAATAATTGCTAGATACTTGAATGGTTTGAGAGTTTCCATCCAAGAGGAAATCAGTTTGGTCAAATTGGAGTACATTGAAGAGGCTTATCAATTTATATTGAAAGCTGAGGAGAAATTGAAAGAGACATGAGCAAAGACAAAGAGGTAGAGGTGGTAGATTCCCTAGAGGAAGAGGTAGATCTTATTGTGAAAACAATAGATCTGAACCTGAAAAGACAAATTTGGCTAAAGGCAAGACTGAGTGGAAAGGTGAAAGTTCATCTAGAGGCAGAGGTAGTAACTACCAAGGTGGTTATAATAGAGGTGGTTTCTGAGGAACTTGTTACAATTGTGGAGAAGAAGGAAATAGATCATTTGATTATACACATGCAAGTAAGAAGGTTGGTAACATTAGAGATGCTTTGGTGCAAGAACACTCACCGAATGAACCTGAGAAGGAAAATAACTTGATGGTAAGGAGAGCACTTTGGAGTGAAGGTAAAAAGGAAGATCCGGTAAGGAAAAGTTTGTTCAAGACCAGATGTAGAGTTTCTGATAAAATTTGGAAAGTAATCATTGACAGTGGTATCTCGAAGAATCTGGCATCCGAGGAAATGGTCACAAAGTTGCAGATGAAAAGGTTGGAACATCCGAAGCCCTATCAGATTTCATGGATCAAAGATGAGCATACACTCTTGGTAAGTGAACAATGTTATGTAAATTTTAAAATTGGAAAGTACTATGATAAGGTGTTATGTGATATCATGCCTATGGATTGTTGTCATATTTTGTTGGGTAGACCTGAGCAATATGATAGACATGATATATATGATGGGAGATTGCATAAATATACTATTTGGGCTGGTGGGAGGAGACAAATCTTGTTACCTTTGATGGAAGAACCTGTTAGTAATGTTTGCACATCCGTGAAAGTTTGCTTGATGGAAGGAAGAAAGTTTGTTAAGGATTTGAAGAAGAATGATGTATGTTTTGCTGTGATTCCTAAAAAATTGAGTAAGAAAATAGATGATAGTGTCCCTGAGGAGATTGATAAGTTACTCACCGAATACAGTGAGATCATTTCTGATAATGTGCCTGATGGTTTGCCACCGAAGAGAAGTATTGATCATTGCATGGATCTAATCATTAGAGCTAGTTTATCGAATAAGGCACCATATCGGTTGACACCTACCGAGAATTAGGAATTGAACCGACAGATTCAAGAATTGTTGGAGAAAGGTTTGATCAGAGAAAATTTGAGTCCTTGTGCAATACCTACTATATTGGCACCTAAGAAGAATGAAGAATGGCGAATGTGTATTGATTCTAGAGAAATCAATAAGATAACAGTGAAATATAGGTTTCCTATATCGAGAATGGATGACATCATGGATAGTTTAACTAGAGCAAAGTATTTTACCAAAATTGATTTGAAAAGTGGGCATCATCAGATCAGAATCACAGAATGTGATGAATGGAAGATTGCTTTTAAGACAAAGGAAGGTTTGTATGAGTGGTTGGTTATGCCTTTTGGTCTAACTAATGCAGTGAGTACTTTTATGAGATTGATGAATAAAGTTTTGAAGAAATTATTTGGAAAGTTTGTGATTGTATATCTTGATGATATTCTGATATTCAGTAAGACTAGAGAAGAACATTTGTTGCATGTGAAACAAGTATTGCAGAGATTGAAAGAAGAAAAGTTATTGATAAATCTGAAAAAGTGTTCATTCATGAAAGAGGAGATTGTGTATTTGGGATTTGTGATTTCAGCTTATGGTTTGAAAATGGATCCTGAAAAGGTTGAAGCTATTTTGAATTGGCCTACACCTAAGAATGCTAGTGAGGTAAGATCATTTAATGGTTTGGCAAGTTTTTACCAAAAGTTAATTAGGAATTTTAGTTCAATTTGTAATGCTATGACTGAGACTATGAGAGGAGATAAAAGAGAATTCAAGTTGACACATGGAGCTGACAAAAGTTTTCAGGCTCTGAAGCAAAAGGTTGCTGAATTGCCTATTTTGGCATGGACTGATTTCAATAAGGTATGTCAAGTGGAATGTGATGCAAGTGGTAGTACAATTGGAGCTGTATTGAGTCAAGAAGGTAAACCTGTTGCTTTCTTTTGTGACAAATTGAATGATGCAAGAAAAAAATATTTTGTGTATGATCAAGAATTCTATGCTATTGTTCAAGCCCTGAAGAAATGGAGACATTATTTGATGCCAAGTGAATTTGTGTTGTACACCGATCATAAGGCTTTACAGTATTTGGGTAGTCAGAATAAGTTGAATCAGAGACATATGAAATGGGTTGAGTATTTGAAGAGTTATACATTTGTGAGAAAGAATAAGAGTGGAGTCACTAATCGAGTTATTGATGCATTGAGTAGAAGGAGATCTTTGATGACCGAGATGAAAATTGAACTCCTATGCTTTGATGACATGAGCAATTCTTATGAATTTGATCCTAATTTTTCCGAGCAGTGGAGAAAGTGCAAAGCACCTAATCAAGATCAACCGAGTACTAAATGGGAAGAATATTTTATTCAAGAAGGTATGTTGTTTAAAGGTATCCAGTTGTGCATACCGAGAGGACCAATGAAAACTAATTTGATAAAAGAGAAACATAGTAGTGGTTTGGTTGGACATTTTGGTGTTGATAAAATATTGAATTTGCTTAAGGAGAAATACTTTTGGCCACAGCTATATAAAGATGTTCAAAAGTTTGTGAAAATTTGTGGAGTTTGTCAAGTTGCAAAAGGAGTAAGTTAGAATACTGGATTGTATACACCAATTTCGGTTCCTGAGAAACCTTGGATTGACATTAGTATGGATTTGGTTCTTGGCTTACCGAAGACAGTAAGAGGCAATGATTCTATATTTTTTGTTGTGGATAGATTTTCTAAAATGACACATTTTATACCTTGTAGAAAGACATTAGATGCAGTACATGTAGCAGATCTTTTCTTTAAGGAAATTGTCAGATTGCATGGATTACCAAGGAGTATTATTTCTGACCGAGATAGTAAATTTGTTGGATACTTTTGGAAAACCCTTCGGAGAAAGTTTGGCACCTTATTGAAATATAGTTCTACATTTCACCCACAAACGGATGGACAGACAAAAGTTGTGAATAGAAGTTTGGGAAATCTTTTGAGATGTTTAGTTGGAGACACATCGAGTAATTGGGATTCTATGTTGGCACAAGCAGAATTTGCATATAATAATTTAGTGAATAGGAGTATTGGAACAACACCATTTGAGATTGTAAATGGCATACAACCGAGAGGTATATCTGATTTGAGAGACATTGTTAATGAAAGAAAGAGAAGTGTTGAAGGAGTAAAATTTGCTGGGTACATGAAGACATTGCATGAAGATGTGAAGCATAAGCTAGAAAAGAGTAATAAAAAATACAAAGACAGAGTTGATAGATCAAGGAGACATAAGACTTTTGATGTTGGTGATGAAGTGATGGTTCATTTGAAGAAAGACCGATTTCCTATTGGAACATATGGGAAGCTAGAAATGAAGATGTTTGGATCTTGCAAGATTTTGAGAAAATTTGACAGTGGAAATGCTTATGAGATTGAGTTACTTGAGGACATGGACATATCACCTATATTCAACATTGCTGATTTGTATAAGTATAATGAACCTGATGAAGACATGATAGTGCCGATGGATTATCCTCATAAGAAAAATGAAGAGGTTGAAAAGATTTTGGAGCAAAGAATTGGCAGAAGTACAAGAGGAAAATAGTATATGGAATATCTGGTAAAGTTGAAGAATAGACCGATTGAAGATAGTTCATGGATTTCACAGTCTGAGTTGGATGCAGCTCGAATCATACCTATTTCATGATTCAGAGAATCATTTCGAATAACCCCAAGTGTCTGATGTAGGAGCATCTCGGGTCCTTGGTAATCGTGTGTCACCAAAAAGATGTTTGAAGTTTGTCTGCATTGTTTGGTTCCTTCTTTGACCGAGTTGGTTCGATGGTGCTCGATTTCCTTTGTTGACCGAGTTTTTCGGTCATCTCTCAGGAGCTCAGTTGATAGTGGATCTGAAGGCTGACTTGGATCGATAGCCTCTTGTATAAGTGTAGTTGTTTGGTTAGATTTTAGGGAGTCAATTTTGATAGAAGATAGAAGATAAAAAATTAGAGATTGTTGGCAGATCCTCACATGTTGGAGGACTTCTGTACTTGATTGTTATATGTGGCCTAAATTGGGAAGGCCTTACAACCTGACATGTATGAATCAAATTGAAGATAATATATGAAAAGCATCTGCATTCTCTCTCTCACTATTGTGTGTTGTTTCTTCCGTGTGTTATTCTGCAAGGTGGATCTGGTTAGGGTGTGCCCTTGGCCCCTCTCCCTATCCTCCCCTTTGCGTCAGGTGGTATTAGAGCCAAGTTGAGATCTAGATCTAGGTTTGCAAATCTAGGTTTGAAGGTTCCCTATTGTCAAACCCTAGTTGATTTGTTGTGGGGTAGCAAATTGCGATCTGACCTGCAATTGCAGAGGGTTTTCAAGATGGTTCATGGGAGGCGAGATGCAGATCCAGGATTAGCAAACATGTTGAGACAACTTGTTGCTAGATTGGAAGCTGTTGAATAGCCTATAGAAGAGGAAGACATCTTGAAGATGTTAGTGATGATGAAATTGAGGTAGAACAAGGTGATGTAGAACCTGCACTTGTGATGGATCAGGGTGAGGAAATATTCTTGAAGGCTTTGACAATTCTGAAGTCTACACCACACTTTAATCCTCCTAAGTATAGTGGAAAATTAGATTTTGATGAATTGGTGGATTGGATCATCGAGATGGAAAAGTACTTTGAATATGAAAATGTACTTGAGGAAAAGAAGGTGAAAATTGCAAGCACAAAGTTGAAAAGTCATGCATCCTTGTGGTGGGAACATTTGCAGTTGGACTGAAAGAGGAAAGGCAAAGACAAAATCAAGGTATGGCATAAAATGGTGAATAAGTTGAAAGGAAAGTTCTTACCTTGTGATTATCAAATTAACCTAGTTAGGCGAATGCAGAAAGATAGCTCGGTAAAAGAATATACTGAGGAATTTTATAGATTAGATATCAGATTCGGACATGATGAAGATGATGTGGAAAGAATTGCTAGATACCTGAATGCTTTGAGAGTTTCCATCCAAGAGGAAATAAGTTTGGTCAAATTGGAGAGCATTGAAGAGGCTTATCAATTTGCATTGAAAGATGAGGAGAAATTGAATAAGAGACATAAGCAAAGACAAAGAGGTAGAGGTGGTAGATTCCCTAGAGGAAGAGGTAGATTTTATGGTGAAAACAATAGATCTGAACCTAAAAAGACAAGTCTGGATAAAGGCAAGACCGAGTGGAAAGGTGAAAGTCCATTTGGAGGCAGATGCAGTAACTACTGAGGTGGTTATAAGAGAGGTGGTTTTCGAGGAACTTGTTACAATTGTGGAGAAGCACATAGATCATTTGAGTGTACACATGCAAGTGAGAAGGTTGGTAACAATAGAAATGCTTTGGTGCAAGAAGACTCACCGAATGAACCTAAGAAGGAAACTAACTTGATGAAAAGGAGAGCACTTTGGAGTGAAGGTAAAAAGGAAGATCCGGTAAGGAAAAGTTTGTTCAAGACCAAATGTAGAGTTTTTGATAAAGTTTGGAAAGTAATCATTGACAGTGGTAGCTCGAAGAATCTGACATAAGAGAAAATGGTCACAAAGTTGCAGATGAAAAGGTTGGAACATCCGAAGCCCTATCAGATTTCATGGATCAAAGATGAGCATACACTCTTGGTAAGTGAACAATGTTATGTGAATTTTAAAATTGGAAAGTACTATGATAAGGTGTTATGTGATATCATGCCTATGAATTGTTGTCATATTTTGTTGGGTAGACCTTGGCAATATGATAGACATGCTATATATGATGGGAGATTGTATAAATATACTATTTGGGCTGATGGGAGAAGAAAAATCTTGTTACCTTTTATGGAAGAACCTATTAGTAATGTTTGCACATCTGTGAAAGTTTGCTTGATGGAAGGAAGAAAGTTTGTTAAGGATTTGAAGAAGAATGATGTATGTTTTGTTGTGATTGCTAACAAACCGAGTAAGAAAATAGAGGATAGTGTCCCTGAGGAGATTGATAAGTTACTCACCGAGTACAGTGAGATCATTTTTGATAATATACCTGATGGTTTTCCACCGAAGATAAGTATTGATCATTGCATGGATCTAATCCCTAGAGCTAGTTTACTGAATAAGGCACCACATCGGTTGACACCTACCGATAATCAGGAATTGAACCGACAGATTCAAGAATTATTGGAGAAAGATTTGATCAAAGAAAGTTTGAGTCCTTGTGCAGTACCTACTATATTGGCACCTAAGAAGAATGGAGAATGGAAAATGTGTACTGATTCCAGAGCAATCAATAAGATAACAGTGAAATATAGGTTTCCTATACCGAGAATGGATGACATAATAGATAGTTTGACTAGAGAAAAGTATTTTACCAAAATTGATTTGAAAAGTGGGTATCATTAGATTAGAATCATAGAAGATGATGAATGGAATGCTTCTTTTAAGACAAAAGAAGGTTTGTATGAGTGGTTGGTTATCCTTTTGGTCTAACTAATGCAGTGAGTACTTTTATGAGATTAATGAATGAAGTTTTGAAGAAATTCTTGGGCAAGTTTGTGATTGTATATCTTGATGATATTCTGATATTCAGTAAGAAAAGAGAAGAACATTTGTTGCATGTAAAACAACTATTGTAGAGATTGAAAGAAGAAAAGTTACTGATAAATCTGAAAAAGTGTTCATTCATGAAAGAGGAGATTGTGTATTTGGGATTTGTGATTTCAGCTGATGGTTTGAAAATGGATCTTGAAAAGGTTGAAGCTATTTTGAATTGGCCTACACCTGAGAATGCTAGTGAGGTAAGATCATTTCATGGTTTGGCAAGTTTTTACCAAAAGATCATTAGGAATTTCATTTCAATTTGTAATTCTATGATTGAGGCTATGAGAGGAGATTAAAGAGAATTCAAGTGGACACATGGAGCTGATAAAAGTTTTGAGACTTTGAAGCAGAAGGTTGCTGAATTGCCCGTGTTAGCATTGCCTGATTTCAATAAAGTATTTCAAGTGGAATGTGATGCAAGTGGAAGTGCAATAGGAGTTGTACTGAGTCAAGAAGGTAAACCTGTTGCTTTGTTTGGTGAAAAGTTGAATTATGCAAGAAGAAAATATTCTGTGTATGATCAAGAATTCTATGCTATTGTTCATGCTCTGAAGAAATGGAGACATTATTTGATGCCGAGTGAATTTGTGCTGTATACTGATCATAAGGCTTTACAGTATTTGGGTAGTCAGAATAAGTTGAATCAAAGACATATGAAATAGGTCAAGTATTTGCAGAGTTATACATTTTTGATAAAGCATAAGAGTGGAGTCAATAACTGAGTTGCTGACGCATTGAGTAGAAGGAGATCTTTGATGACCAATATGAGAATTAAAGTCCTAGGCTTTGATTTCATGCAAGATTCTTATGAATTTGATCCTAATTTTTCTGAGCCGTGGAGAAAGTGCAAAGCACCTATTCAAGATCAAAAGCACTTATTCAAGATCAACCAAGTACTAAATGGGAAGAATATTTTATTCAAGAAGGTATGTTGTTTAAAGGTATTCAGTTGTGCAAATTGAGAGGACCATTGAGAACTAATTTGATAAAGGAGAAACACAGTAGTGGTTTGGCTGGACATTTTGGTGTTGATAAAACATTGAATTTTCTTAAGGAGAAATAATTTTGGCAAAAGTTATATAAAGATGTTCAAAAATTTGTGAAAAGTTGTGGAGTTTGTCAAGTTGCAAAAGGAGTAAGTCAGAATACTGGATTGTATCCACCGATTTTGGTTCTTGAGAAACCTTGGATTGACATCAGTATGGATTTGGTTCTTGGTTTACCAAAGACAATAAGATGTAATGATTTTATATTTGTTGTTGTGGATAGATTTTATAAAATGGCACATTTTATACCTTGTAGAAAGACATCAGATGCAGTACATGTAGCAGATCTTTTCTTTAAGGAAATTGTCAGATTGCATGGATTACTGAGGAGTATTATCTCTAATTGAGATAGTAAATTTGTTGGATACTTTTGGAAAACCCTTTGGAGAAAGTTTGGCACCGAGTTGAAATATAGTTTTACATTGCACCCATACACCGATGAACATACATAAGTTGTGAATAGAAGTTTGGGAAAATCTTTTGAGATGTTTAGTTGGAGACACACTAAGTAATTGGGATTCTGTGTTGGCGCAAGAAGAATTTGCATTCAATAATTCAGTGAATAGGAGTAATGGAAAAGCACCTTTTGAGATTGTAAATGGCATACAACTGAGAGGTCTATTTGATTTGAGAGACATTGCTGATGAAAGAAAGAGAAGTGTTGAAGGAGTAAAATTTTCTAAGTACATGAAGACATTGCATGAAGATGTGAAGCACAAGATGGAAAAGAGTAATAAAAAATACAAAGACAGAGCTGAGAGATCAAGGAGACATAAGACTTTTGATGTTGGTGATGAAGTGATGGTTCATTTGAAGAAAGGTCGATTTCCTGTTGTAATATATGGGAAGCTGAAAATGAAGAAGTTTGGACCTTGCAAGATTTTGAGAAAATTTGATAGTGGAAATGCATATGAGATTGAGTTACCCGAGGACATGGACATATCACCTATATTCAACATTACTAATTTGTATGAGTATCATGAACCTGATGAAGACATGACAGTGCCGATGTATTATCCTAAGAAGCAGAATGAAGAGGTCGAAAAGATTTTGGAGCAAAGAATTGGCAGAAGTACAAGAGGAAAATAGTATATGGAATATCTGGTAAAGTTGAAGAATAGACCGTTTGAAGATAGTTCATGGATTTCACAATCTGAGTTGGATGCAGCTCAGATCATACCTATTTCATGATTTAGAGAATCATTTCAAATAACCCCAGGTGTCTGATGCAGGAGCATCTTGGGTCCTTGGCAATCCCGTGTCACCAAAAAGATATTTGAAGTTTGTCTACGTTGCTCGGTTCCTTCTTTGACTGGGTTGGTTCAATGTTGCTCGATTTCCTTTGTTGACCGAGTTGGTTGATCATCTCTCTGGCACTCGGTGATACTTATCTGGCACTCGGTTATCCCTACTTACCGAGTTGTTTATTTTGGATTTATTTTGAGGCTAACTTGTGTAGTTATTTTTGGTCACAGATTTAATGCTGGCATCTATCATTGGAAAGTGTGTAGACCTAGATCTGGTTGTTCCTTCCATTGATGGTTGATTTGAAGGCTAACTTGGCTTGGTAGCCTCTTGTATAAATGTAGTTGTTTGGTTAGAGTTTAGGAAGTCAGTTTTGATAGAAGATAAAAGATAGAAAATTAGAGATTTTTGGTAGATCCTCACATGTTGGAGGACTTCTGTACTTGATTGTAATATCTGGCCTAAACTGAGAAGGCCTTACAACCTAGCATGTATGAATCAAATTGAAGATAATATATGAAAAACATTTGCATTCTCTATCTCACTGTTGTGTGTTGTTGCTTTTGCGTGTTGTTCTACAAGGTGGATTTGGTTAGGGTGTGCCCTTGGCCCCTCTCCCTATCCTCCCCTTTGCGTTAGTATATTATCATCATCAATTCTCATCTTTGACACCGAGGAAAGTGGTGTCTTTTTCTTCTTCTTTTCTTTTCATTAACTCCTCTTGTTTTATTTGCACAACATTATCTGTATCCTCATTTTTGTCTTCTTGATCTTCTTGATGATCATTTGTAGGAACATTTTTTTTTCCATCGGTCATAGCCTGACCGATACCAATGTTCAATGGTTCTTCTTCCTTTTTCTCCTTAGGTTCATCTTGTGTATCCATAAATGATATATCACCTGAATAATCTATTTCATCTCAAAGTTCCTCAAGTGTGACCTTCACACAATCAATAGAAAATCCTTCATTAGTTTGAGTAACCACTGGATCATCTCCTTGTTCTTTTATTAGTTCCTCATCCTTTGTATATTCTAGCATACCCAAGTGTCTCATCAATATCTCCTCAGTTTCATCCTGAACTCCAAGAGACTCACCACACAATAGTCTTATTAATCTCTTCTTGGTCTTGAACAGTGGTCTTATCTTTGCAATTATCTTCCTCATTTATTCTTCTATCATTTTTGGCCAAAGTTGAAGTAGAACATACTAAATCAACTCCTTATCCTATCTAATTTCAGTATGCCACCTAGCATCAATTTTATTATACAATGTAGGTATATGTCCTTGTAACTCCATTAAAGTTAGACTAAACTTGTTCATGTTGTACACTGCAACGTCTTCAATTTGTTCTTGTTCCTCCTTCCCAAATTTATCATAATACTTGTTAACTCCAACAAGTATATGTCACTTTCTCACTTTATTGATAATATTATCAATGGAAATAAACAATTTGAAATCTAATTGAGGCTTAACTGACATAGTGGTGGGGGAACCTACCACTTTAGATTTCTTTCCCTAACTCTTTAGTTCCTTCTCTTCTTTTGATTATGTTCCTTCAACTTCTTCATATCCTTCTTTGTATCCCTTTTCTTTATCTTTCTTTCTCTTTCTAGAAACTTTTGTAGCAGTAGCCTCCTTGGCTCTTGTAGGCTTAGATTGTGTCCTCTTGACTGGACTTTTGACTAGAATCTTCACTGAAGTTGTTTTCTCTTTCTTTATTGTGGTTGCACTTCTTTTTTTCATACTGGTTGAGGCACTATCAGTTGCACTAATCGTTTCAACATCTTCACCTTATGTTGTTCCTAAAATACTAGCTTGTTCAACAACATGCTTGGCACTAGCTTTTTCAAATTGTTCCTTTGTAAATCCTTTTTGAATAATAAATTGTTCCACTTCCTTTCTCACTTTCTTCTCAATAACTTATTTCAATAATTTATTATGAACTTGAAGTGACTTCTCTTGAAATGTCCCAAACCTTGGAGTCTTGGGATCTACTTGTTGAGATAATAGGTTCTCTGCATACATTATCATAATATCTCCATGCACTTCATAACCTATAGGCATCAGCAATGAGGTCCTTGGCTCAACTAATTTATATTAGACAAGTGTGTGTATTAATCGTAAAACAAATAGTGTCCTTGTACTTATCAACAATTTTAGAAGGTATCCTCTCTTTTTCATGCATATTATTATGAAATTCCTTGAAATAACCCCAAATCTTGCTGGTAAAATCACTTCCTAAGATTATGATCATGTTGTTAATTTGAATAAAAGATGGAGTACCTATTGTCCATGCAACATCACCGATATTGGGAAACATGTTTTGGAAATATAAGAATAAGCACATAATCACCTAAACATAGTTGAATTTATGTCTCTTTTCTTTCTTGATCTTCTCAAGATTCAACATTAACTGCTCCCTCATTGCATTATCCAGATCATAGTTAGCATTTTACTTGATTATCTTGTATGTTGTATGAATAGCACCATCGGGTATGTTATTCAACCGACTGGAATGGTAGACCTTGTAACCTATGACCATAGATGCATACTTCACCTCTTCATCTGTAATTTCATTCACAATGATCACACAACCATCCCACTTAGATTTAGTCAAACTAATTATTTCTTCTTTAGGAATAGTGCATATAACAAGTACTTTACTAGTTTAGCATAGACCAGTTACAGTGTGAATTGCCTCCTTTGTAATCTTATGTGGTCGATCAAGCCACATAAACTGATCATGGATCATTCTTAAAACATATCTAATCTGATCCTCTTCAAAATCATTAGGATAAATGACTGCACGATGAAAACCTTTGTGTGCAATGCATTTGTGCTCATCTTTCAACACTAACCTATCATCACACAACTTATACTATTCAAGTATTTCTTTTGATCCTAGATATTCCAACTTGCAATGAATATATTCTCTAACATCCTCAATGTGAAGAACACTAGAGGACACACTGGTTAGGGCACCCGTTGGGTCATTTTTTGTCAATTTGAATGAATGTCATTTGAATTCTAGTCTATGCATCTCAGTTATATCAATCAGATTGAGAGTATCCTTCCTATCTTTTGATCACAAATCCAGATAACAGATAAATACCAAAAATAATTCACAACTAGGGTTCTTGTCGAAGAACATGAAAACAACCATGAAAACCATAATGACAACCCCCACTGATTAGTTTTCTCTTCCAGTTCACCACAAACAATTCCTTCTTATATTTTATATCTTTGCAAACGACTCAAACAAAGCTTCTTTTTCTCCACAACTTTGAAAATATGCAAGGTGAAAAATTAAATCCAAAATTACCTTTTTATCCACCTTAGCATATGTATTAAATGTTTTTATTGATCTAGAACATACCTTTTCACCAACTGACCCAAACACTCATTACTGATGACCAAAACATCATGTAGTCTAACAAGACTTCACATTATGCTCCAAAATACTTTATTGCATCTTAAAATGTTGATAGATCTTACCTCACATATATGGGGGGTCAGAAGATGGATTCAACAATACTTTCTCCCCCTAAGACACATGAAGGCTTAGTTTGATGAAGAATTATGCACACCCAATGAAGATGCAGATTCCTCTGACAACTTACTATCTTCCTTCTTCTTCTAGGTCTTTCTCATTTCTTTCCTAGTCTCTTCTACATTCACAATTTCCTTTCCTTTATGGTTACTTGACTAGTTTACCGATTGGTTCCTTAACTTGTAATGCCTTGCTAGATGTCCAATCTTGTGATAATGAAAACATGTCATACCAGTTGATCTCCATTGTCCAACACTACCTCTTACAGTCCTCATTATGCAATTCATAGCCATATGTCCATATTTACCATAGATTGAGCATGTGACATCAAATTTACTCTCCCTTTGGTAAGGTTCATTCCAATTGACAGGTAACCTCTGATTGTGCACTCTTGACCTACACTCATCAACTTTGTGACCATATTTATTGCAATTATAACAATGACCATCATAGCTACTAGATCTACTACTGGATCTAGATCTACAATCATGAGCAGTTTGACCATACTTATTGGAGTTATAACAATATCTATGAAAAGTGTTAGACCTATTTGTAGATCTACTCCTACACACATTTGTAGTATGACCTACCTTGTAACAATTGAAACATAAAGGCTTGTAGGCTTTCTTACCAGAAGTTCTTTGTGTTACCTTTAATGGAGACTTTCCTTCTTGATTGATTTCTTTTGTTCCAAAAGATTCACCAACTTCAAAAGTAGTGAAACCAGTATATCTCGGGCTTGTGGTCTCTTTGCTTCTTTTTTTATTTCTGATTTTCTTATCAAGTTTTACAGTTCTTTCATTTAACTTCTTCAGTGAATTATTTGCATTCCATAGTTCTCCCTTTAATTTCTCATTCTCAGTTCTCAGATTCTCATTCTCCCTTACGAATTTTCCATTTTATTCATTTGTATCATGCAATGTGCCAACCTCTTGTCTTGTCCTAAAAAAGTTATCCTCTATAGCTTTTAATGCTTCATCCTTGGTCTTTAGGGCATCTTCTACATTTTTCCTTGCATTTTATTCATATATCCTTACTTCCATCTCTTCACACATTCTGATTGATTGGGCTTCAATCTCTCTCTTAAGATTTTTGTTGTCTTTGTGTAATTGTTCATTCTCCTTATCCATGGCTTCTAGGGTTTCTTCATATTCCTCAGATACACTATGTTCAGACAATTGCTCAATGTAGTCTTGACTCTCATTCAGTTGTTCAACAAGCTCTTGTCACTTGGCCAAAGATTTCTTCAACTGATCTTTCACTTCTTTGATAACCTTTTCAACTTCATCAAGTTGTCTCTTGTATCTCAAACCCTCCATATTTGCCTTAAGGATCTTCCTTAAGCTACTAGGATTGTTCAAGGGCACAAGGCTCATATACCAATTATTAGTATTATAAGGTAGTGAGAGGGGGGGTGAATAAATACATCCACAAATTTGAAACTTTTAATAATTGTCTTCCACAATAAACAACATGCAAATGCTAAAATAACAATGAAGAATAAAATATAAAGCATTCACACACAATCAACACAAGACACTAGATTTTTTCCTGTGAAAACCATTGTTAGAGGGAGAAACCCACGTGTCAGAATGATGCCCACAAATTTCACTAGTGTACTGATGAAATATTCCCTGTTAGGAGCAATTACAATAAACCCTTATGAGGTTTTACCCATTTAAGAGTACTTATAGTCCAATTAAGAACTACAACAGTCTTGCTAAAGACTACCATGTCAAGGGATTTAAAACTCTTTGTGAGAGCTCACCTTGTTAGAGGATTTACACTTAAGATCCTTTTAAAGATCCTACTCACCCTATTAGAAGTGACCTTGTTAAAGGATTTAGCTTGCCAATATGTTAGAATCAACAAGTAAATAATGACTTGATGTTTACACTCAATGCATGACAGATCCAATATATTCATGATCAATTGCACTTCTCTGAACACTTTACTACCTTTGTACTATCTTCAACAATCTCTATCAGTCACCACAAACCATCACAAAAACATACTTAATGATTTTATTAACCATTTATATACTTGTTCTAGGTCAGTGCTAGAACCCTAAAATGTGTTACAAGTCTGCCCTCAAATCCAACTTAACATATGAGCGAGCATGCCAAAATAAAAAATCAACATCCTTGATGTTATCCTAAAACATCAAAAATCAAAAACATGTCGGCCAACCACTTGCATTTGACTGCAACACTGATCTAACCAATTGTACTAACTGGTACTTTGTCTTAATTTCCAATATCAATTCAATCTTCAATAACTCAGTCAAATATTCAAACTAACTGATGCGATCATAAAAGTAGTCAAATATACCTATGCAGATAATATTTGTATGATCACACACCTTAACTTGATCTCCAAATCCAGATCTGGTCGTTTGACTCCTGCATACTATCTTCTTACCAATTGGCTGCACACTTAGTTGCTTCTCCATTTGATCCTTTAATACGATCGGTAAATCTGATCTCTTGACATCAACATAACATGTTGCCAATAATAACAACACCACAATAAACTCATATGATCAGAACATATATCACCATCATCAAAATGCCAACAATCAAGAGATATCATGCACTGATTCCTCATTCCTTAAGAAATGAATTTGCCTTGGTTGTTAGGAGCAATCAAGAGTCGTGTGATCAGTTCTTCTTGTTGAATCAATGAGTTAGTCAGATGTCATATAGAGTAGTTACAATATTTCTTTCTTTGGGTCATCCTCCAGGAAACTTATTATGAAAATTAGGAGCTATGAGGAGCTTTCTAGAGGTGATATGAGTAAGTTGTCATTTTTGGTTTTCATCCACCCCTAGGGTAGTACACCATGTTTGGTTTTCAATCAACCCTTTTTTTTGGAGAAAAAATGTTCATTTCTAGTTTTTAGTTTATCCTCTTTATTCTTGATTTTTGCATGTTTTTTAGGAAGGAGGAAACCCTATTATGGAAGAAATGTCTTCCATAATAAAGTGGTCTAGTGTGGAGTGAAAGTCAGAAATAAAGTCCTCCTTTGATGCTAGTTTGTGGTATAATTTCAAGCAGTGTCCATCGACCAACATAGTCTTCTTTTCTCCATTAATTGGTAGTAACTAAACAACTCCATTATCAGATACTTGTTCAATCTGATTGGGTCCTAACCATATTGTATAAAATTTTCCCTTAAATTCTTAAAATCTTGAATCAAATAGCAATGCCTAATCTCCTTGTTTGAATTATCTTCTTACAATATGCTTGTCATGCCAATATTTTCTCTTGTTCTAAATTACGTATGTATATTCCAAAGATTCTATTCTCATCTCATATACTTGATTCATGTTCTGAATTCTTTTCTTCTCATCTTTTGAAAGATTAATGCCTACTTTTGTTGTTGTTCTTAATATTTGTATCTCAAATTCAATGGCCATTACTGGAATTTTCCCATACACTAGTTCAAAGGATAAAATATAGTGGTTTTCTTCTTGGTGGCATTATATGTCCAAAATGCTTCATTTAATCTATTTTCCTCAACAAAACACTCTTTATAAGAATATTTTCCAGCTCTTTGTTGGTGACTTCTACCTTCTCATTAGCTTGTGGATGGATATTATATGTCATTTGTTATATTATCATGAATGGTTCTATTATCACATATGTGAACTAAGGTCCTTGATCAAACAACTTCTTGTGGTGCTCAAAATCTGTGAAGGATGTGCTTGTACAAAAAGTATGCTACCTTGTCCTCACGTGCAACTGGCAAAGCTTTAACTTATGCCCATTTGGTAACATAATCTGTGCAAACCAAAATATAATGGTTTCCTTGTGAAGGTGGATCTATGGGTCCAATGAAGTCAATTCCCCATTTCTCAAATTTCTCAAGAGCTACTTGAGGCTGCAATGGCATCTCCATTGTTGTGTAGGTTTTTCCAGCTGCTAACGTTCATCACAATGGTTCACATAAAATGAAACATCTTTAGACATTGTTGGTCAGAAATATCCTACTCTCTAGATCTTATGTATAGTGCATATTATTGAATAATGTTCTCATTTAGGTGCATTATGACATGAATGCATAATGTCATACACATCTACTTCCTGTGCACTCCTGTGAAGAACATGATCAAGAAAATTCCTAAACAAAAGACCATCAATCCATTGAAATCTTAAACTTTCCCTTATTAATCTCTTTTGCTTTGGAGTAAAATAATTTGGGCACTTTCCTATTAAAAGATATTTTGCAAGGTCGTCAAACCAAGGTGACTATATTGATATAGCAAAAAGATGTTCATTTGGAAATGTATCATCCACTAGTTTATTATTACCCCACATCACCATTCTTGAAACAAAATGAGCAACAACATTCTATTTTCTTGGTTTATTAATAATGATTATATAATGTTCTTGCAACAAAACTAACCATGTAATTGTATATACTCATATAACATCTTTTTAATTAAATATCTAATTGTTGAATGATCTGTATAAACAAACACTTTGTAGCCAGTGATATAATGTAAAAATTTGTTGATTGCATAAACCACAACTAAGAATTCTTTTTCAAATGTGTAATTTATCTATGTAGGACTCAAGTTCTTGCTAATGTAATAAATAGCATGCAATCCTCCACTTTTATTTTTTTGTCTCAGTACTACCCCAACAACAAAATTGGAGGCATTAGTATGTATATGAAATGGTTCTCCTCATATATGTCCTTTAATAACTGGAGATATTATCAAAGCTTCCTTAATTGTGTCAAATGTTTTTTGACACTCCTCTATCCATGCAAATTCAATATCATTTTTGAGAAAAATAAATAAGGGTTAAACAATTTTACTAAATCCTTCTATAATATTTTATAATAGCTTTCATGGCCAACAAAACTTCTAAGATCAATTTGAATTTTTGGAATAGTTACCTATTGGATAATCTCTACCTTCTTAGGATCAACTTTTAATGCATCCTTGGAGATTTGGTGTCCTAACACAATTCCTTCTTTCATCATTAAAGAGAATTTATCATAATTTAAAGAGAGTCTATTATGCTTACATCATTGAATAAATTTTTCTAAACTCCCTAATGCTTCTTCAAATGTTTTCCCATGCACTGTAAAGTCATCCATGTATACTTCAACACAAGAGGTAGTAAGATTTGCAAAAATGACAAGTACTACTCTTTGAAAAGTAGCATGAGCATTACAAATTCTTAAAGGTGATACTCTATATGCATAAGTATCCCAAGAATGGGTAAATGCTGTCTTGTCTTGGTCTTTAGGAGCCACTTGGATCTAATTATAACCACTAAACCCATCAAGAAAGGAAAAGTAACTACTTCTAGCAAGATTATCAAGCACCTAATCTATAAATGGTAAAGGAAAATAATATCATTTAGTGGCTTTATTTAGAAATCTATAGTCAAAACATACACACAACTTAACATTTTCCTTAGGTACTTTGACCAGTGGGGAAACCCACTTACTATCAAAAATTGGATAAATAAATCCTACTTGCAACAATTTTTATATTTCTTACTTCACAAAATCTCTCAAGGAAGATTTAATTCTTCCATGTCCTTTTCTATCAGGTTTTACATTTTCAGTGTATATGTGATGAGTACACAATCCTAGATGGATGCCTCTCGTATCCTTGTATTCCCAAGAAAATGCTTCGGTATTCTTTTCCAACACTTGTTTCAGTTCCTCCTCTTGGTTAGTTAACAAAGATGAGCTAATGACGAGAGGTTTATCTTTATTTATTGATATTTGCTTGGTTTCATTCATTAAAATCATTAGATGGGTCTCTTATAAGTGTATTTAGAGGACAAGGATGTGATGCACAATTATGCACAATTATTTCACCATCTGCCCCTTTATATATGGACTCATCATTTAAAGAATATTCGTATGAAATACATTCTTGAGAAGTTTCTTGAAACCTTCTTCCTTTTCAACAAATTCTTGAAATTCAAAAAAATGTTCCATTAATGTGACCATAATAAACTCAACCACTCCATCCCCTTTTGTATCCATTTCTTCATCTACCCAAAATGGAGTATTAGTTTTCAATGTAGGTTTAGCTAGAGGATATAGTGAGAGTTCTTTTTGTTCAAGGTCATTTCATATGGTCATGCTCCCTGATCTACAATCTACCAATGTTTATGTTGTTACTAACCAAGGTCTTCCCAAAATACTTGGATATCTTGATTCCCTTTTCCTTTCCTTAAGAACTAGAAAATATACAAGAAAATCCCATGTGTCTATAGTAATTGTTGTATTTTCAAGAACACCTTCAGGCTTGGAAATAGACTTATCTTCCAACTGAAGTACAATGGTCATGGGTTGACCACTTGTCATTCCCAACTTCTCAATAGTATCAGTAGTGATAAAATTTATAGTTTCTCCCAAATCTATCAACACATTAGATATCTCCACTTGTTATATTCTTAAAGTAATCACAAGACTACCAGAGTCACTATATTTTTGTGGAAGCCATTTCCCTGATAAAACATTAGTGATTTTAGTTCCTACTTGAATTGTTGGAGGAATTTTTATTTTTCTCCCCAATGTTTTTATACAGAGTGATTCAATCAATTTGATTAATTTTTAGAATATCTTCGATAGCTTTAAGAAAATGAAATTATATGTTAATTTTATTTAACTCGCGAAGATGTTGTGAGTCTTCCATATTGACATGATTTGTTCAGGAGGTGCCAAAAGCTACTTGATCCTTTTTCAAGCATTGATTTCTATAACATTTAAACCAAAAGCGTTATAATCAAAATTAAAAGTTTATTGAGGTCGACTGTTCTTTGGATTTGGAATTGGTTGTGCTGGTATCTAAGGTTGATTTACTTATTCATTGGTTTGATTAGGTCCAATAAGAAGAGGTGGGGGTTGTCCCTAAGGTCTCTTTGCTCCTTGATTCTGCCAAGGTTGAAACTAGGGTTGGTTTTGTTGCCACAGAGGTTGGTTTTTCTGCCACTATAGTTGGATTTTTTCCATTTTGGTTGATTCCAATAAGGATTAACTCATTCAAGAGGTCCCCATGGTGTCCCCCAAGGCATATTTTGTGATTTCATTTTATACTAAGGGTTCCACTGATTTGAATTAGGCCAAGTATTTTGATTCCAATTATTCCTAGAACCACATTGTCCTTGATAAGAATTGAATAAATTTTTTTGGGGTCTTTATCCTGTATAGTTAAGGTCTTCCTGTACAATAGGTGGTTTATTTAATTAGTTATTAATCTTAGCAAGAGATTACATGAGCTAGTTGCATGAGGTTTCTCACAAATTTTATAGAGATCAACTTGATTCAATGAACATTCCCTTAAAGGATGTTTTTCTCTACATTTTGAGCAATAAATTGCCAACGACTCAATGTTTTTCTTATCAGGATAACTACTAAGGAGTATATCATTCTTTAGGTTTGCAATATCCTCAATGACTTGTGATACATTAGATTTAGTTTCCTTTCTTCTAGAGTTCCTTGTTCCAACTCTAGTCCTAGAATAGTTTCTACATATCTCAACAATTTCTTGCAGTGTGAGTTTATTGATATCTCTCTTTCCCATCAAGTTCAAAGCTTCTCTTGATTCATCATCAATTCCTCTAAAAAATATTGTTTTACTTATATCTTCATCTAACCCATTAGCACATCTCCTATGGAAAAACTAAAATCTACTAGCATAATCCTCTAGGCTTTGATCTTCTATTTGTCTCATTTGAAACAAATCTTCTTTCCTATCTCTTACTCAACAATAATCTTTAAACTTATCAAGAAATGCAGTTTCCATTTGAGCCCATGTTGAAACTGAATCATCCCCTAATCCCATGAACCATCTTAAAGTTGATTCTTTCAAAGCAGAGGGAAATGATTTTATCTTCTGATTATCAATAATGATGCAGGAGCATCTAAGGTCCTTGGCAATCCTATGTCACCAAAAACATGTTTGTGTTTTCCTATGTTGCTCGGTTCCTTCTTTGACGGAGTTGGTTCAGTGTTGCTCAGTTTTCTTTGTTTACCAGGGTTGGTCGGTTATGTCTCTGGCACTCGGTGAATTTCCCTAGCGCTCAGTGATGCTTGTCTGGCACTCGGTTATCCTTGCTTACTGAGTTGTTTATTTTAGTTTCCTGTTGAGGTTGACTCGCAATTAATTATGGTCATGGATTTAATGCTGGTATCTATCATTGGGAAGCATGTGGACCTAGATCTGGTCATTCCTTTTGTTAATGGTGGATTTGAAGGCCGACTTGTTCGGTAGCCTCCTGTATATAATGTAATCTTTGTTTGTAGTTTTGGGAGATCAATTTAGGACATCAGAGATAGAAGCTAGAATTTTGGAGTTTGTTTCAGATCCTCGCATGTTGGAGGACTTCTGTACTTGAATTGTAATATCTAGCCTAAACTAGGAATGCCTTACAACTTGACATGCATGAATCAATTGGAATAAATATATGAAGGATATGTGGATTCTCTCTCTCATTTGTGTGTTTGTTTCTTTTGCGTGTGATTTATGCAAGGTGGATATGGTTAGAGTGTGCCTTTGGCCTCTCTCCCCATCCTCCCTTGCATTAGGTGGTATGAAATCTGAGGTGAGATATGGATCTAGGTTTGTGAATCTAGGTTTGAGGGTTCCTTCTTGTGAAACCCTAGTTTATTTGTTGTGGGGTAGAAAATTGAGATCTGGCCTGCAATTGTAGAGGGTTTCAAGATGGTTTGTGGGAGGTGAGATGAAAACACAAGATTGCCAAACATGTTGAGATAACTTGCTGCTAGATTAGAAGCTGTTGAAACAACCCAGAGAAGAGGAAGACATCTTGAAGATGTTAGTGATGATGAAATTGAGGAAGAACAAGTTGATGTAGAACCTGCACCTATGATGGATCAAGGTGAGGAAAGATTATTGAAGGATTTGAAAAATCTAAAGTCTACACCACACTTTAATCCTCCCGAGTGTAGTGGAAAATTGGATTCTGATAAATTGGTGGACTGGATCACCGAGATGGAAAAGTAATTTGAAATGAAACTATACCTAAGGAAAAGAAGGTGAAAATTGCAAGCACAAAGTTGAAAAGCCATGCATCCTTGTGGTGGGAACATCTGCAGTTGGACAGAAAGAGGAAAAACAAAGACAAAATTAAGGTATGGAATAAGATGGTGAATAAGTTGAAAGGAAAGTTCTTACCTTGTGATTATCAGATTAACCAATTTAGGCGAATGCAAAGTTTGAGGCAGAAAGATAGCTCGGTAAAAGAATATACTGAGGAATTCTATAGATTGGATATCAGATCTGGACATGATGAAGATGATGTGGAAAAAATTTCTAGATACCTAAATGGATTGAGAGTTTCCATCCAAGAAGAAATCAGTTTGGTCAAATTGGAGAACATTGAAGAAGCTTATCAATTTGCATTGAAAGCCAAGGAGAAATTGAACAAGAGACATGAGCAAAGACAAATAGGTAGAGGTGGTATAGTCCCTAGAGGAAGAGGTAGATCTTATGGTGAAAAAAGTAGGTCTAAACTTGAAAAGACAAATCTGGATAAAGGCAAGACCGAGTGGAAAGGTGAAAGTTCATCTAGAGGAAGAGACAGTAACTACCGAGGTGGTTATAACAGAGGTGGTTTCTGAGGAACTTGTTACAATCAGGGAGAAGGACATAGATCATTTGAGTGTACACATATGAGTAAGAATGTCGGTAGCAGTAGAAATTTGTTTGTACAAGAAGATTCTCCGAATGAACCTAAGAAGGAAAAGAACTTGATGGTAAGGAGAACACTTTGGAGTGAAAGTAATAAGGAAGATCTAGTAAGGAAAAGTTTGTTCAAGACTAGATGTAGAGTTTTTGATGAAGTTTGGAAGGCAATTATTGACAGTGGTAGCTCAGAGAACTTGGCATTTGAGAAAATGGTTACAAAGTTGCAGTTGAAAAGGTTGGAACATTCAAAGCCCTACATATTTCATGGATTAAGGATGAGCATACACTCTTGGTAAGAGAACAATGTTATGTGAATTTGAAAATTGGAAAGTACTATGATAAGGTGTTATGTGATATCATGCCTATGGATTGTTGTCATATTTTGTTGGGTAGACCTTGGCAATATGATAGACATGCTATATATGATGGGAGATTACATAAATATACTATTTGGGCTGATGAAATAAGACAAATCTTGTTACCTTTGATTGAAGAACCCGTTAGTAATGTTTGTACATCTGTGAAAGTCTTCTTGATGGAAGGAAGAAAGTTTTTTAAGGATTGGAAGAAGAATGATGTATGTTTTGTTATGATTCCTAACAAACTGAGTAAGAAAATAGAGGATAGCATCCCTAAGGAGATTGATAAGTTACTCATCGAGTACAGTGATATCATTTCTGATAATGTACCTGATGGTTTTCTAACAAAGAGAAGCATTGATAATTGCATGGATATAATCCTAGACCTAGTTTACCGAATAAGGCACCACATCGATTGACACCTACTGAGAATCATGAATTGAACCAACAGATTCAAGAATTGTTGCCAGAAATGTTTGATTAGAGAAAGTTTGAGTCCTTGTGTAGTACCTGCTATATTGGCACCTAAGAAGAATGGAGAATGGTGAATGTGTACTGATTCCAGAGCAATCAACAAGATAACAGTGAAATATAGGTTTCCTGTACCAAGAATGGATGACATAATGGACAGTTTGACTAGAGCAAAGTATTTTACCAAAATTGATTTGAAGAGTGGGTATCATCAGATCAGAATCAAAGAAGGTGATGAGTGGAAGATTGCTTTTAAGACAAAATAAGGTTTGTATGAGTGGTTGGTTATGCCTTTTGGTTTAACTAATGCACTGAGTACTTTTATGAGGTTGATGAATGAAGTTTAGAAGAAATTATTAGGTAAATTTGTGATTGTATAGCTAGATGATATTTTGATATTCAGTAAGGCCAGAGAAGAACATTTATTGCAAGTAAAACAAGTATTGCAGAGGTTGAAAGAAGAAAAGTTGCTGATAAACCTGAAAAAGTATTCATTCATGAAAGAGAAGATTGTGTATTTGGGATTTGTGATTTCAGTTGATGGTTTGAAAATGGATCTTGAAAAGGTTGAAGCTATTTTGAATTGGCCTACACCTGAGAATGCTAGTGAGGTAAGATCATTTCATGGTTTGGTAAGTTTTTACCAAAAGCTCATTAGGAATTTCAGTTCAATTTGTAATTCTATGACTAAGGCTATGAGAGGAGATTAAAGAGAATTCAAGTGGACACATGGAGCTGATAAAAGTTTTGAGACTCTAAAGTAGAAGGTTGTTGAATTGCCTGTGTTAGCATTTCCTGATTTCAATAAAGTATTTCAAGTGGAATGTGATGCAAGTGGAAGTGCAATAGGAGTTGTGTTGAGTCAAGAAGGTAAACCTGTTGCTTTCTTTAGTGAAAAGTTGAATGATGCAAAAAGGAAATATTCTGTGTATGATCAAGAATTCTATGCTATTGTTCAATCCCTGAAGAAATGGAGACATCACTTGATACCGAGTGAATTTGTGTTGTATATCGATCATAAAGCTTTACAATATTTGGGTAGAAAAAATAAGTTGAATCAGAGACATATGAAATGGGTTGAGTATTTGCAGAGCTATACATTTGTGATAAAGCATAAGAGTGGAGTCACTAACCGAGTTGTAGATGCATTGAGTAGAAGATCTTTGATGACCAAGATGAAAATATAAGTTCTTGGTTTTGATGACATGAGAGATTATTATGAATTTGATCCTAATTTTTCTGAGCTGTGGAGAAAGTGCAGAGAACTTATTCAAGATCAACCGAGTACTAAATGGGAAGAATATTTTTTTCAAGGAGGTATGTTGTTTAAAAGTATTCAGTTGTGTATACCAAGAGGATCAATGAGAACTAATTTAATAAAGGAGAAACATAGTAGTGGTTTGGCTGGACACTTTGGTATTGACAAAACATTGAATTTGCTTAAGGACAAATACTTTTGGCCACAATTGTATAAAGATGTTCAAAAATTTGTAAAAATTTGTGGAATTTGTCAAGTTGCAAAAGGAGTAAGTCAGAATACTAGATTGTATACACTGATTTCTGTTCCTGAGAAACCTTGGATTGATATTAGTATGGATTTTATTCTTGGCTTACCAAAGATAGTGAGAGGTAATGATTCTATATTTGTTGTTGTGGATACATTTTCTAAAATGGCACATTTTATACATCCTTGTAGAAAGACATCAGATGTAATACATATAGTAGATCTTTTCTTTAAGGAAATTGTCAAATTACATGGATTATCGAGGAGTATCATCTCTGACCAAGCCAATAAATTTGTTGGATACTTTTGGAAGACCCTTTGGAGAAAGTTTGGCACCTTGTTGAAATATAGTTCTACATTTCACCCACAGACCGATGGATAGACATAAGTTGTGAATAGAAGCTTGGGTAATCTTTTGAGATGTTTAGTTGGAGACACATCGAGTAATTTGGATTTTGTGTTGGCACAAGCATAGTTTGCATACAATAATTCAGTGAATAGGAGTATTGGAAAAACACCTTTTGAGATTTTAAATGGCATACAACCGAGAGGTATATCAAATTTGAGGGATATTGCTGATGAAAGAAAGAGAAGTGCTAAAGGAGTAAAGTTTTCTAAGTACATGAAGACATTGCATGAAGATGTGAAACATAAGTTGGAGAAAAGTAATAAAAAATACAAAGAAAAAGATGATAGATCTAGAAGACATAATACTTTTGCAGTTGGTGATGAAGTGATGGTTCATTTGAAGAAAGGTAGATTTCCTGTTGGAACATATGGGAAATTGAAAATGAAGAATTTTTCTCTTTGCAATATTTTGAAGAGATTTGAAAGTGGAAATGCTTATGAGATTGAGTTACCTGATGACATGGATATATCACCTATATTCAACATTGCTGATTTGTATGAGTATCATGAGTCAGATGAAGAAATGACAGTACCAAATGATTATCCTAAGAAACAGATAGAAGAAGTTGAGCAGATTTTGGAACAAAGAATTGGCATAAGTACAAGAGGAAGACAATATATGGAATATCTGGTAAAGTGGAAGAATAGACTGGTTGAAGATAGTTCATGGATTTCACAATCTAAGTTTGATTTAGTTCAGATCGTACCTACTTAATGATTCAGAGAATCATTTTGAATAACCCCAGGCGTCTGATGCAGGAGCATCTCAGGTCCTTGGCAATCTTGTGTCACTAAAAACATGTTTGTGTTTTCCTGTGTTGCTCAGTTCCTTCTTTGACCGAGTTGGTTCAGTGTTTCTTAGTTTTCTCGGTTTACTAGGGTTGGTTGGTTATCTCTCTAGCACTCAGTGAATTTCCTTGGCACTCGGTGATGCTTGTCTAACATTTGGTTATCCTTGCTTACCAAGTTGTTTATTTTAGTTTCTTGTTGAGTCCGAATCTTGCAATTAATTATGGTCACAGATTTAATGTTGGTATATATCATTGGGAAATGTGTGGATCTAGATCTAGTCATTCCTTCTGTTGATGGTGGATCTAAAGGCTGACTTGTTCAGTAGCCTCTTGTATATAATGTAATCTTTGTTTGTAGTTTTGGGAGATCAATTTAGGACATCAGAGATAGAAGCTAGAAGTTTGGAGATTGTTTCAAATCCTCGCATGTTGGAGGACTTATGTACTTGAATTGTAATATTTGGCCTAAACCGGGAAGGCCTTACAACCTGACATGTATGAATCAATTGGAATAAATTTATGAATGATATCTGCATCCTCTCTCTCACTTGTGTGTTTGTTGCTTCCACGTGTGATTTCTGCAAGATGGATCTAGTTAGGGTGTGCCTTTGGCCCCTCTCCCCATCCTCCCTTGCATCAAATAGTATAATCATAGGTCTAACACAAAACTTTAAATTCAAACAAGAATTGGTTAGAATCTTCATAAGTCGTTCCACTAAAAGTTGGCAAACCAGAGGGTGAAATATTTTTCATAGGAGGTTCATTATCCCTCCAATTCAGATTGATAGGATAATAAAATTTCCTATTAGTGGCCATATCTCTTTTTTGCGAGAGTTCTTGTTCAATTTGTTGTTCTTGTTCATCTTCCTATTGCAACAATTCTTCTTGGTCCTGCAATGTATTAGAGTCTTGATTATCCAAATGGTTAGTGTAATGTCTTGGAATAAATCTACCAAGTGGATCTCTATCTCATCTCATCAATGGTTTAAACTACACTCCTTATCAACACTAAGGCCTAAAATTTTAGTAGCCAAATCTTTTAAATCCCCAGCAGTAGAGATAAAAATGATGGGTGAGGTCGTTGATAGTCTATAGTCTATCATCAAATGTATTAATTAATAAAATAATAAGTTTTTATGTAATAGTAAAGTATGAAAACTTTAGTAGATAGTGCCTTTCATCTCTCCCTTTCCTACTTCCAACCATGTCCTTATAGTTGATCTAGTACATTCCTATTTATTGTCTCAACTCGTATCAAATCCCTACAATTTGTACTCCTGATATGCTCTTAGGGGTGAGTAACCTTTTAGCTCTATCACTCTTCTCCATTTGTCTAGATCTTCACCTATAAATTGAGTGGGTGCATCTAATTTGGGTGAAGGCATAATGATCAGTGGGTTTCAGAACCTTATTCCTATTGAACACCTTTTTTGTTCCTCAATGGTTAGTATGCCATGCCTAGATCTGGCAATTCTCCAAGAAATATTAGTGGGAGAGATATGTTCTTTTATTCTCAAAGGTATAGGGATGGTATTAAATCTATCCCTACTTGACATCAATTGTCTATAGGGGAAGCTACCCCTTGCATCTCTAAAACCTTTTATACTATCATTGAGGTTATTCTCACAAATTGAGCTAAATTTTTCCAACTAGGCAATAGACTTAAAGTTACCCCTGAATATGTTTTATTTAGGAAATTCATCCCTAATAGGAATGCCAGGCTTCTTTTGAGCTTCTTGATACCTATCCATTTTCTCTTCCCAATAAACCTGATTTTTCAGTAGAGATAGAAATACTCTAATTTACAACTCCCCAACATATAAATAAGGAAAATATTCTAAAAGATGTCCTAGAAAGAAACCATGCAAGTAAGATTCACATATTTGATTGTGAATCAAAGGGATGGTTCTCATATAATCTCTCATGAAATCAAGATTATCCTCATAATCAAGTTTTCTTTTAAGAACAAATTGATTGATTTTATATAATAAAAACTATACCCTAAGGAAAAAAGAGTACACACTTGATGGTTTTCTTATGGACAAAACAATTGATGCTAACTTTGCAACTTTCTCTACCCTTTGATCAACTTCATCCTTTTTTTTTTTTTTTCCTATCATTTACATTTCCCTCTGAAGTTCTTTATTCCTCTTCCTATACTACGTAGCTTCAAGGGAAATATAACTAGGTGGACTATAAGAGGTATATGCCTCTTGATCATTCCTACCTCATGGTTGAGCTCTCAATTGTTCTTCCTTACATCTCAACTTAGGTTGACCCCACAATAGTGGCTGACACTTTTTTGAACATCTTGATTTTTGCTAAAATCACACATTTTAAAGAAAATATGAAGATTTAATCCTTGAGAGGTCGCATTTGAATGAATGAATTAAAAATAGTTATATCAAAGCCTCTTAGATCAACTCTCTTTGATATAACCTCTCTACTCAATCATATCTGCAATAGAGTCTCCTTCACACCTATCAAAATATTGACAAAAAGTCACTTTGACATTATCTTTTGGGGGGTTAGATGAATTCATTTGAAAAACCCAAGATGTAGAATGATTCTACTAGAAGATAGCTTTACAATGGTAATGGATTTAATATATATTGAGTTTATTATGACTGTATTCTTAGTTTTACTAAACATAGGCTCTGCACCAAATATCAACTTCTATGTTCAATGCTTATGGAAAAATAATAAACTAAGAATTTTTTTTTTGAAAAATATGTAGGCACTAGATATTGATGTCCACTTTCCAAAATAAATAAATAAATTTAATTTCAATATATATAGAACAAGTTACAGATTGGTATGTCAAACTATGTCTAAATTATTGTTAAGGTCACTTCAAAACATAATAAAATACAAAATATTAAACATAATCAAATCAAACCAATTGCAATCAATAGATATCAATGTTGTAGATCTAAATTTAATAGAAGCACTTTTTAATCCATTGTAGAAAAAAATATTATGCAGTAGTAAGTGAATGTTGCTCTTTACAAATGGTGTTTTCCATTAAAAACTAGTTTTTGAAGGAGATAGAAAAATGGATACAAATCAATTAAAAAAAAATTCAAAAAAATATTTAGAATCTAGATAGGAAATGCTAAAAAACAATAGTTTATATCATTAAATTCCTAATGGTTTAGTGGCAATAGGTGTCAGAATGGAAAGTTTTTTTTTTAGAATGTTCATTTCAGTGTCAAAGTTAGAATAAAAGTGTAACCTTCTATTGTGGGACCACCCCTCAACCTGTAACCTCTGAATTTGTTTGGCATTTTATATTAATTGTGTATTGGACTTTTCTAATAGAATCCTCTATTTTAGTTAATTATTTCTTAGTCTCCTTTCTTTTTGAAGGCTTTTTCCTACAATAGTCTCTTCATTTTGGACAATTATGCCCAACTCTTCTCTCTTTTTCAAATTGTCCTAATAAGCCTCCATTCTTTCCCAGACTTCTTTATTTCTCTTCCCGACCTCTCCATGGCTCCCCTTAATTATATTTCTTCTTCTTTCCTCATTCTACTTTCAATTTGGGCAAGAGACTCTTCTTCTTCCTCTGTAGGCTCCTTTCCTTCTCTCTGAGCAAATTTATTAGGTGATTGTGTAGGTTGGGGACTTTGTGTTGGTAGAGAAGGTGGTGATTTTTTAGGAGACATTGGTTGTTAAGGACTCAAATACTCTACTTCATACTTTTCTTCAACTTCAAATTTCTCATTTGAAGAACTACTATGTTGACAATTTATGGACTACTTGGTACTTAAGAAGTTTGAGGAATTGGTGAACTAGTTATGTCTTCATGGTCAAGAGGTTCTTTTGTTTTCTCTTGAGAAGCATTCTCAGACTCAACATTACCTCAAGTAACTTTGTCAAGTTTGACATCCTTGTGAGTAACATTATCAGGCTCAACACCTAGATTTCACTAACTGGTTTTGAAATAGGTAGTGAAAGAATTGGCTCCGAAATAGGGATTTCACAAGGTTCAAAATAAATCTCTTGAGTCCTAGCCATATGATTTTGTTTTGTTGGTGTTGGTTCATCAATTTCCATGCAGACACTTTGGTCTATAGGTGTGGATGATATTTGGTGAATACTTTCTTGACTACTTCTTATACCAGTGACCATACTGGATTTTCCTAAGTCAAATTTTGCTCTTTTTGGTTTCGGTCCCCTTTTTTATTTCAATTTCTTAGTTATATTGGGCCCCATGAGAAAGTGTAGCCAACCCTATCTCCTAGTTAGTTTCTTGAGTAAATGATGTTTAATAATTAAATGAATTAAGGAATGATACCCAATTTCACTTTGATTATTTCATACCATGTTTATCATTCCTACTAGCTATGAAAATAGAAAAGAAGGGACATTTATTCTTACATCTGGTTTCTCATGACCATATCTCAAGTGTATTAACATTCTCATTCCATGACCCATTACCATGTCGTACTTTCCTTCATAAGTGAAAAACTTCATTAGGAAAAGGCTTGCTATCTTCTATGGTTTATCCAAAGTTGCCCATCTATTTTTGTTTGTATTTCCTTTATGCTTCTACAACTAGAGTTTTGGCTTCGAGGGATCATGAAAATTTTCAACTAACTCCTCTTGTCCAACTTTTCCCTTAGAAATTGGCTCTCATTTAGCTGGAATCCCATAAATTTCACTTATAACCTAAGGATTCACTTTAATTATCTCACCCTTGACCTGAGTTACATTCAATTTTAAGTTTCTAAAATATTCTTCAACCATTGCCTCATCAAATACTTCATACATTCTAATGAAATCCAACCAACCAACTCTCTATAACAACTCTTCAATTGTGGGGTTTAATGAATAATCTCGTGGATCAAATTTCCTCTTTCTACCCATGTTTCATTCATAACATCACTTTCATAGTGCAAGAAAACAACACCAATTAGTATGCAAGAATTGAGACAGACAATGAGAAATGCAAATAAGACCTTTACCTTCTTATTGCCAAAATGGGACCGAATTTCCTTTTTGTTCGTTCATGGGAGGAATAAATGATTTGAATTATTATCGTTATTCTCATTTATTTCCTTTTCTGTTATAACATGTGGTCATGCACAATTGATATTTAATTTTGAACTGTCCAAAAGATCCATCTCATTGATAAGTGTACTTTGAATGACCACTCGCAACACTTGACAATAGGTTCGACGTCATTTCCCTTTCCCAAGTATGATTACAGTAGATTTTGAAATGACTATAAAAAATATTTGACAATGATTGTACTTCATACTTATCACTTTGTAATGCTTTTCCATCTTATTTAATACTTTACTTTTTCAAATTTAATTGTTAATATAAAAATGATAGAATTCAAAATAAAAAACTTCAAAAAATTCCTACCTTTCCCTTATTATACATCAAGAGCTATCATGCATTGATTGCTTGTTCCTTAAGAAATGAATGTGTCTTGGTTGTCAGGATCAATCAGGAGTTGCATGGTCAATTCTTCTTGTTGAATCATTGAGATAGTCAGATGCCATCTTGAGTAATCATGAGCTTTTATTCTTTTGATCATCCTGCAGGAAACTTATTACAAAAATTGGGAGTTGTCACAAGCTTTTTGGTTTTGATCTGAGTAAGTTTCCATTTCTAGTTTTCATCTCACCATTGGGGTAGAAAACCATATATGGTTTTCAATTAGCCCCAATTTTTGTTTTGGAGAATAAACCACCATTTTTGGTTTTCAGTTTATCCTCTTTATTCTTGTTTTCTGCATGTTTTTAAGGTGGACACCCCATTATGGAATAAATATCTTCAATAATAAAGTGTTCTATTATAGATCAAAATTCAAAAATAAATTCCTCCTTTTTTTGGATTTGTGTTATAATTTTAGATAGTATCCATTGACCAACATAGTCTTCTTTTCTCCATCAATTGGTACTAACTGAAAAACTCCATGATAAAATACTTGTTTGATCTCATAGGGTCCTAACAATCTTGTATTAAATTTCCCTTAAATTCTTGAAATCTTGAATCAAACAACAATGCCCAATCTCCTTGTTTGAATTGTTTGCTTACAATATGCTTATCATGCCAACATTTTCTCTTCTTCTGAATTACTTATGTATGTTGCAAAGCTTTCATTATCATCTCATCTATTTGATTCAACTTCTAGATTCTTGTCTTCTCATCTTCTAAAATATTAAATCCTACTTCTACTGTTGTTCTCAATGTTTCTAACTCAAATTCAATGGGCATTACTGGTGTTTTCCCATACACTAGTTCATAAGGAGAAAATATAGTAGTTGTATTCTAGGTGGTATTATATGTCCAAACCGCCTCATTTAATCTATCTGTCCAATCTGTTTTCCTTAAAAAGATAACCTTTGTAAGAATACTTTCCATCTTTCTATTGGTGACTTCTACCTTCCCATTACCTTGTGGATGGTATGGTGAAGATATTCTATGTCGTTTGGTATCTTTCTATGAATGCTTCTATCATCATAGACATGAACTAAGGTCCTTGATCAAAATTTGTTTCTCTTGGTGCTCCAAATCTCTAAAGGATATGCTTGTACAAAAAGTCTTCTACCTTGTCTTCACGTGCAACTAGCAAAGCTTTGACTTCTACCCATTTGGTAACATAATTTGTACAAACCAAAATATAATGGTTTCCTTGTGAAGGTGGATCTATGGGTCCTATGAAGTCAATTACCCATTTCTCAAATGGCTCAAGAGCTACTTGAGGTTGCAATGGCATCTCTATTGGTGGTATAGGTCTTCCCATGCGATGACATTCATCACACTATTTTACATAAAATGAAGCATCTTTAGAGATTAGTGGCCAAAAATATCCCGCTCTCAAAACCGTATGTATAATGCAGACTATTGAATAATGGCTTCGTTCATGTGCACTATAACATGAATGTATAATTCATACACGTCTACTTCCTATACACACCTATGAAGAACATGACCATGACAATTCCTAAACAAAAGACCATCAATCCATTGAAGTCTTAAACTTTCCCTTATTAATCTCTTTTGCTTTGGGGTAAAATAATTTGGAGACTTTCCTTTTACAAGATATTTTGCAAGATCAACAAACCAAGGTGACTAAATTGATATAGCAAAAATATGCTCATCTGGAAATGTGTCATCCACTAATTCATTATTACCCTACATCACCATTCTTGAAATAAAATCAGAGACAACATTATCTTTTCTTGGTTGATCAATAATGCTTATATAAAGGTATTGCAACAAAAGTAACCATCTAATTATATACACATCCCTTATTTCAAATTCAAACTACTGTATTACCTTCCTAGTAGGTAACATATACAAACTAAGCTAATAGAATTGAACATTCTAGAGATAGAAAGTCATAAAATTGGGAGTGAAATGAGGGATTTCAATCATGTGTCATCAAAGCGATTTGGGGGAATAAATGACTCCAATAGTTGGAGAAATTATGAGCTCCACGTGGATATGGTACTAACAGTTAATTCCACATTGCAACCTATCTCCTCAAAGTTTACAACAAAACTCATGAGCACAATGCAAGAATATATAAAAAGAAACATGAAGAAGTGATCATTTATCATCATTTAAATTCATTTAAATTCAAAAAGTATGCATTTATCTTAGTACATCGATTCAATTCATAACTTCCAATTAATTTGTCAAAATCGCTAAATAATCAAGCATATAAGTATATAGTTTTCCATCAAGTGTATTAATTAATTGATTAACAAAATATAAGAATTTTTCATGCAATAGTAAAGTATTAAAAATGTACTAGATAGTGCCTATCAAACCCCTTTCTTTAAGTGTTTTTAAACACTTATTTTTCCTATCTTTCCCCTTCCCTTTAGCTCTCATCTCTCCTAGGTAGAGATGTTGGTTCCCTAGCGGATGTGCCAATGCATGTATGCGCTAGTCGTCGCATGTGCCAATCCAACCAAACTTAACCTACTTCCACTCAAATCATCACAGAGATTCCATTATCATAATCAGTGCCTCCGCTAGTGCTTTTTCTACCTCGCATCTCTATGGACGTTGATCGATTGGTCAACGCATACACCCCACGTATAATTTTACCCCATTTAATGTGCAATAAATGAAAACTAAATAAAAATTATGAAACATACAAAGCAAGGTTGGACCACTTACCAAATCTCCATAATCTGGCAGTCGCTAGTAGACCTGTACACACTCCCCAAGTTGATCCTTTTGCCTTGCCTATATCATCTCTTTCACTCAAAGCTATGATTTTTTACTTGGAAGTGTGACAATGACACCTCGTAGGGCCCCCTATGCCTACTTGTAGCTCTCCCATTGGACCTTAATTCCTTCCTCAACCCCTATTTTTCTATATTTTTTATCCTACCACCCTGTTGGTCATGGATATCAATTTCTCTTCGCTTCCTTGTCACCTTTCCTTTCTTTTGCCTTTTTTTCAATAAATTTCTACAAAATCTATTTTTAGCACCAATTTTTCGAGGGGGTATACCCTTCCATTGTCATTACTTTGTTGCAAGCTGTGACTTACCAATCTCCAAGGCATCTTTATCTTCTCTTCTTTGACGTAATGTCATTTTGGACATCTAATCAAAAGAGAGGCAAAATGTAGATATACAAAAATATCCTTTATAAATTCATTAAAATTCATACTAACGCAACCTTATAATTAATTAAATTTTTATTTAATTAATTACCTAGCCTAATAATATAATTAATTAATTATATTATTCTCCTCCTTTATCCTATAATATAATTAATTTGAATACATTAATTATATTATATCCCTTTCTATATCAATGGTGTAATCAATTTTAATTAATTAATTGCACTATTCTCTTTAGCCTATATTCAAATAATTTTTATTATTTGGATATTCCCTTATTAGCCTTATTGCTATGATTTAATTAATTCCTAATTAATTAAATCAACCCTAACCTAAATCCCTAGTTGAGAAACCCATCATGTCACCCCTAAACCTATCCCTTGATTAATCCTAGATTAATTATGCTAATTTTGTGATTCCTACAATAATTGGTATTTCCCTCCAATTTTAAATTGTCTCACACACACGTGTGAGCACACCTTCCAAATTTATCCAACTACCTTCCATAAATAGTTGCTTACCTTCTTAGACCTTTGTCCATCCATATCTTCTTGAATAATTCTCATACATTTGTGAGACATCTTGAGCCACCCTCTTCCATTTTTTCTCCCACTCCACATTTATGAGCCATCCTTTTCAAGGTTGCTCACACATGTGTGAGAAACTCATTCCCTTTACATGGCCAACCACCTTTCATACATGGCTTCCACTTTTCATTCACCTCATCAATCCAAATGCATCTTAGCCCTCCATTTCCAATTAAATCATAACTATCTATTTCCCTCCAAACTCTATAAATAGGAGCCTCTCCTTATGCATTACGGTCATCTTCAATTGTATTGTTATTATGTTAAAATTAACCTAGAGAATTTAACATTATCATTATAATCATAGTTATTAGTCTTTGCATTCTCATAGCATATCATTTTATATTATGGCATTGTTAACTTAGTTTTCATACTCAAATCCATTAGCTTGCATCTTATAATACATATAGATTGCATCTTAGCCTTCTCATTTCATCCACATATATTTAAATATCATTTGGGGAATCAAATAGTTTTCTTTTGGAGAGCATATCCACATACACTCATCAAATGATAAAATCAATGGAGTAGGGTGCCTCCATTCCTCTTAATTGGAAGTATGATTGAGATTAGTTAGTATAGTGCATTGTTTGTGTTTTATTTGTGTTGTATGATTGCAAATTTCAATCATATATAATTAATTGCAATTATTCATTTATGGAGAGGTGTGATTGGATCAATTTTTCAAAGGGAGTGACTCTAAAGGATGACAATAATTTTCCTAAAAGGATGTAGTTAATAATTATTGTCAAAGTGTAATTTTGAAAGAAATTATAAATCAAAAGGGTGTGATTTTTTTAAATGAAGAGGTAGGTTTGAAATGTATATCACAAAAGGTATGAAACTTCATATATATATATATATATATATATATATATATATATATATATATATATATATATATATATATATATATATATATATATATATATATATATATATATATATATATATATATATATATATATATATATATATATAGTTTAGGAGTGAAATGGATACTAATGAATCTAACAATATAAACTATGTAATATGAGTTCATTAATTAACCATTCTAACATTAACACTTAAAATACAAGAAAAAGAGGGGCTTCCAAACATAAATCTCAATATAACCCAAGTTAGATTAGCAAAACCCAAGAAGATGAAGGGATTTAAATGCTAAAGCCAAATTATATCAAGGAAGTACGCAACCAAGTCCTCTTTCATGCAATGTAGGATTTGATTAAAGATGTGTAAATGCAAATGTGCGATTGAGCCAATTGATTTAATTAGAAAAGTAAGATAGATCTAGATGTTAAGTGTATGCAATTGCGTGTGTGAAAATTATACCTAGCCATGGACACAACACTTCAGTAAAATATTAGAGGTTAGAAAAATTGAAATCTGCAATATAAATGAAACTATGCTAACCAGGCGATTTATTGCCTTCTAGTAGGTGCGAGTATGATGTTCTCAGATTGAAATCAAGATCAGTGACAATGCAACACCTAAACGAAAGATTTAAATGATTGAAAGCAATGAAATATGTATGTAGATTAATCTATTTTTTTATATTTTCTATGCAATTAGATGAAAAACTGTATGAATCTAATCTAGAATTGATTGAAATGATATGCAGATTATTCTAAGAATGATATGAATGAATGAATGCTATGATATGAAAAACTATGACCAACAATGAAAGATCTCACAAATCGCTTGTCGCAAGTGCTTAATCCTTCAATCACAAATTCGCCAGAGTAATTGTGCAAATTTGAGGGTTGATAATTGTGAAGAGACGAGCCTTGTTTTTATAGAAATCCAGGGCTTGAGGATGCATGGAGAAAAGCCATAAATCACTCTTGATAAACTCAGGTTGATTTTTTAGTTAACAGGAAATTAAGAATAAATAAACTCATAAAATCATGCAAAAAATAGTTTTTATCTCAAAAATAGAGTTTAGTTCTCTTTTTCAACTCATCATCAGATGTTGAGTTTAGAAAGTTAACAAATTGAAATTGAAAATTGATTTAAAGTTAAATGCTTTTCTGATTGTGCATGATTTAATATGAATTAATTTAATAAATAAAGTGATTTATTTCCACTTAACTAATTTTGAATTAAAACAATTGATTTATGGGTTAATCAATTATTTAATCAAACTTTATTGCAGTTAAATCATTAAATTTGACAACTTGGATTTTAAATCAATTAAATAAATATTCAATTGATTGTTTGTAGGAATTTTGATTTATTGTCAAAATAAAAACAATATTAATTTTTGATTTATGTAATTAAATCTAATTAAATAATTAAGTGGCAGAATTAAATTAATTAATTAAATATTCATCGTTTTCAATTAATCAACTTTAGGATAAAAAATGACATTTATCACCAAATAATATTCAATTAAAGATAATTATGATAAATTAGAAATATTCAAGGAATATTCCCCGATGCAGAATTAAGATAATCAATTAGGTTTTTGATAAACTGATGTGCAAATGTGCCTTAGGTTAGGACTTTGATGTCGATTTTGATTGAATTGTTGATGTAAGAGGTTAATGAGCCTATAGCCCATTTTTGGGGTATTACATTTTGCTCCTCTTTGAATCACTGTGCGAAGCACAATGGTTCAAAGATTAATCTATTTTTGATGATGATGAAAGATTCTGAGAGATTAACCAATTTCGAGACAGAAACTGATTTAAAAGATTTGAAGATTTTAGGTCTTGATTGACCAAAGATGATGTTAACTATAGTAACAATGAACTAGTGATTATGAAAAAATGTCAAAAACACCTTATTCTGAACCTTATGATTACGAAGAAATGAGTGACCTGATTCCAGACTTGATTGTCCAAAGGAATTGAAATGGTATCACATCTAAATCCTTCAGTTATGAAGAAACAAGGAAATGACACTAATGAACCGATGGTTATGAAAAGCTGATATAGTTTACAAGATTGATTAGAATAAAAGATTGATATGGATCTTGATGAATCTAATATGCCCCAAGCGATGTGGCCCAAGCGATGAGGTCTTTTGATGAATCAAAAACTAGACGTGGTTGTTGTCTTGATTACTAAAGAAATAAATTTGATTTGCAGATCTGATTGATGTGCAATACCATGCCCCCTTGGGGATGAAAATCAAAATCTGACAAGAAAAGTCAATGTTAAATGGTTTAGAAGCATGTTAATTGATTTGATAAGTGGTTATACATGTTCGAGAATGCGTTCTGCATCGTTTGGAGGTCCTGGAGACCAAGTTTGACTAGTTTTGACCATGAGTTGACCATGAGTGACCAAGTTGAAATTTTGATAGTTTAATGTAAGATAATCAGTTAAGTTGAATTTTGGATTTATGTGATGATTGAAGGTCGATTATGCAAGTAGTCAGCCGTCCTAGGTCTAAAAATTTGAAATCGCTATTTTGACAATATAAATGATCTCAGATTTCAATTTTGATCCCAAAAATGGATTCTACTTGCTGTTTTGTTGGAGGGACCTTCATACAATGCTCAGTCCTTGTGTCATGTTTAGCGTAGTTTTGGAGAATCATTAAGTATTTAAGTTGATTCGACAATTGTGAGATAAATGCAATCATGCAAAGTGCAAAATGAAATGTAAACCTAAGACCTAGGACCTAGTCACTAATCATGTGTCGATCATTTTCATCATTGAATTTTTATTAGGTAACCAGATAAATCAATACAACATCCACTAGTTAGGAAACTATGAATATATGAATATTGATTTTTGTGACAAAGTCAATACAACACCCACTGGCTAGACAACCATGGACATATGAATATTGGTTTTGTTTTCACAATGTCGGTTTATATATAAGCACCAAGGCATAAACACCAGGATGACCTGAATATCATGTCCATTTTGATATTGCAATTTGTATAAACATAAAAATATAAATGTCACGATGACCTGAATATGCCTTGAGGAACAAACACACCAAACAGTTTGCAAAATTTATTCTTGTCTCCAATGTGAATTACCCGTAGTGACCCTTTATCATTCACATCCTTGGATAATAGCCGTTCACAATAGGATTGAGAAATCATTCAAAAAGATGTAAGCTAGATCAAACTTCCTTGAATTTTCTGGGTATCAATGGTCAAGGTACTCATGGCCATCCAACATGAAATGGAGGCTCTTACAGACGTACACCATTTCAATCCAAAATTTCCAAAGTTATTAGATTTTGACTCAAAGTAGAAAATAAAGAAAAGATTATGCCCCCAATCATCACTCTCTAAATCCTGTAAAGGACATCATCGAAGAGCTCGAAAGGACACAATATGAAAAAATCTCAATGTGAATCAGTAAGCATACAAAGAAGATTAAAACATGTAGCAAAGATTGTTTTTGTTTGTGTTGATGTTTGTTTGTGTTGTTGTAGATGCAAAATCCTTTCTGGAAAGGAGACAGACAGACAGACTCAGATGTAGCTTCAAAGGACCCTGACTGGATATGACACGTCTGAGATACTGAGGACTGTAGGATATGACTTTGATTGTCCCCAAGTTTGAACATTGATAAGATACAGACGTTTGAGCCGATTGGTGAGCAGATCAACTTTATTGAAAATAGGAATGCAGAAACAAACCAGGAGGTATGTGTGTGTGTGAATTTTGTACCTGATCTGTAAACACAACACTTCAGTAAAACATTAGAGATTAGTGATAATCAAAATCGTGCAAAATTGAAATCTAATCTAACCAAGCGATTTACTACCTTCTAGTAGGTGCGAGATTAATGTTTTCAGATTGTAATCGAGATCAGTGACCTAGATGACACCTAAATGAAGGATTTGAATGCAATTGATCTATATTTTTTGGATTTTCTATGCAATAAGAATGAAAACTTGATATGAATCTATGCTAGATGAAATTGATATGCTATGAATGCTATTGAAAATTGATATGCAATGCTAATCTAACAATGATATGCAATATGAATGCAAAAATAAGATTGATCTCACAAAGATGTCGATTTGCAAGAGTTTTGATTCTTCAATTCCAATTCTCCAGCGTGATTGTACAAAAATATGAGATGCTTGGATGCAAATTTGAGAGATGATTGAGAGATGAATTATGAAGAGCTGAGCCTTGTTTTTATAGAAATCCAAGGCTTTGGAGGTGCATGAAAAAAAGCCATAAATCACTCAAATAACTCAGGTTGATTTTTGAGTTATTTTTAAATAAAGGATAATTAACTCACAAAAATATGCAAAAGCTAAGTTTTAACTCAAAATAGAGTTTAGCTTTAATTGATAATTGATAGTTGTCTGCTTTTATGATTGTGCATGTTTTAATTATGAATTAATTTAATAATAAAGTGATTTATTTCCAACTTAACTGATTTTTAAAAATAAAATAATTGATTTATGGGTTAATCAACTATTTTACCAAACTTTTATTAAAAAATATGTTATTAAATAATGACAACATGCTTTAATTAATTAAATAAGAATTTAATCAATTATTCATAGGAATTTTGATTTATTGTCAAAATTAAATAATACAATTAATAATAGATAGAATTAAATTTAATTAAACAATTAAGTGGCAAATATTAAATCTAATTAATTAAATATGCAAAATATTTAATTAATCAAATTTTAGGATAAATATGATTTATTGCCAAATAATTATAAAATTAAAGATAATTATGATAATTAGGAATATTGCTAAGAATATTCCCCGATGCAGAATTTAAGATAATCAATTATGATTTGATGATGTTTAGATGTGCCTTAGGTTAGGACTTTGATGTCGATTTCGTTTGAATTGTTGATATAGAAGGTTAATGAACTTATAGCCCATTTTTGGGGTATTACATTTTTCCCCTCTTTGAATTACTGTGCGAAGCGCAGTGGGTCAAAGATAGTCTGTGTTTGATAAAGATATGAAACTGATTCAAAAGATAAACCGATCTCAAGATAGAAACCGATTGAAAGATATTGAGATAGGAGGTCCTCAATGACCAGAGATAATGTTCACTATAACAGCAATGAACCGATGATTGCGAAAAAGTGTCAAAATGCGTGATTCTGAACCTTAGGATTGATAAGAAGTGAGTGACCCATTCTAGACTCGATTGTCTTAGCAGAACTAGCAGGTATCACATCCAAATCCTTTAGTTGCCGAAGAACCAAGGAAAGAACACTATGATCCGATGGTTGCAAAAATTGATATAGATTACAAGATTAAGAGAATACCAGATTGATATGGATCGATGAATCTGATATGCCCCAAGTGATGATAGATTTGCCCCAAGCGATGAGGACTTTTGATGAATCAATAACTAGACGTGATTGTTTGTCTTGATCACTGATGAAAGATATTGATAGAAAAAAAAGATATGATTTCAAATTTGATTACAGACTTTGAATGATATGCAATACCATGCCCCCTTCGGGATTAAAATTGAAATCTGACAAGAAAAGTCAGCATTGATAGTTTAGAAGCATGTTAATTGATTAGAGAAGTGGTTAAACACGTTTGAGAACGCATTCTACATCGTTTGGAGGTCCTGGAGACCAAGTAGACTAGGTTTGACCATAAGTTGACCATGGTTGACCAAGTTGAAATTTTGATAGTTTGATGAAAGCTAATCAGTTAAGTTGAATTTTAGATTTCTGTGATGATGGAAGGTTGATTATGCAAGCAGTTAATAATATGAATGATCTTAGATTTGAATTTTGATCCCGAAAAAGGATTCTACTCGCTATTTCATTGGAGGAACCATGTGAGATTCAGCTCTTGTTAGACTTGAAGATGCGAGTGGAGAATTGTTTAAGCATTGAAGTTCATTTAGCCATTGTGAGATCATGCAAAGATGCAAAATGCAAAGAGACATGCAAAATGAAATGCAACCTAAGACTTAGGACCTAATCACTGATCATATGTCAATTTGTTATCATCATTGAACTTTTAGGTAACCGGATAAATCAATACAATGCCCATTAGCCATGAAACCATAGACATATGAATATCGATTTGTATGCGCAAGAATCAATACAACACCCACTGGTTATACAACCATGGACATATGAATATTGATTTGTATTCGGAATGTTGGATTAGATATAAGCACCAAGGCACAAATGCTAGGATGACCTGAATATCATGTCCATTTTGATATAGCAATTTGTACAAGCATCAAAACATAAACGTCGTGATGACCTGAGTACGCCTTGCGTTTAACATACACATCAAACAATCAAAAGATCATTCTAAATCTAGTGTGAATTACCCGTAGTGACCCTTTATTGTTCACCTCCTTAGGCAAGATCGCGTTTCACAGTAGGAGAAATAATTTACTTTAAAAAGATAATAGTTAGATCAAACATCCTTGAATTTTTTGGGTATCAATGGTCGAGGTACGCATGGCCATCCAATTCGAGATAGAGGCTCTTACAGTCGGACACCATTTCAATCCAGAATTTTCAAAGTTGTTAGATTTTCACATACTAGCAAAAGACAAAGAAAAGATTATGCCCCCAGTCATCACCCTCTAAATCCTGTAAAGGACATCATCGAAGAGCTCGAAGGGACACAATATGCAAAAATCTCAATGCGGATCAGCAAGCATACAAGGAGATAAAAGCATGAAAAGTACAAATTGTTTTCAGTTGAGTTTTGATGTTTGATTGTTGTAGATGCAAAATCCTTTCTGGAGACGAGATAGACAGCTTGACTCAACTGGAAGCTTCAAAGGACTCTGACTGGATAGGAAATGTCTAAGATACATGGGAGACCATAGGATATGACATTGATTGCCCCCAAATTTGAACATTGATAGGGTACAAACGCTTGAGCTGATTGGTGTACAAACCGACTTATTGAAACCAGGATATGCAGAAACAAACCGAGAGATATGTACAAACTAAAGCAAGACTGAAAGCTGGGAAAGACCAAGATTGTGCTGATAGATGGAGCATTTGGAACAAGTGGCGCCCGTTTGCCGAGTTTTCACCATCTTGGCAGAGATTCTATTTTTGCTACCAAGGCGCCTGTTTCCAAGTTTTCACCAAGGCACTTTTTCTTTTTTTTATTATTTTTTTTTGTATTTTTCATTTTTTTTCAATTTTTTTTGAATTTTTGGATATTTTTTGATTTTTTTTTGTGAATCATCAAGGCGCCTATTGCTAGGTTTTCACCAAGATGTTCATTTTTTTAGGACTTTTTCTGATTTTTAAGATTTTTTTCAGGACATTTACCAAGCACTGAATGCCTTAGGCGTAGAATTTCTTCAGATGGAGAACATTGATTGGTTTTCGGAGCTGTTCTCCTTTAGTCGTTGAGAGTTGATAGGCACTAGAGCCAAAAGTAGCAGTGATAACAAAGGGACCCAGCCAATTGGGTTCGAACTTCCCCTTGCATTCTCGATGTGATTGATTTTTAGGATTTTCTCTCAACACTAGATCACCAACCTGAAATTCTCTGTGTCTGACTTTCTTGTCGTAGCCTCTAGACATTGTCTTCTGATATACTCTGAGATGATCATACGCTGCTTGCCTGCACTCATCTAGTAATTCCAGTTCTTGTAACCTAGACACTTTGTAGTCATCATCAGTTACTAGACCATGCATTCTGATTCTTAGTGATGGGATTTCAACCTCAATAGGCAGTACCGCTTCAGACCCATAAACTAAAGTGAAAGGTGTAGCCCTAGTAGGTGTTTTGATACTTATTCTGATACTCATTCTGATACTTGTTCTGATACTAGTTCTGATACTGATTTTGATACTTGTTCTGATACTGATTCTGATACTTATTTTGATACTTGTGCTGATACTTGTTCTGATACTTGGTTTTGATACTAATTCTGATACTGATTCTGATAATTGTTCTGATACTTGGTATACTTGATAGCATCTTTTTCCATTGCAAACTCCCAAGCAAGATCATATCATGCAGTCCCAATGTCTAGCAAGGTGGAGAACAAGAGGGATTGACAAGCTGGTGGAAGAGATGGAAGACAAGAGAATGAAGGAAAATGAAGGGAATAAATCCTCAAGGGAAAACTCCTCAAGAATACCAAAGCTAGAAAAAAATTGTCATGTAAAGTGAATTTGGACAAGCAATGAAAGGCTAGCATAGGATAAGTCACAAAAGTGTAATGCCAAAGAAGGATAGGATGTAGTCCCAAAGGAGTAGACATGTCAAGAGGTTTCAAAGCATCGTGTTCTACTCTTTCTTTCTTAGATCAAGACCAAAGGGGAAAAGGATAGCGATAGGTGAAAATAAATGGAGGAAAATAAATATGAAGGCTAAACAGGAAGGGATTGAAAGCAAGATCATCATAAGATAGCTCACAAAATAGCCAAATGTTCGGGTATAGATCAACATTGTCAAGATCAAAGAGAGAAGATAGAATGGATGAAATATGTAGAAGAACTACGCATGATGCCTGATTGCTAGGTTTTAATCATGGTACTTATCCAAGGCGCCACAAGGGAGTGGTTTTCACCATAGGATGAATTTATTTCTCTTTACTTTTTCTACCAAGGTGCCTGTTTCTAGGTTTCCACCAAGGCACATTTTTAATTTTTAATTTTTTAATTTCTTTTTTTTTGGAAGAAGGCAAGCTTTTTAGATAGTGCTCCTTGAAAGGATAAACCATGATATGCCAAATAATCAAAATGATATGCTCAAAAGATGCTGATAGGGAAAGGAATATGGAAGAGAAAAATGGAGGATAAGGTTTTATGTAAAGCAAGTGAGGTTGGAAGATAGGAGGAATAGGCAAATGAGAAAAAAGAATAGAAGGTAGAAGGATAATGAATGGAAGGATTGTGAAAGGGTAGGTGGAAAGGAAGGCAAGCTCAACATAAACACACACCTTGAAGGGTGGCGAGAGGGTGGAGGAAACATGAATGAAGGAATACGTGAAGGAATATGGTGAATGGATAGCAGAGGTTGTAGTTTAGGCACGTGGAATGGAATAATATTTTTGGAAGGAGATGTAGTGGAAGCCTTTGGAAGCTTGAATGTCAATTTCACTTTTTATTCAACACCAGACTCTTTCAAGAGAGACTTTGAAATCCATATAGCCATAGGCTTTTTATTTCCTTTTGATGATTTAGAGATAATATCTTTAATGATGAATTTTGGAACCCATACTTGTCTTGTAGTTTTCTTCTTAGATATCTCTTTTGACTTTATGCCTCCATGTCGTTTAGAGGAGACATGGTGATCTTCTCTTTTTGATGGATTTTTGTATTGCTTCTTTTTCTTGTAGTGAACATTCAAGTTACTGCCAAAAGACTTGGGACTTGTGGAAGAAGGAAGAGGATATGACTGGTTTAGATGGGTGGGTGGATGAAAAGGATTCAAGGGTATGCATCTATGTTGATCTTGAGGAAAGATGGGAGATGGAGGGATGTAAGGACCCAAGACGGATGGTGAATCAGGAGAGTTAGGAGGGGAAAGTGAAGGGACATAAGGACTCAAGATGGAAGGAAAGCATGAAGCCCTTAGTAGTGGTGGAAGAGGTCCAAGGATGGAAGTGGAAGATGCAAAAAGATAATTAATAAGTTCATCAACATCTATATGACAACCAAGGATATCAACATCTTTAGAGTGAGCATTAAAATTTTTAATAGAATCGTGGACATCTTGAATATGAGCACCTTCTTTGATAGGCTTGTTCAAAGCTTGCAAAGACTTAGGAAGAGTAGAAAGTGGAAGCGAACATGGAGTGGTAGAATAAGAAGATGGAAGACTTTGATCTTGACAAGGATCTTTGGATAGCACAAGTGCAGAATTTGTCTCTTGAATAGGCTTAACATCAAAAGTAACAACACCATTTTTAATAACCTTAATGGAAGTATCATCTTTGGAAATTGGAAGTGGGGTAAGATTATTTTGATTTTCAATAAGCTCAACAGTGTAAGTAGTAGCTTGATCTTGCTTAGGAGAAGACTTAAGACATGGTGGAATGCATGAAAAACGGTGTATAGGATCAAAAGAACCGTGAAGCGGATAAGAGACATTAGGAAAAGGAGTGGATGACATAGAGGGTTCTTGATCTTGATCTTTCTTTATGTTCTTTTCTTCATCATTTTTAGAGTCCTCTTGACATGGAGCCACTTCTAAGGACAAAGAAACATGTTGGGATTGTATGGAAGACTGTGGAAGAGATGGTGGAGGACTAGTTGAAGTAGGAATTATAGCATATGAAGGCTTAAGCTCTTTAGGTTTAGCATCATTGAAAGTATTTGCGGCCAAGTGAAGGTTAGCTTGAGTATCTTTAAGAGGTAGCCCTGGGGGATAACTATAGGGAACCGCATGAAAAATATCAGGGCTTGTGTCAGATGAAGGTTCTGTGAAAGATTTGAAAGACTCGGAAGCTTTAGGAAATGTACGAGTATTGGATGAAGTAAGGGATGGAAGGGAACCATCACAAGACAAAGGTCCAACATTAACATGATCTTGCTTGAGAGTGTAATCTTTAATTTCAGCCTGAGAGTTCTTAGAGGAGAGATCCTTATAGTATTGACGTTTCAAGCTAGCACGATGTATTTTATAGTCCTCAGCAGTAGTAGATGGATCATCATCAAGCTATTGTCCATAAAAGCCATCAAAATCTCTTTCAAAATTAGAATCATATGGATCACCATCATGATCTATCCAATGTGATGGCCCATTTGTAGTAAGTAGGAACGAACGATGAGGAGGACTCTTAGGAACAGAGGTGTCATAGGTATCATTACATTGTCTATCATCATAGTCATCATAGTCTCCAAAGCTTGATGTGTCACTCTCTGTGGAAGAAGTATCATAAGGGTTGTCACGTTGCTCACATTTTGTCTGAGGGCATGGTGACATGTACAATTCTTTATCAAATGGAAAAGAGCATAGAGTTTCCATGGAGAACTCTTTAGGTTCCTTTTCTTTCTCAAGTTTGTCAAGCTGGACTTGCATAGCATGTATCTGTTTCATTATAGTGGCGATCAGAGCTTCTTCCTCTTGTTTACTGATTCTTTGAGACATGTGTACTGATTCTCAATAGCTACTGCTCTGTTCTTGACATAGTGATTTGTTCGACAGATTCTGGAATTAGGCTGAAAAAGCTAAGTATCTGGCAATTTTGACAATTTCTGACAACTCTCTCAAATTTTTCCAAATGACACTCTACAGACTCGTATGACACTAGGTAGTCTATGAAATGACAGTTGCTAAACTCATACGATAGTTGGGTAGAAATGAAACGATAGTTGACAAAACTCGTACGACAGTTGCTAACAGGGTTTTGACTTCTTGAATTTGCTGGTTTGAAAACTCGTATGACACTGTGTTCTCAATCATACGACAGATGGGCAATAATGAAATGACACTTGACAAAACTTGTACGAATTTTGACTTTCTGAAATGACTTTTGACTCCAGAAAAGATTTTACGCTAATTTTTGCAAAATTTAAGGTCTTAAGTTTTGGATTGTTTGCAAATTGTACTATCTAGATTTTGAAGGTTATACTAGATTTGATCATTTTTAATAGCCAAGTAGATAAACAAGCACGCAGAACAACAAACAAGTGATTCCAAGCATGTCTGAAAATAATGAACAAGGGCAAAAGTAACCTTGTGCATAAACAATCAAGTGACCAAATTGTGCTAATCTCTGAGAGTACTAATTGTGTATGTTCTGAAAAGTTTTGCAATAACACACATATACCTGAGAATGAAAAATTGGCTTCTCTAGGGTTTTTAGTAATGGCTTGACTCTGCAACTTTTATGATTCAAAGGGGTGAACTCCAGTCCCAGCGCACCAGGGTTTTGACATAGTCCGAGAACTTAATCTTCAAGAGCTGCTAGGGAGATCTGACAACCCAACAATGAACCATACCTGTGGAGATTTCTTCCACAAAGACATTTATATAGCGGCTGTCACTACCATGGCAAAAATGACTATTACCGCTTGAGGTTCCGTCAACGCAGTTTGCCCTGTGAAGGGATTGTCCACTACGGTTAACCCTCTCTAAAGGTGACTCACAGATTTATACCACAAGGGGACTTGGCTCCAGATCCAAGGTTTTTGACACCTTTTCACTTTTAACCCAAACAAAGCAAGCAGATTAATCCGACACGCTAAGACAAAGTTTTGTTCCACCAAGGTCTGTGATATCAACTCCACGTGATCTATCAACCTCTCCGGGGAGAGAATGTATCAATCAATAAGAGAAGACGCACTAACCAATTTTGACTCACCAAAGCTTGTGATATCAACCCCACGTGATCTATCAACCTCTCCGGAGAGAGAATGTGTCGATTAATAAGAGAAGATGCACTAACCAAGCTGAATGTGAAACGCACTAAGTATCCTCCCTACCTACAAGGATTCTATCATCAAGAAAGATTTCTCTAGGAATCCAATCTCTCAAGAATCACGAATAGTGTTCATAGGGCCTAATTACTATGTGAGCACAGATATATTCCCGAAAGCAAATCTACCAAAAGTACCCAAAAAGCAGAAAGAGGAACACTTAACGCTTAAAGCAAATATGAGATGAGTCCACAAGGTGGAACATTTAACACCTCACACAAGCTAAAAATGAGTCCCCAACTTAGAAAATAAGTGAGTTCCTAAAAGCACAAAAGGGTTGCCAAGTGGAACACTTAACACTTATGTCCTGTTGACCCCTCCCCTTTATGGCGCTGAGATTGCAACCACGGGGTGAAAATGAGGGGCCGACAGATTAGCGAGTCCAATAATCTAAGATAGCAATCAAGATCAATCACAAGTATTCTAAGACTACTTAATGAATCCTTAAGGGTTCACAACCTAGTATCAATTATGCAAGTGTGTAGAAATAGATCAAAAGCATGAAAAGATGCACACAAGCTTAACACATAAGAGATTTATTTTAAATCCTAAATCAAAATATTATTAGATGAAGGAGAATACCTGGGATCCTCGCAACGCGCTTAGTAGATTTTACTTAATTTTTAGCAATTTTTGTTGAGCTTTTTCATGCAAGCAAGTGACGAACTCTCCAACAAGCAAACAAGATATGCAAAATATATTCAACTTATGAAAACCATAGGGTTATCTCTAAAAATCAATTATTATCAGTAATAATAACCAGTAATTAACCCAAATGACAACTCATATCATTCATTGAACCATGTAAAAAAAAAAAAGTGCATACCCATCACAAAACTTTATTTTTTTTTGCTGCATTTGACCTAGTCAACAAGATCTAATTTTTTTGATATGATTTTGGCCACAAAAATAGAAATTCAGAATAGAGACCCCTACTAAAAAATAGAGAGCTTTCCAAAAATGCAAAAATTTTAGAAAAATCTCTTCATTTGTGCCCTAGAGACCCGTTTTATCAAAACATACCAGTTTTTATAAATTGACTATTTGAGCTATTAAATTGCATCCAAATTTAAAACACAAATAATAGAACCCCTGTAGAATTTGAAGAGATTTTTGAAAATATAAAATTTTTTAAAAAATATTCTGATTTGCGCCAAAAATTAATTTTTTATGAAAAATTGAAAAAAAATAATTAAAAATTCAAAAAAATTTAAAAAATTTTAAATTTTTAATCGAAGCTTCCCTGATATGTCACCAACCTACAAAAACAAATTCAGACCAAAACTCCAAGCTGTTTAGGAGATAAAATTAAATCTTTGAAACTTTGGGGTTTTAGCTCTAAAAAAAAATTAAAACTAGCATGCAAAGGTGGGTTGCCCCACGGTGGGCGCCAGAAATGTGTGTGTAAATTTTGTACCTAATCTGTAAACACAACACTTCAGTAAAACATTAGAGATTAGTGATAATCAAAATCGTGCAAAATTGAAATCTAATCTAACCAAGCGATTTACTGCCTTCTAGTAGGTGCGAGATTAATGTTCTCAGATTGTAATTGAGATCAGTGACCTAGACGACACCTAAATGAAAGATTTGAATGCAATTGATCTATATTTTTTAGATTTTCTATGCAATAAGAATGAAAACTTGATATGAATCTATGCTAGATGAAATTTATATGCTATGAATGCTATTGAAAATTGATATGCAATGCTAATCTAACAATGATATGCAATATGAATGCAAAAATAAGATTGATCTCACAAAGATGTCGATTTGCAAGAGCTTTGATTCTTCAATTCTAATTCTCCAGCGTGATTGTGCAAAAATATGAGATGCTTGGATGCAAATTTGAGAGATGATTGAGAGATGAATTATGAAGAGCTGAGCCTTGTTTTTATAGAAATCCAAAGCTTTGGAGGTGCATGAAAAAAAGTCATAAATCACTCAAATAACTCAGGTTGATTTTTGAGTTATTTTTAAATAAAGGATAATTAACTCACAAAAATATGCAAAAGCTAAGTTTTAACTCAAAATAGAGTTTAGCTTTAATTGATAATTGATAGTTGTCTGCTTTTATGATTGTGCATGTTTTAATTATGAATTAATTTAATAATAAAGTGATTTATTTTCAACTTAACTAATTTTTAAAAATAAAACAATTGATTTATGGGTTAATCAACTATTTTACCAAACTTTTATTAAAAATCATGTTATTAAATAATGACAACATGCTTTAATTAATTAAATAAGAATTTAATCAATTATTCATAGGAATTTTGATTTATTGTCAAAATTAAATAATACAATTAATAATAGATAGAATTAAATTTAATTAAACAATTAAGTGGCAAATATTAAATCTAATTAATTAAATATGCAAAATATTTAATTAATCAAATTTTAGGATAAATGTGATTTATTGCCAAATAATTATAAAATTAAAGATAATTATGATAATTAGGAATATTGCTAAGAATATTCCCCGATGCAGAATTTAAGATAATCAATTATGATTCAATGATGTTTAGATGTGCTTTAGGTTAGGACTTTGATGTCGATTTCGTTTGAATTGTTGATATAGAAGGTTAATGAACTTATAGCCCATTTTTGGGGTATTACAATATGTACAAACTAAAGCAAGACTAAACGCTGGGAGAGACCAAGATTGCGCTGATAGATGGAGCATTTTGAAACAAGTGGCACCCATTTACCGAGTTTTTACCATCTTGGCAGAGATTCGATTTTTGCTACCAAGGCGCCCGTTTTTAGGTTTTCACCAAGGCACTTTTTCTTTTTCTCATTTTTTTTATATTTTTATCTTTTCAATTTTTATGTACTTTTATTATTTTTTGATTTTTTTGTGATACATCAAGGAGCCTATTACTAGGTTTTCACCAGGATGATCATTTTTTTAAGACTTTTTCAAATTTTCAAATTTTTTTAGGACATTTTTGAATACTGAATGCCTTAGGTGTAGAATTTCTTTAGATGGAGAATGTTGATTGGTTCTCAGAGTTGTTCTCCTTCAGTCGTTGACAGTTGATAGACTCCAGAGCCAAAAGTAGCAATGATAATAAAGGGACCCAACTAGTTGGGTTCAAACTTCCCCTTGCGCTCTCTATGTGATTGATTTTTAAGATTCTCTCTCAAGACTAGATCGCCAACCTAAAATTCTTTATCTGACTTTCTTGTTGTAGCCTCTAGACATTCTTTTTTGATATACTCTGAGATGATCATACGCTTCTTTTTTGCGCTCATCTAGTAGTTCAAGTTCTTGCAACCTAGACACTCTGTAGTCATCATCAGTTACTAGACCATGCATTCTGATTCTTAGTGATGTGATTTCAACCTCAATAGGTAGTACCGCTTCAGACCCATAAACTAAAGTGAATGGTGTAGCCCCTGTGGGTGTTCTGATACTTGTTCTGTAGGCCCAGAGAGCTGGATTGATCATGAGATGCCAGTCTCTTCCTATTTTATTAACTGTGCGGTGTAAAATTTTCAACAGATTCTTGTTGGATGCCTCTGCTTGTCCATTCCCTTGAGGATAGTAAATAGATGACCAATGTTGTGTAATCTTGAATTTAGCACATAAATCATCTAAGTCTCTATTCTTGAATTGACCACCATTATCTATGACTATAGAATGTGGAATACGATACTGACATATGATGTAGTTCAAGATGAACATTGATATTTTCTTGCCAGTTGCTTGAGTCAAGGGGACTGCTTCTACCCATTTTGTGAAATAGTCTGTAGCTGCAATGATATGGGTATGTCCATTAGAAGAATAAAGATGTATGGATCCTATAAGATCAAATGCCCATTGGTGAAAAGGCCATTGTGTAGTGAAGGGAATTAGATCTCTCCCTAGTGCATGAATTAAGTTACCATGTACTTGGCACTTTTGATAGTTCTTAGCAAACTTGATAGCCTCTTTTTCCATTTCAAGCCAATAGTACCCAGCCCTAATAAGTTTTTAAGCTAGTGTTAAACCGTTAGAATGTGATCCACAAATACTATCATGGACTTCCTCTAATGCACGTTGAGACTTTTCCCGTTCTGAACATCTAAGGAGTGTACCATCTAGACCTTGTTTGTACAGATCGTTACCAATGATGACATACCAGAATGCATTTTAGATAAGGTATTGTTTCTCATGATGGTTGAAGGTATCAGGGATGATTTGGTCTTGGAGATATGAGAAAATATTTTTGTATCGGGATGAATCATTACCAACAATAGTGCAGATCATGTGGGTTTCGGGTGAATCATATGCAGGGTAAGATAGTGCTTCCACCAAGAACTCATAGCATAGCTCATGTTCGAGTTGCTATAGTAAAGTAGATAGCGTTTCCATAGCATCAACAACTTTATTCTCTATTCTAAGAATTTGTTCAAAGGTGATAGATATGAAATATTTCTTTAGATCATCTACCATTCTCTTGTATGGGATTAGCTTTCCATCTTTCATTTGATACACATCATTGACTTGGTGTATTACAAGTTGTGAGTCTCATTGAATGTGTAGTTATGTTATCCTCCACTCAATTGCTATCTTCATGCCATTAAGGAGAGCTTCATATTCAGCAATATTGTTTGTGTAAGAAAACTTGATTCTGAATGCTTTAGGGATTGAGTATCCTTGAGGAGTGATGAAAAATATGCCTGCTCCAGATCTATTTTATGTATAAGAGCCATCAAAGAATAAATTCCATGCTCTAGAAGAAAGATTCATGATAGAATAATCTGAGAATTCCATTTGCATTGGTGTATCATCAAAAAAAGGTGCGTCATCCAGTTGATCTACAATTACTTGGCCCTTGGTAGCTTTTCTTTCAACATATTTAATGTCAAATTCACTTAGTAGCATCACCCATTTAGCTAGTCTACCTGTGAGGGAAACTTTGCTTAGTAGGTACTTTAGTGGATCAATCTTAGCTACCAAATGTGTGGTATGAGATAACATGTAGTGTCTCATTTTTTGTGATGCAAAGATCACAACTAGAAAAGTTTTCTCAATCATTGAATAGTTCTTCTCATATGCTACCAATGTTCTACTGATATAGTATATATATCTTTCCTTCTTGTTCTCATCATGATGTGCTAGTAATGCCCCCAGTGATGTATCTGTAGCAGAGACATAAAGAATCAATTGGTTTCATTGAATATGAGGCATCAAAATAGGAAGATTTGGTAGATATTTCTTGATATGATTAAAGTTCTTTTCACATTCCTCATTCCATGCAAAGGTCAAACCTTTATGTAATGTTTTCATGTAAGGCTGTGATATGTCAGCTAACTGAGATATGAAGCATCTGATAGATAGTACTCTCCCTTGTAATGTTCTCATTTGACTGATATTATTGGGAGGTTGCATCTCCATGATAGCTTTAACCTTTGGTAGATCTACTTCAATTCCTTTCTTTGAAACAATGTAACCTAAGAGCTTTCCAGAAGTGACACCAAAAGCACACTTCTTAGAGTTCAGTCTGAGACTAAACTTCTCCATTCTATCTAGTATTTTGCTCAAATCATTCAGATGTTTAAATCTTATCGTTGATTTAGTCAAGGTGTCGTCAACATAATCCTTTATAGTTCGATGCATCATGTCATGAAAGATAGATGTCATAGCTCTTTGATATGTAGCACTATCATTTTCAAGCCCAAATGGCATGACATTCCAATAGAAAGTACCCCACACACATGTGAAAGTAGTTTTCTCTTGATCTTTTGGAGCAATTTTTATTTAGTTGTATCCAAAAAACCATCCATTAAAGAATACATCTCGAAGCCCACTGTCATGTCCACTATCATATCAATGTTAAGTAGTGGAAAATCATCCTTAGGGCATGTTTTGTTTACATCTCTAAAATCTGTGCATACTCTTATAGATTTGTCTGGTTTTGATACAAGTACAATATTAGAGATCCATTCAACATAGTCAATAACACAGATAAATCTGACTTTTAGTAGTTTCTCTAATTCAGCTTTGACCAAGAGTGCAACATGTGAATGCATCTTTCTCAATTTTTGCTTAACAAGTTTGACATCTGGAGCTATAGATAAATGGTGCATTATAAGATCAGGATCCAACCCTGACATATCTGAATATTTCCATGCAAAGTTGATCTTCTTTTCTATTAAGAATGTAATAAATTTTTGCTTTTCTTCTTCTGATAAGGGTGACCCCATAATAGTGGGTTACACTTTTTTAGACATGTTGATTTTTGCTGAAATAATATATTTTTAATAAAATATGATGATTTAAGCCTCGAGAGGTTCCATTTGAAAGAATTAATTATAAATAGTTAGTTCAAATCCTCTTAGATTAAAAAAAATAATATTGATATAACATCTATACTCCTCATTCATACCTACAATGGAGTCTCCTTAGCACCTATTAAAATGCTGACAAAAAATCGCTTTAACTTTATCTTTTGACAGATCAAATGAATCTATTTGAAAAACTTATCTATGTAGTAAGGTATTAATGAGAAATATCTTTCCAATGATTATAATTTTAATATATATTAGGTTTATTATGACTTTGTATTTTTAGTTTTACTAAACACAGATATTTCACCATATGTCCACCTCTTTGTTTGACGCTTATGGAAAAATAGTAAATGAGAGAAATTTTTTAAAAAAAAATATATATGCCCTAGGTATTGAAGTTCTCTTTCTATAAAAAAAAGTAAAAATGAAATTGGACAAGTACACGATAAGTTATAAGCTATGTAGTCAAGGTATGTCAAAATTATAATTTAGTCAACTTCAAACATTAATAAAATATGCAATAATCATGATAATCTCATCAAACCAATTATATGCCCTTTTTATAGATGTTACAAAACTAAATTTGAAAGAATCACATTGATATCTATTTTAGAAAAAAAGTTATGCTCTATGAAAGTAATGTAACTCTTTAAAAATGACATTTTCAACAACATACTAGTGCTTGTGGGAGAAATAAAAAACCATTCAAATAAATTAAAAAAAAAATAAAAAAATATATTCATAATCTAGACAGAGAATCCTAAAAAATTCTAATTTACTTCATCTTCTAATTTCAAACGGTTTAACAACAATATGTATCTGAACCTGAAAATTTTTCTCAAAATGTAGAGTTCAGTGTCCGTTCAGGCAAAAAAGTGTAACACACTATTGTGGGTTCACCCATAAGGATTGTGCTACATGGATCAAATGTGGTTCTTCTACTGTTCCTAAGTTGATAGATTGAGTGGGCTCAATTAGTATTGAAGATCTGTCATGTAAATAACTCAGAAGGACATCAAATATCTCATCCTTAGACACCTCAGAGAGGTTTTCACCTACGGATACGTCTTTTATTTTTATTTTTATCGGTTCTGAGACTGCCTCAAGCTAGACACATGAGAGATTCATTTTAATTTCTAAAATTCAAATGTTATAGAAATGAAACAAAATTTCATGTCTAAAGCAACGTGCTTAGTAGATTTTTGTTGAGTTTTTTTGTGCAAGCAAGTCACGAACTCTCCAACAAGCAAACAAGCATGCAATGTATATCCAACTTATGCAAACCCTAGGGTTAGATCTAAAAATCAATTGTTATGAGTAATAATAGCTAGCAAATAATCCAAATGACAACTCATATCATGCATTGAACCATGAAAATAAGTGCATACTCATCACAATTTTTTATTTTTTTTTGCATTTGACCTAGTCAACAAGATCTAATTTTTTTGATATGATTTCAGCCACAAAAATAGAAATACAAAATAGAAACCCCTGATAAAAAAGTAGAGAACTTTCCAAAAATGTAAAAATTTTAGAAAAATCTCTTCATTTGTGCGCTAGAGACCCATTTTACCAAAACAAACCAATTTTTGTAAATCAATTATTTGAGCTATGATATTGCATCTAAATTCAAAACACAAAAAATGGACCCCCTATAGAATTTAAAGATCTTTCCAAAAATGTAAAACTTTCTGAAAAATATGCTAATTTGCGCTAAAAATTAATTTTTTATAAAAAATAAAGAAAAAATGATAAAAACTTTAAAATACCTCATAAAATTCTTAATTTTTTACTGAAGCTTCTCTGATATGTTGCCAACTTGCAAAAATATTTTTAGACTAAAACACCAAGCCATTTGGGAGATATGATCAAATCTTTGAAAATTTAAGGTTTTAGTCTCCAAACAAATCTGCACAAGGGGGTTAGCTCTAAAAATAACCAAAACAAGTATGTAAAGGTGGGTTGCCCCATGGTGGGTACCAAAAATGTGAGTTAAAATGTTGACACACTTTTATGAGTCATTAAATTCAAGATTGCTCAAGAATGAGGTCTCAAATAGCAGCTCATAGCTCTTTATTCATGGAGTGCAAGGGTTTATAATGGAGGCCCTCAAATTAGATCTAGTTCGTGCCCATGCAAGTACACCATAAAATGAGAGATTCAAAGAGGAAAAACAAGAATGCTAGTCTCTATGATCATCAAGTATGCATGCAAATAAAATTGGAAGCTATTCTAAATGATAACAATGCATGAAAGAAAACTAATCTATGAAAAGAAATGCTTATGCAAGATTATGCTATGAAAGGAAATATGAATCTAATTTAATATGCAAGTACAAGATTAATCTAAATGGATTGTCATGGAGGCATGAGAGAAGAAGATAAGAAAAAAGAAGTTTCAATATTCAAGCTCAAGTGCTCCAAGCTCTTCCAAAATCGCTCTCCAAACCTGCATAACAATAATATAAATCTTGATCTCTAAAATCTCCATGTATAAAATGAGAAGGAGAGGGCTCCTTATAAAGAATTTTAGAAATGAATGGATGGTTAAGATTAAGAGGCAAAAATAAATGAACAATGGTGGAGATTAAATTTTGGTTGATCCATGTGCTCAAGATTTTCAAGAGGCAAAATCAATGGACATGGTTAAGAGGCAAAAAGATGTGTGGAAGAGATTAAGAGGCAAAAAGAGATTCCACTCATCTTGAAAAGTGTGCATTCAATGTATAGATAATTTTGTTTTTTTAAATTTATTTATTATTTATTTATTATTTATAACAAAGTAGTTTCCATTATTTAATTAAAAGATTTTTTATTTATTTAAAAGAGATTTGTTCTTTTAATTAAATGTGGCTTAGGATAAAGTGATTTTATTATTTAATTAAAAGGAAGCATGTTCTCTTAATTAAATAAAACTTAGGATAAAATGATCAAACTTTAATAAATATTAAAATAATTAAATTAATTACGATTTGATCAAAAAAATTGATTTGAAGTGAAAATATTGCAAGACATTGATTCAGGAAATTAATAAATTGATGAATGGGGGCCCAAAGTCCAGGCGACCATTTTAGGGTGCACTTCAAATCAATTTCTTTGATCAAATCGTAATTAATTCAATATTTCCTAAGGTTTGGTCATTTTATTTTAAATATTATTTAATTAAAAAAAGAAAAAAGAAAAAAGAAAATAATCTTATTTAATTAAGAGAACATGCTCCCTTTTAATTAAATAAAAATATTTTTTAAAATAATAAAAAATAATTAACTCTTTTAATTAAATAATAAAATCACTTTATCCTAAGCCACATTTAATTAAAAGAAAAAATCTCTTTTAAATAAATAATAGAAACCACTATGCTAAAAATAATAAATAAATAATAAATTTTTTAAAAAAAAAATAAAAAAATCTACACATTAAATGCACACTTTCCAAGATGAGTGGAATCTCCTTTTGCCTCATAATCTCTTCCACACATCTTTTTGCCTCTTAACCATATTCATTGATTTTGCCTCTTGAGAATCTTGAGCACATGAATCAACCAAGATTTAATCTCCACCATTGCTTATTTCTTTTTGCCTCTTAATGTTGACCGTCTATTCATTTCTAAATATTTTATAAGGAGCCTTATCTTTCTCATTTTATGCATGAAAATTTTAGAGATTAAGATTTATGTTATTGTTATGTAGGTTTGGAGAGCAATTTTGGAGCACTTGAGCTTGAATATTGAAACTTCTCTTTTCTTGTCTTCTTCTCTCATGTCTCCATGACAATTCATTTAGATTATTCTTGCACTTTCATATTGGATTAGATTCATATTTTCTTTCATAGAATAATCTTGTATAAGTATTTCCTTTTATAGATTAGTTTGCTTTCATGCATTGTTATCATATAGAATAGCTTTCATTTTCATTTGCATGCATACTTGATGATCATGGAGACTAGCATTCTTTATTTTCTTTTTTGAATCTCTCATTTTATGGTGTACTTGCATGGGCACAAACTAGGTCTAAGCTGAGGGCCTCTATTATAAACTTTTGCACCCTATGAATAAAGAGCTATGAGCCGCCATTTGAGACCTCATTCTTGAAAAATCTTAGATATAATGACTCATAAAAGTATGTCAATATTTTAGCACATATTTTTAGCACCCACCGTGTGACAACCCACCTTTACATGCTTATTTTGATTATTTTTGGATTTAACCTCCTTGTGCAGATTTGCTTGGAGACAAAAATTTTAGATTTTCAAAGATTTGATCATATCTCCCAAACTGCTTGGTGTTTTGGTCTTAATTATTTTTTTCAAGTTGGCAACATATCATAGAAGCTTCAATAAAAAATTCAAAATTTTCGGAAGTATTTTGAATTTTTAATAATTTTTTCTTAATTTTTCATTAAAAATTAATTTTTGGTGCAAATTAACATATTTTTTTGAAATTTTTACATTTTTGGTAAGCTCCTTAAATTTCACAAGGGTTCCATTATTTATGTTTTAAATTTGGATGCAATATCATAGCTCAAATAATTGATTTACAAAAACTAGTCTATTTTGGTAAAATGGGTCTCTAGGACACAAATGAAGAGATTTTTCTAAAATTTTTACATTTTTGAAAATCTCTGTATTTTTTAGTAGGGGTCTTTGTTTTGCATTTCTATTTTGTTGGTCGAAATCATATCAAAAAAATCAGATCTTGTTGACTAGGTCAAATGCAAAAATAAATAAATTTTGTGATGAGTATGCACTTATTTTCATGGTTCAATACATGATATGAGTTGTCATTTGGATTATTTGTTGGTTATTATTTCTCTTAACAATTAATTTTTAGATCTAACCCTATGGTTTGCATAAGTTGGATATACATTGCATATCTTGTTTACTTGTTTGCCTGTTTGCTTGTTGGAGAGTTTGTGACTTGCTTGCACAAAAAAAAGCTCAACAAAAATATACTAAGCACGTTGCTTTAGATTTGAGGTATTTTGTTGCATCTCTATAACATTTAGATTTTGAAAATTAAAATGAATCTCTCATGTGTCTAGCTTGAGTGCTTATTGCTTTCATAAATCACACTTCAATTTTGGGCTCTAAAAAGAACATAAATTCACTTTCTTGTTTCACATAGTAAATAGGCCCCATGAACACTATTTGTGATGTTCTTGAGAGAGTGAGATTTTTGTGAAGTTCTTTTTTACGATAGAACCCCTTGTAGGTAGGGAGGATATTGTTACTATCTCATGGTCTTGCTTGGTTTAGTCCTCAACATTGATTGGTACGTTCTCTCTTGGACCTACTTAGAGAGCTCGATAGACATTGTTGTTGACATCATGAACCTTCGTGAGGTGGTTTCAATCTTAGTGTGTCAATTAACTTATTTTCTATGTTTGGGTGAAGTGAAGAGGCTAGAGGATTATGCTCTACTCTCTTTTTGGGTAGTGCAAAAAACTTAGATCCTTGAATCTAAACCAAGTCCCCATGTGATCTTTTTTGTGAGTCACCTTGTTAGAGAGGGTTAACTATAGTGGACATTCCTTTTATTGGGTCAATCATGTGGATGAAACCTCAAGCAGTAATAACCATTTTCATTATGGTAGCAATAACCGCTATATAAATTTTTTTGTGGAAGAAATCTCCACGAGTGTAGTTTCTTGTTGGGCTGTCAGATCTCCTTAGCATCTTTGATTGATTAAATTCTCAAAATGTGTCAAAACCCTGGTGCGCCTGGATTGAAGTTCACCCTCTTGAGATTGCAAAAGTTGCAAAGTCAAACCATTACTAAGAACCATAGTGTAACCAACTTTTTATTTGCTAGGACTATGTGCGTGAATGAATTTTTTTTTGAGAACATACACAAATAGCATCTGTAGGGAGTAGATACTACATCACTATTCTTGTTCATGCGTAAAGTTTCTTTGTCCCTTACTCATTGTTTGAAGACAATTATTTGCTTGAACTCCTTGATTGCTGTCTTGCATGCCTGATTAATGATAAAAATCTATTAATGCATTTAGTTGGTCACATTAAACAAACAAATCTAAGTTCCCGAGTGATAAAAAATTCAAAGATCTCCCCAAAAGTGCTATGACATGTTTCTCAACATCCAAATGAACTTAAATGGTATAAAGTTGCACAAAATGACTCTTCGTCTTCTTTCTTCCACATCTCCCATGTCTTCCTAGTCTCCCATTTCCATCCTTTCTCTTCTTCCTTCACACTTCTTCCTCTTCTTCCTAAACTCTTCACGTCTTCTTGATTCTTTTCCTCTTATTAGCTAGTCTACCTTCTATTCATCTCTTCTGTCACTTCCATGCTTGATTCCTCCTCTTCTAGAACCATAAATTTCAACTATCTTGTTATGGAACCTCTCTTGAAAATAGATGATCTCGAAGTCATTGCTTAATTCGAAAAGTTTTATTCCTCCAATAGTCCTTCTAGATATTGCACAAGTGATAAACTTAAGACAAAAATAAAAGAAAAGTTGAATAAATTAGACCTCTTTGCTAGGATCATAGACATGATCATGTCACGACCTCCTTTTTCCAAACATTTTTCATCTTCTAATTCTTCTCATCCTTCCTCATCTTCAAAGTCTTACCATGACTCTTCTAGACATTATTCACATTCTTCATTATCCAAGTTTTTTTCCTCCACTAGGTCTTTACTTTCCTCTTCTTCACAATCTTGTTCTTCTTCTACTTCTCCTAAGAGTCTTACTCCTCGTCTCAAGACATACCATGATGAGCAATATGATAGCCCTTGTGATACCTCTTCCACAAAGAGTGATATGCCCATCTTTAATGACTATGATGATGGGCAATGTAGTGATACCTATAACACCTCTATTCCTAAGAGTTGTCCTAGTCTTGTGCTTGTGCTTACTGAAAATGGGTTGTCACATTGGATAGATCATGATGGTGATCCATATGATTCTAATTTTGAAAGAGACTTTGATGATTTCTGTGAACAATACCTATATGATACATCTACTTCACTTGAGGAAGAGAAAGCTTACCGTGCTGATTATAAACACAAATACTATAAAAATCTCTCCTCTAAGAACTCTCATGCTAAAAATAAAGATTAAACTCTCGAGCAAGATTATGTTAATGATGGGCCTTTGTCTTGTGATGGTTCCCTTCCATCCCCTACTTCCTCCAATACCCATACATTTCCTAAAGCTTCCAAGTATTTCAAATCTTTCACAAATCTTATATCCAACAGAGGTTCTAATACTTTTCATGCGGTTCCCTATAGTTATCCTCAAGGGCTACCTCTTAAAGAAACTCAAGCTAACCTTCACTTGGCTATAAATACTTTCAATAATGCTAAACCTAAAGAGCCTAAGTCTTTATACACTATAATGCCTACTTCAGCTAGTCCTTCACTATCTCTTCCAAAGTTTTCCATACAATTCTAACATGCTTCCTTGTCCTTAGAAGTGGCTCCATGTTAAGAGGACTCTAAAAATGATAAAAAAAAGAACATAAATAAAGATCAAGATCAAGAACCCTCCATGTCATCCAATCCTTTTCATGATGTCTCTTATCCGTTTTATGGTTCTTTTGATCCTCTACGCCCTTTCTCATTCATTCCACCATGTCTTAAGTCTTCTCCTAAGAAAGATCAAGCTACTACTTACACCCTTGAGCTTATTGACAATCAAAATAACCTTACTACACTTGCACTTTTCAAAGATGATACTTCCATTAAGGTTATTAAAAATAGTATTGTTACTTTCAATGCTAAGCCTATTGAAAATCAAGAGAAAAATTATACACTTATGCTATCCAAAGCTCCTTGTCAAGATCAAAGTCTTCAATCTTCTTGTTCTACCACTCCATATTCGCTTCCACTTTATACTCTTCCTAAGTCTTTTCAAGTTCTGAACAATCCTATCAAAGATGTTGCTCCTATTCAAGATGTTCATGATCCTATTGAAAATCCTAATGCTCACTCTAAAGATGTTGATGTCCTCGGTTGTCATATAGATGATGAACTTATTTATTATCCTTTTGTATCTTCCACGTCCATCCTTGGACCTCCTCCACCAATACTAAGGGCTTCATGTCTTCCTTCCATCTTGGGCCCTTATGTCCCTTCAATTTGCCCTCTTAACTCTCCTAATTCATCATCCATCTTGGGTCTTTACATTCCTCCATCTCCTATCTTTCCTCGAGATTAACATAGATGCATACCTTTGACTTCTTTTCATCCACTCACCCATCTAAACTAGTCATATCCTTGTCCTTCCACAAGTCCCAAGTCTTTTGGACATAACTTGAATGTTCAATACAAGAAAAAGAAGCAAAAGAAGAATCCATTAAAAAAACAAGATCACCATGTCTCCTCTAATCAACATGGAGACATAAAGTCAAAAGAGATATCTAAGAAGAAAACTACAAGACAAGTATGAGTTCTAAAATTCATCATTGAAGATATTCTCTCTAAATCATCAAAAAGAAATGAAAAGCCTACGACTATATGAATTTCAAAGTCTCTCTTGAAAGAGTCTAATGTTAAGAAACAAGTGAAGTTGACATTCAAGCTTCCAAAAGCTTCCACTTCATCTTCTTCCAAAAACATTCTTCCATTCCATGCTCCTAAACTGAAACTTCTGCTATCCATTCACCATATTCCTTCACGTATTCCTTCATGTATTCCTTCACTCATGTTTCCTCCATCCTCTCGCCACCCTTCAAGATGTGTGTTGATGTTGATCTTGCCTTTCTTTCCATCTACCCTTTCACAATCCTTCTATTCATTATCCTTCCACTTTCTATCTTTTTTCCTCATTTGCCTATTCCTCCTATCTTCCAACTTCACTCGTTTTACATAAAACCTTATCCTCCATTTTTCTCTTCCATCTTCCTTTCCCTATTAACATCTTTAAGAATATCATTTTGGATCTTTGGTCTATCATGGTTTATCCTTTCAAGGAACATTATCTAAAAAACTTTCTTTCTTAAAAAAAAATTAAAAAATTCAAAAAATAGAAAAATTCAAAAAGAAAAAAAAATGAAAAAAAATGAAAATGTGTCTTGGTGGAAACTTGGAAACAAGCACCTTGGTAGCAAAAGTAAAGATAAATAAATTCGTCCTATGGTGAAAACCACTCCTTTGTGGTGCCTTGGATAAGTACCGTGATAAAAATCTGACACTCAACATCATGCGTAGTTCTTCTACATATTTCATCCATTCCGTCTTCTCTCTTTGATCTTGACAATGTTGACCTATACATGAACATTTAGATATCTTGTGAGCTATCTTACGATGATCTTGCTTTTATTCTATTCATGTTTAGCCTTCATATTTATTTTCCTCCATTCATTCTAGCCTTTCGCTATCCATTTCCCCTTTGGTCTTGATCTAATAAAAAAGAGTAAAACACAATGCTATGAAGCCTTTTGACATGTCTACTCCTTTGTACTGCATCCTTTCCTTCTTTTGCATTACGCTTTTGTGACTTATCCTATGCTGGCCTTTCATAGCTTGTCCAAATGTGCTTTACATGACAATTTTTCCTTAGCTTGGGTACTCTTGAAGATTTCTTCCCTTCGTTCTTCTTCATTTTCTTGTCTTCCATCTCTTCCACCAGCTTGCTAATCCCTCTTGTTCTCCACCTTGCTAGACATTGGGACTACATGATGTGATCTTTCTTGGAAGTTTGATGCCCATTCTGTCTGGGGGCATCCTTTGTACATACTTATTGATCCTGAAAAAATTTAAAAAAATGATATGTTGTCAAAAATTTTAAAAATCTGAAAATATCCTGAAAAAATGATCATCTTAGTGAAAACTTAGCAATATGTGCTTTAATGTATCTAAAAAAAATTATATATTCTAAAAATACAAAAAAATAAAAAAATAAAAAAAGAAAAAGAAAAAGTGCCTTGGTGAAAACTTGGAAACAGGCGCCTTAGTAGCAAAAATACAAAAAAGTTTTAAAAAAGTCCTGAAAAAATAAAAATAAAAATAAAAATTTGCAATAAAATCTAAATGGTGAAAACTTGGAAACGGGCACTACTTGAGGCCTTTGCACCCCTGTTTCTTAGAACGCATCCTCGACACTTAGCCTTTCTCCATCATGCCTTGTCCTTGTTGCCTTGGTTTGGAATTGGTCTTTGTCTTTGTCTAGGGGGCATAACTGTGTTAGCTTTGGTCTCTTGGATGCGTTAATCTTTAGGACACCTTGCAAATGGTGTTTTTCAACACCACCCCAACTGTGTTTTTCAACAAAATCCCTACTGTCGAGTGTTTTTCAACACTTATTAGTTTGGTCTTACCCAGTTTTGTCATGTGATCTTACCTGCTTGAAAGCATTCGATCCTTATCTTCGAAACTCAGTATTAGTGAACACACTTAAATTTTTAAACACAACACTTAATGCTTGAGCTATGTCACAATATTTTCTTTGTGAGCTAATTGTTATTAATTTTCGTTGAGTGTCCTTGTCTAATAAGTCTCTCCAGGATGCATAGCTACATGACTTGGGGCATGGGGCATGTTTTTAATTGCTTTTTGCTTGTGGGTGTGGTTTTGAAGCTCTTGAGTGTCTCTTGTTGTTCCTTTGAAATACTTAGGAGATTTGATTCATCATCCTTGACTATTTTTGCACAACCATTCTTATGATCATCTTGGCATCTGTTCCTTGATGCGAGAGTGGTTTTGCTACATTAAATTGGGTAAGCTAACATCAAAGTCATCTTGACCTTTATGTCTTTGATGCTTATGTTAGAATCTTTCCACATTTCAATCCGATATAAATCACATTCATATCTTCATAGTTGCGCTTGTGACTAGTGATGATTGTGTAATTTTTTGATGTCCGTTAATAATGGCCCAATGATGAAAATAAGTTCCTTAACATTCTCTAATGAATGATGAACACAAAATCCTATGTTACAGTTTCTTTATTGCAATTACACCTTTACATTTTCATGTAGCTTGCATTATTAGACTTCATGTTAATTTGCATTTTTTAGGTTGCATTATGAGTTTGAGAGGGTTTTCCTTCATATTTCTTTTGGACTTTTAATCAAGTGTGGTCACGTTTTGATATTCATTTCTTTATCTTCTTTCGTGATCTGAATCAAAATTTTCTATCTTAAACAATTGATTGATTTTGAGGCATTCTCTTTCTTGAGGCAAATTATTTTTCTTCTCTCCATTTCTTTTCACCTCTTCCAAACTTCTATCTTCCATTCACTTTCACCACACTTCTTTTCTTCTAATTCAACTTTGGGGCATAATCTTTCATGTTTAATGATCTACCTTGGTTCTGTGATCCTTATATCTTTCATCTTACATCAAGAACCTTATTTTTAGTTCGATTTGATCAAATTTATCAATTTTTTGTTTCTCCTCTATCTCATTTCAATTTCAATCATGAGGGGGTAGTACTTATCAAACTTCAATCCTTCATTCAGCTTTATCAAACCTATCAATTAAACCTTATCTTAGACTTGACAATTACCTATTTATAGGGGTGTTGGCCTTATCTTTTTCAATCAACTCATCTTTGTCTTGATGCGTTTCCATTCGTCGATCACACGTTTGAGTTATTTTGTGATCCCAAATCGATCTCACACTTCAACTTCATTCTTTGTCTACATGTGTTCGGATGAAGATCACACATTAGTCAAAAAGGGGCAAATGTATGCACCCTAAAATGGTCACCTAGACTTTGGGCCCCCATTCATCAATTTATCAATTTTCTGAATCAATGCCTTGCAATATTTTTAATTCAAATCAATTTCCTTGATCAAATCATAATTAATTCAATATTTCCTAGGGCTTGATCATTTTATTTTAAGCCTTATTTAATTAAAAAGAGAAAAAATAAAAAAATAATTTTTTTTTATTTAATTAAGAGAACATGCTCCCTTTTAATTAAATAAAAATATTTTTTTAAATAATAAAAAATAATTAATATTTTAATTAAATAATAAAATCACTTTATCCTAAGCCACATTTAATTAAAAGAAAAAATTTCTTTTAAATAAATAAAAAAATCTTTTAATTAAATAATGGAAACTATTTTGCTAAAAATAATAAATAAATAATAAAATTAAAATAAATTTTTTTTTTTCTACACATTGAATGGACACTTTCCAAGATGAGTGGAATCTCCTTTTGCCTCATAATCTCTTCCACACATCTTTTTTGCCTCTTAACCATGTCCATTGATTTTGCCTCTTGAGAATCTTGAGCACATGGATCAACCAAGATTTAATCTCCACCATTGCTCATTTCTTTTTGCCTCTTAATCTTGACCATCCATTCATTTCTAAATCCTTTATAAGGAGCCCTCTCCTTCTCATTTTATGCATGGAGATTTTAGAGATCAAGATTTATGTTATTATTATGCAGGTTTGGAGAGCGATTTTGGAGCACTTGAGCTTGAATATTGAAACTTTTCTTTTCTTGTCTTCTTCTCTCATGCCTCCATGGCAATCCATTTAGATTAATCTTGCACTTGCATATTAGATTAGATTCATATTTCCTTTCATAGAATAATCTTGCATAAGCATTTCTTTTTATAGATTAGTTTGCTTTCATGCATTATTATCATATAGAATAGCTTTCATTTTCATTTGCATGCATACTTGATGATCATAGAGACTAGCATTCTTTCTTTTCCTCTTTGAATCTCTCATTATAAACTTTTGCACTCCATGAATAGAGAGCTATGAGCTGCCATTTGAGACCTCATTCTTGAGAAATTTTGGATATAATGACTCATAGAAGTGTGTCAACATTTTAGCACACAGTTTTCACCCTCAGAACTCTTTTTCTTTTTATTTTTATTCTTATTTTTTTGACTAAGATACTTGATATCCGACTTCGTCATGCTAACGCTCGGTTCATTGATGGAAGTCCTCATAGGCTCAACTACATTGAGGTAGCAAGCAAGGGCATAGTCATTTCGAAAGGTATAGATACCTTGGCTCAAATTCATGGAGGTTTGGTCAAGAAGTTCGGGATGTTTGATAGTCAAAGTGGTGAAAGATTGGAAAATAGTGTTTACAGATATGGATCTGTCATCATTGGTCCTAACCCAATTCTTGAGTTTGAAGGTGATATTACAACTCAAAACATTCAATTCATGAATAGGCTCAAGGTCATTGTGGGAGTCCACTTTAGCCATAGGTGGATCAAACTCGTTAAGTTCATTATTTCTCTCTAGACTTACGTTGGGTTTAGGTGCATATTGGTGAATAACATCAATATGTTTTCTGTAATAAGTTCATCTTCCTCTGGAATGACTCCCCATTCATAGTCATTAGATTCATTTTCTGAATCTAGACTTCTAGAAAATTTAAAAACATGTGTAAAGTTAGGATGGATACCCCAAGAAAGGTTACCCTCAGATTCTGATTTGAATTCATACTCATGGGAATCTATTTCAGAATAACTACCACCTTCTTCTTTGTCTATTTGATTTCCTTCAAGATCAGCTAGTTCTTGTGGTGCAACTATCTTATGTTCTATAGTAGGTTCTTGTGTTTCTACTACATTGATTCTTTTTACTGGATCATGTTCAGCTTCAAGGAGGTCTTTTATTTCTTTAGGAAAGTGTTCATAAGGAATGAGATCCTTAGTGGTGTCTGAATCATCACTATTAGACTGCTATATTGTTTCCTCCTTTGGTTCAGTCTATTCTAAGACATGTGGGGAGTTCTTGCTAAGATAGAAAGACTTCTTCTTATATCCTAGACCTATTGTATTCTTGTTGGTTCGACCATGGTGGTCAAGAGGTGATAGAAGACCTTTACCTTGTAGTCCTAGAGGTCCTTTTCTAGTATATCCCATTTTTGTGATCAATTTATCCCCTGGTCTGTATGACTTCAGAGGAATTTTGCTTGAAGTGGAGTTACAATTCTGGACTGATTGGGATTGAGACTCATCCTTGTATAACCATGCAAGCATGACTTCATCTTCCTCAAACTCTTGTTTAGATACTTGCTCTGTGACAAAACTTCCATTGAATATGACCTGGGATTCTTTAGTTGTAGGTTTCACTTTGTCAGACAGTTGTCCATAAGATCTAGGGGACAAAGGGAGAGATGTGAGAGATAAAACAAGTTCCATTGTGTATTCTCCCATACCATTGTCTTTAATTTTGACTTCTTTAGCAATGTCTTCCATCTTGGATGTTGAAGCAATATCTAGTTGCTTAGTGGAAGATTCTCTGTTATTAGGAACAAGTTTATCAACACTTTCTTTCAATGCATTGCAAGTTGTGTAAAAGTTTGCTAGAGTCATCACCTCTAATCCTTCATAAGGAAATTTCACACATTGATGGTATGTGGAAGGAATAGTTCACATTTCATGTATCTAGGGCCTCCCTAGAAGGATGTTGTAAGCCAAAGGTAAATCAAGAACTTGACATATGGTGTCTCTAATCATGGGTCCTGTTCTGATAGGTAAGACAATAGTTCCCTTGGAAGATCTTTCTTGCTCATCATATGATTTGATAGTTATCTTCTTCTTAGGATCAATGGTAGCTTCAGAGAATCCTAATTGTGTGATCAAGCTGTAAGAATAAATGTTGAGACCAACGCCTCCATCTATCAACACGCATTTGACATGATGGTTTTGGATTAAGACTTCAATATGTAAAGGCTGGTTATGTGGATGACTCAAAGAGTTATCATCTTCCTCTGAAAAGGAGATATACCAGGGAGAATTCAGATGACCAACCATAGTATGGAATATGTCTAAATCAAGGTTATCAAGAACATTGGATCCAAGTAGAGCTTTGTCTAGAATGGTTCTATGAGCTGGAGATATCCGAAGCAACTCAAACATGGAGATTTTTGCATTTGTATGTTGGAGTTGTTGGACAATACTATATGATGTTGGCCTTGTGTCTTTAGGATTTGATGATTTAGAGGCAGCCTTATGTTTAGAAGTAGATGAAAGATTGAAAGGCATCTTAGGGATATTTGATGAATCTAGGATTTTCCCTTGCAGATGCGCTTGGGCTTGTGATCGAGTAACTGCATTAGCTGATTGATTTTCTCTATCTTTTCTTATAATAGTTATGACATTTCAATGTTCAGATAAGCAAGGTTCAACCATGTTTATGACAACATTATTTCTAGAGTAGGCATAATTGACTTTAGCATCCACATTAGGATGAGAAGATGAATCTCCTTGACCATTCTTCAGAAATGGTTTCGTGAATGCTGTATGATCATAATTGCTTTTATGATAGTCAATTACGATTTCTCCATTATCAATTTTGTCTTGTATGATGTGTTTCAAGCGTATGCAGTTATTGGTTTTATGACCCTTATTGTGATGGAAGTCACATAAATCATTGTCTCTCCACCATATCAGTTTAGCTTCAGGATCAAAGACTTTTATCTCAGGCAAGGTGATGATGTTGTTGGCCAACAGAGTTTTCATGGCAGATTACAAAGACTCTCCAAGAGGAGTAAACTTTCTTTTAGGATCTATAGCCCAAGGTTTATAGTCAAATGACTTGTTGTTTGATTCTAAGGCTTTGATAGCTTGGGTGCCAACAGTGAGATTGAAAGCGGGTGCCTTAGATGGAACATGAATATTATCAACAACACCATCTGTGATGACATCTTTATTCTTGTTCCAATTTTTTCCTTTGTCTTTAGAATTAGATCCAGATTCATACTTGTCCTTTTGAAGTGATATGATCCTTTTTGTACAAGTACTTTCTCAATTTTGATTGCATTTTCTACCATTTTATCAAAGGATGTATGATTTTGTATTTGCAAATGGTAGTTGAGTTCTGGAACAAGATTGTTAATGAAAATTTCTAGCTTCTCAGTTTCTGGAATAGGTCTAGCATACAGAGAACTTTTTCCTCCATCGTTTGAGAAAAGTCAGGAATGGTTCTCCTGAGTTATGTTTTAGATTGCAAATATCAATCATGGTGACCAGATGTTGGATGTTGTAGGAGTATTGTTGATAGAACAGTTTGATTAAATCCTCAAAATTTTTGATTGTAGGATGCATATTTGAGAACCAATGAATGGCTGACCCTCCCAGAGATCGAGGGAAAAGATGCATTAAGTAGGTTGGTTCATGCATGAACTCCATAGATTGAGTACAAAATTCTCTGACATGATCTTGAGGATCAGATTTTCCATCATACTTATCATATTTAGGTATTTCCACTCACTTAGGGAATGGTGGCATGTACAAGTCTTTATCAAATGAAAAAGGGCATTGAGCTTCCATGGAGAACTCCTTAGGTTCCTTTTCTTTTTCAAGTTTGTTAAGTTTGACTTGCATGACATGCATCTATTTCATCATAGCGGTGATTGGAGTTTCTTCCTCATGCATAATGATATCTTCAACTTTAACGTTGGGAGGAAGTTTATCTCCTTGGCGAGCCAACTCTAGGAAGTATGTCTCCTTTTCTTATTTTAAGAAATGCCTCATCATTTTCTTGAAGTTATCCTCATTTTGATATCGAGCAATTTCAGAAGGTGTGGGTTCTTGATCCACACTGTGTTGGGATTGATGTCCTTGGGATACTTGGCTTGCACCTCCTCCTTGAGACATAGTGTTGTTAAGAGAACTACTAGGGATTGATTGATGAGGATTTGCTTGATGACCTACATGGATTGATGCAGGGGGAGTTACTTGATGACCTGCGTGGATTGATGCAGGAGTGATGTAGCCACCTATCAAGTAAAGATTTCCAAGAGCATCTTCTACAAATTTAGTTGTGTCGAAAGGTTGATGAAATGTCTCAGCAATCACAGAAGGTGCGGCTGAAGAGAATTTGGGTTGTTCTCTTTGTTTTCTCTATGACGAAGCTCTAGTTTCCACCATTAACCTTGGGTGAAGCAAAAGAGCAAGATTAAGACAACTAAATAATGACTTAATTCAAGAGGATCGAATAATGCAACCTTGTCAAGATTGGATTGATTGAAGATAGATTTGAACGTAAATGAAAGATACTGTGCCCTAGTTGTATGGGTAGATGCCCAAAAGATGGCGGACATGAGCTCACAACACTTAGTCATTTTTGTATGAAGACTGAATTTGAAGATAATTTTGAGAAGGTTTTGGTACAAGATGAAAAAGACTCAAATCGATAAATCAAAAGGTTAAATCAGACTCAAGAGATCACTTTAGGTAAATGATCGAATTCTTTCTAGTTTCTGCCTTTTTCCTAACATAGTGAATATTTTAACAGAATCTAGAAATAGGCTACAAAAATTGGATTCCTAACACATTTGACAAGTTTTTAACAAATTTTTGAAAATTTTGATATGAGTTTCTCCAGGCTCGTACAAGTCTAGGTAAGCTCTGGCATGACAGTTGAAAAAAATCATACGACAATTGACACCAGGGTTTGATTTTCTTGACTTTTTCTTACAAAGCTGGTATGACAATGTATAGGCTCCTGCACAACAATCCTGGGGTTCTAAAATGACTTTTGGCAAAACTCGTATGACTTCTGATCCTGTGGAATGACTTTTGACTCTAGAAAGGAATTTTGCTTCAGATTTTGCAATTTTTAGGTTTTTAGTTTTAGATTGTTGGCAAAGTTTTCTGTCTAGGTTTGAAGATCTGTATAATAGTTCATTTCAAGTAACCAAGTAGATATTAGGCATGCAAAAAAGAAAGCAAAGGAAGCAAGCAATCATCTGAAAAAAATGAACAAGGGAAAAAGCAACCTTGCACATGAACAAGAAATAGTGACTTAATGTGCTAATCCCTAGGAGTGCTATTTGTGTATGTTCTCAAAAGTTTTCCAATAACGCACATAGTCCTAGAAAATGAAAAATTTGGCATCACTAGGGTTTGTAATAATGGTCCGATTCTACAACTTTTATGAGCTCAAGAGGGTGAACTCCAATCCAGGCGCACTGGGGTTTTGACACAGTCTGAGAATTTAATCAATCAGGAGCTGCTAGGGAGATTTGACAGCCCAACAGGAGACCACACATGTGAAGATTTCCTCCACAAGGACATTTATATAGCGGCTGTTGCTACCATGGAGAAAAATGGCTATTACCGCTTGAGGTTCCATCCACGTGGTTGACCCAATTAAGGGAATGTCCACTATTGTTAACCCTCTCTAAAGGTGACTCACAAAATATACCACAGGGGGACTAGATTGGATTCAAGGATCTAGGTTTCTGGTACTATCCAAAAAGGAAGTAGAGCATAACCTCCTAACCTCTTCACTTCACCAAAACAAAGTAGACAGATTAATCTGACACGCTAAGACTAAAATTATCTCACCAAGATCTATGATGTCAATGACTTATGCTCTATCAATATCTTCGAAGAGAGAATGTATCGATCAAAAGCTGAAGACTCAAAAATCTAGTAGAATGCAAGACAATCTCAATATTCTCCCTACCTACAAGGGGATCCTTCGTCAAGAAGAGCTTTACATGCCTGAACAAGAGAAAGAAGCCCACTCTCTCAAGATCATCCACAAATAATGTTCATAGGGCCTATTTACTATGTGTAACAAATATGCAGAAAGCAAATCTATGTTTGTTTTATAGCCCAAAACTGAAGTCTGTGATATGAAAGCAGGAAAATTCACACAAGCTTGACACAAGAGAGTTCTTTTTAAATGTCCAAATCGAAGTGTTATCAGTGGTAGAAGAATACTTGAATTCCTCACAACACACTTAGTATATTTTACCTGTTTTAGCAATTTAGTTGCACTTTCCCAATCAGAATCAGGAAATATCAATCAGAAACAACAGAGTTCAATTGTTAGGGTTAGCCATTAGTCTAAATCTACAAATCAAATTTGACAAATGACTACAAATCTGAAATGACAATTGAATCCTGGTACCAAAACTCGTATGACAATGAGTTACCTCTCATACGACAATCCAAATCTCATACGATTGTGGGTCACCTCTGGCATGACTTCCCAAAAACTCATATGACAATGGATATACTCTCATGCGACAAAGAAGCCTCCAAATGATAATATGTAGTTTCTGGTACGAGCCTCAAAAATGCCTAATGTCGTACGACACTTAGAGGGTCCTGGTATGAGTTTCTGACATAACTCGTACAAAAATTGTACAGATAGAGAATAAAATCACATAATTGATTAGAAAATGATAGAAAATAGATAGAAATTGATAGAAATGAAATGGAAACCCATTTCAGGGCCCCACGGTGGGCACCATAAATGTGTGTGTGAAAATTGTACCTAGCTGTGGACACAACACTTCAGTAAAACATTAGAGGTTAGCAAAATCAAAATCTACAATATAAATGAAACTATGCTAACCAGGTGACTTACTACCTTCTAGTAGGTGCGAGTATGATGTTCTCAGATTGAAATCAAGATCAGTGACAATACAACAGCTAAACGAAGGATTTAAATGATTGAAATATGTATGCAGATTAATTTATTTTTTTGTATTTTCTATGCAATTAGATGAAAAACAGTATGAATCTAATCTAGAATTGATCGAAATGATATGCATATTATTCTAAGAATGATATGAATGAATGAATTCTATGATATGAAAAACTATGACCAATAATGAAAGATCTCACAAATCACCTGTCGCAAGTGCTTAATCCTTCAATCGCAAATTCGCCAGAGTAATTATGCAAATTCAAGGGTTGATAATTGTGAAGAGACGAGCCTTGTTTTTATAGAAATCCAGGGCTTGAGGATGCATGGAGAAAAGCCATAAATAACTCTTGATAAACTCAGGTTGATTTTTGAGTTAACAAGAAATTAAAAATAAATAAACTCATAAAATCATGCAAAAGCAGTTTTTATCTCAAAAATAGAGTTTAGTTCTCTTTTTTAACTCATCATCAGATGTTGAGTTTAGAAAGTTAACAAATTGAAATTGAAAATTAATTTAAAGTTAACTGCTTTTCTGATTGTGCATGATTTAATATGAATTAATTTAATAAATAAAGTGATTTATTTTCCACTTAACTGATTTTGAATTAAAATAATTGATTTATGGGTTAATCAATTATTTAATCAAACTTTATTGCAATTAAATCATTAAATTTGACAACTTTGATTTTAAATCAATTAAATAAATATTCAATTGATTGTTTGTAGGAATTTTGATTTATTGTCAAAATAAAAACAATATTAATTTTTGATTTATGCAATTAAATCTCATTAAATAATTAAGTGGCAGAATTGAATTAATTAATTAAATATTCATCATTTTCAATTAATCAACTTTAGGATAAATAATGACATTTATCACCAAATAATATTCAATTAAAGATAATAATGATAAATTAAGAATATTCAAGGAATATTCCCCGATGCAAAATTAAGATAATCAATTAGGTTTTTGATAAACTGATGTGCAGATGTGCCTTAGGTTAGGACTTTGATGTCGATTTCGATCTAATTGTTGATGTAAGAGGTTAATGAGCCTATAGCCCATTTTTGGGGTATTACAGAAATCAACCCAATTAAGATATGAAAAAAGGTCTATACTAAGAAATAAAATGAATGATAGATTACTCACCTTGAAATGTGTAGAGGAATATACCTTGTTTCTCTAAAAAGTGTAGTTTTGAACTTGTGACAAAACTTCCAACTGTGGATTCACGATCACAACATAAAATTTAGAAAATGTTGTTTTTTCTCAAACCTCCAGGAATAGGTTGACTTGGTGTAGCATGTTCTAGAAACTTTTCCACAAAGTCATCGTATTCCCAGGACACTATAGAAAAGTCAACCTAACCTAACTTCTTTGGAAATGTCTCTGTAAGTAGTTTCCAGATCTGTGGTTGTAATTCTGATATCCTGCTCCTGCACATATAAAAAACTTGTTTGGGGGTTTGGGTGGATGAAGGATTGCCTTAGTCAATCCCTAGATTGAGGAATCAACCTTAAATTGAAATGTAAATATGTAAAAGAAATAAGACAAATGTAAGTATTCACCTTTCTTGTAGAAATCCTTGTCAATAAGGATTTTGTAATGCTTGTATATTGTAGATGTTGAATTTGCAATGACGGATGTAGGAAATCTCCACAAATGCAATGGATCTACCAAAAAAACATCATGGAGTCATGGATGTGAATGCACATGAATGAGGAAGATGATGAATTCCTCAAGGTAAATCTCCTCCCTTGATGGCCAACAAAATGCTATATCTTGAAGAGAAAATGCTCACAAAGGATCATTGAATCTTGAATGCTTGATGAATACTTGAACTTGCTCATGTGATTGTTGGATCTCTAATAGATATTATGGATTTCAATAGATTTTAATGGATGTTCATAGATGTTAATGGATGTGAAAATGAGAGGCCTAGGATTCCTTTTATACTAGTTTTCAGGTGGGAAAATAAAGAAAGCCAATTGGGTCACTTGATTTTACCATTTAATTGCTTGAGACAACACTAGCCTTGAGATTTAAAATACTCAAGGAATAGGTCAACCCAATCAACCTCTTCTAGAATAGGTCAACTTGGTTGAACTATTCTAGAACAGGTCAACTTTCTTGACCTGTTCCAGGGTTGGCGGATGAGAAGCCAACCCTGAGGTCTCGGAGACAACACAATTGAAAGTGGAATATATGGGATAGAATAGGAGAAAAGGGGGATCGAGAATGAATCCATCCAAGGTCCATATAGTCGGTAAAGGACAAGATATAAAAGGTCTTAAATAATGTGTGTGTCCATTTTAAGATAGTACATTTAGCCCCCACTTTAGTGAGAGTATGAGTTGCATCAAACTCACTATAAAGTAGATCAAAAAGCAAGAGTTGATATCATCGTGACTAAGGAGATGAAGAAACCATCAAGCCCCCAATAGAATTGAGTCCTCATCATATCTAGAGACAAAATAAGAGAGATGTCACTAACAAAAAAGTGTAGCCAACTCTCCCAATAAGGTTTTTCTTCCTTATTGTGAACTACACAAGAAAAAGAAAGGGGGTGCAACAAGAGATGATGTTGAATGGTCTAGAAAGTGTGTGTGGAATGCTAGTCAACCCATTGAAGATGAATTGAATGGTCTAGAAACTATGTGTGGCATGCTAGTCAACTCATCAAAAAGAATTCATCCTTAAGGGAACTCCATGTCCCAAGAAGAAGAATCAAAAGATAAGCCATACATAAGGATGTGTGTGTCCTCAAGGGATCAGAAAGATGATCAAGTTTCCCAGACTATCAATAGTCCAAACAAGGATCAAATAATGATCAGGACTCCTAGACTGTTAGTAATCCAAAGCAGAATAAAAAATAAAGGATCAATCCTCCTAGACTGTTAGTAGTCCAAAGAGAGATCGAAAAGAACAAAGACCAATCCCCCATGAACTGTTAGTAGTTTGATAGAGGAAACCAAACTGTCAATGTGTGTGTGTGCTAAAGTAAGTGGAGTGTATGCCCCTACATTAAAGAGATTGAAAACAACTTAATGAGAGCAATAGATTTAACGAAAGGATACATGTATCCACAAAGAACATTTCCATTATGAAATGCCCCCATGAGAGAACACTTCAAGGAAAATAAACACATGAAAAAATAGAGAACATGAAGGGATCCACTAACTTTGGGGTCAGTATGATCATATGATAATATTTAATATTATATCAAGTATGAGATGTCATCATTCCCCAAAGGAAGTAGAACTACAACACAATGGAGGGAAAGGCATGTAAGAGGTACGAAGAAGAGTCTTTTTGGGCCAGAAACACCCAGACCAAAAAGAATAGGTGCTACTATGTTGCCAACATCCAAGTAGACTACACAAGGGCACATTTATGAATAATATCACATAGACAACATAACATGCAACAAAAAATAAAATAAGAGGTACAAATAGAATTGAATGCATAACATGTTCGATTACTTTATCATCGTGTGCCAACAGAGCAACAAGAATCATCTAAAGTGATCTTGACAAAATATATAACAAAGAGCACAACATAGGAAAAAAACACAACACAAACACACAAAGACTACCATGCTAGAGAAGTCTACTTCAAGTATGTTGTGTTTCGTTCCCATCTCGGTTTGAAATATTGGGGAAAGGTTAGTAAATCACAAGAGGAACAACATCCAATAGGAAACACTTCCATATCTAAGCAAGGACTTTGGTGGGAGTCATTGTGCTCTTCACTTGAGTGAGTGTTAGCTATGTAGAAATCATGTTAGGAAAATCATAATACATATCAATATTTTCATTTTCACCATTACTAACATGTGCATTAGAATCATCATCATCAAGAGTATCTTTCATATCAAGATTAATAGAATCTAAAATATGAACATAATCATCATGTGTATCCATTTTCATATTGTTATTTTGATTAAGTTCCTTCAAATGGTCAAGCACGAGTTGATTGAAGGAAGGAAAAGGTTGAGATGAAGAAGTTTGAGAAGTAAGAGTGTGATCCTTATCCTTATCTTTACAGTTCTTGCAATGCAGATGAGCATGTTGGTTACGAATGGTTTTACAAGATAAACTTAAAGGATTAGATTCAACAATCATAAGTTCCAAGGAGGGAATGGCTATGGGTTAAGGAATGAGAGGAAGAGGAATATGTTGGGTAGGTAAGATAGATGGAGGAGTATCAACCTTAGGAAGGATAAGGTCAATAATCTTTTCTTCCTTGTATTACTAATAGGATCACTAAAGATGATCAAGATGGTTAAGCAGTTTTTGGGGGAGATATGAACAAAATAAATCTATCTCAGCACAATCTTGAGGACACGAGGGTTTATAAAGAGAATGATTAATGGTAAAAACTTATCCTTTATGAGGAGAAATTATTCACTTATGAACAGGAGAGGCTACAGATTGCATGGAAGAGAGCCATGGAATACTAAGCTTAACTTGAAATTGATCGGAAGTAATAATGAAAACAAAGGTAGTATGAACAAACTTACCAGAAAGGGTCATAGGAAGATTGATAAAACCTTGAGGACAATAAAGAAAACCATTACAAGTTTGAATCCAAACACTATATGTATCATAGGAATCCTTATGCAATCCTTTATTAAAAATATGTTCTTCAGTGATAATAATCATAAAGGAAGATGGATCAATCAAAACACCACGAGAAGGGATATGAGCAACCCTAGCAGTAATGTAAAGAGGACCATTAGGTGCTTTAAACATATCAGTATGATCAAAGGTGATAGGAGGTGAAGATTTAGGTTTTTGCAAAGGTAAAATTGAAGGTTGAGGTTGAGACTCAACATGATTAACGACATGATTAGATTCTTCTACCTTGTCATCATAACTAATGTTAGTAATAGGAGAAGAAGGTTGATTAATGACATTTTTTGAATGTGAAGGTAAGGGGTTGGTGTAGATTTGAAAATTATGATTAGGAGGTGCTATATATTTATTTGTACTATTAACTGCAACATTAATAGATATAGCATTGGAATCAATAAGATCTTGAATAACACTCTTCAAAGCATAACACTTTTGAGTATAATGAGCAGGTTGACGATGGTATTGAAAAAAAACATTTTGATCAAATGGCTTAGGCATTGGTTTTCTAGTGTTAATAGGACAGAGAGGAGGAATTTTAAGAATGTTAGCATTAATCAACTTCGTCATCACCATAGGTAAAGGTTTAGAGAAAGGAGTGTACTTATGAATATGATTATAAACAGAAGAAAAAGTAGCTTTACCTTTGGATGTACTAGTCACTTGATCATCAACTATGTTGGTTGACTTGTAAATATTGATGTATTTTTTAGGATTAGAGAATTTATTTTGATGAACGACAACATCACTCTTATCAACAGTAACATGAGCCATTGAAGTAGAGCTCTCAAGCTGGCTCACTTGTAACTGATAATGGTGAAGCATTATGCAAAGCTGTGAACAGAAGTATACTCACTAAGGAGAATCTTATCTCTAATATATTTTTTCAAATTAGAAATAAAAATACATTGAATATCATGATCAAACACAAAATAAGAGATTTGAGCATACAAGTGTTTGAATCTACCAATAAATTCACTAAATTTTTCTTTAACATTTTGCTTACAATGCATTAAATTAGTCAAATAAATTTGAGGACCAATATTATTTTGAAATTGTCGAATGAAAGAATTAGCGAGCATTTGAAAGGAATCAATAGAATAAGGTGGTAAAGAGAAATACCATTGTAAATCTTTATCTCTAAAAGTGTGTGTTAACAACTTAGCCAGAATCCTATAGCCATGAGAAAAATTACCACATATAGTTTGGAAAGTCCTAACATCAATCATAGGATCACCCTTACCATTATAAGTCTCAAGATGAGGTATCTCAATATGTTGTGGGATAACAACACAAAGGATATCTAAGGAAAGGGGATTAACAATGTCACATGTAGGGATGTTGTACTTAGGTTGAGTGAATTGAGTCATTTGTTGTTGCAAAGAGGTGACGGTTTGACTGAAGATACTAATGGTAGGATTAGAAGATGCAATAGTAGGCATAGACATATTGGATGTACTAGAAAATTTATAGGAGGTGGAAGGAAAATGTCAGGATATTGGTGGAGGATTAGAAGAAATGAGAAGTGGATTGGAATATGTAAAAGGAATGGTATTGTATGAAGGTAATGAAGAGGGTATAGAGGTAGGAGGAACACTTGAAGGAAGTGAAGGGTTATAAAGACCAACACTTAGAGGATTAGAGACTTGTGTAGAAGTTGTCATGAGAGGTGGCACATAGGTAGGAATGAAAGGAATAGTAGTAGAAATAGGAATAGATGGTTCTACAGTTGTAGAAGGAGGAATGTATCCTAACTCTTGAGAAAATTTTGTCAAAGGCTTAGCATGAGTGTTAATAAGGTGTGATATACCATGAAAATGGATATTTTATTATCATCATGAGTGATAATATTATTAATGGCCTCAATAGAGGTAACACTATGGAGATTTGTGTTCTCTTGCACAAGCCAATTTTCCAATTTATCAAACTCATGAGAGAGATTATCAACTTGGAAAGGAGGAACTCTTAAGACTTCATCTTCATCATGGAAAGAGTGAGAAGAGTTATGCTCCATGATAGGATTGGGATCTTGAGGGAAAATATTAGTATCATCATGGGTCCTAGGAAGAAAAGAGGAATCATGATCAAAAGAGCCCATGATTATATGACTTCTCCTAATAGGAATGCTAGAGGTTGGACTTAGTGTAATAAAGCTCATAAAAGAGGATATCACAAAAGGAAACTCTAATGAGATCTATCCACACAATTATCAATGTAATAAAGATCTTAAAAAGAAAGATCTAACCACACAAATATAGCTAAATATAACTCCCAAATCAATAAGGAAAGGGGGAATGTATTGGGCTCACCAAAATAAGGTAAACAACCAATACAAAAAAGGAGATCAAGGGATCTAACTTCAATATCAACAAGCGAAGATACGTCAGGCTCACCAAAATGTTTAGGTGTGAAATGAATACTAATGAATCTAACAAAATAAACTATGTGAGATGAGTTCATTAATTAACCATTCCAACACTAACACTCAAAATACAAGAGAAAGAGGGGCTTTC